>CM057451.1:857370000-857752500 GCA_016271365.2 Neoceratodus forsteri | reverse complement strand
TTATATCCAAACCCATATCACTAACATATATATTAAAGAGTACGGATCCCAACACCGAGCTCTGAGGGATGCCACTACTCATTATACCATCACTGGATGTAACATTGTTGATACAGATGCATTGTACTCTATTTCAAGCCAATTATTAATCCATCGGATTAAATCTTTGTTAATACCTAGATTCAATAATTTAGTTATCAGGTTACAATGGGGTACTTTATCACATGCCTTTGAAAAATCTAGTAAGATAACATCTGTTGGGGTTCCCTTGTCCAGGCACTTACTTATTTGGTTGTAGAAAACTATAAGATTAGTAGAACATGACTTTCCCTTGGTGAATCCATCTTGATTTTTATCTCCAAGGTCCAACCTCTCTAAAGTTCTAGCATAGTTCTGATCAGACATTCCACAAACTTGCTACAATGGGATGTTAGACTTATAGGCCTATAATTTTCTACATTCCCTCTTTTACCCTTTTTATTGATTGGAACCACTATAGCATGTTTCCAATCTTCTGGTACATCACCCTCATTCAAAGACCAGTTGAAGATTATGGAATGAGAATATGTCAGTACTGAAGCCATATTGTTCAAAAGTATTGAATTAATATTATCAGGTCCTGGACTTGATGAACCATTTATTTTGGTGAACACCACATAAACCTCCTGGGGGGAAATGGGGCCTCATCTACTTGATTGAATTCAAACACATTAATGCCCTGATGTTTGGGAGAAAATACAGAACAGAATTATGCATTAAATTTGTCTGCTACCACTTTACCATTATCAATTATATTATTATTGTCAGTTATCAGGCCTACAGCCTTAATTGAATTCCTGCAGTTAGAATTTATATATGAATACAGAAGTTTGTTATCTTTGGAGTGTGCGATCTTAAATTCAATGCCTGCTTTAGTCTGCCTTATTAATTTTTGTGTTGCTTGCATGCATGTGCAAGAAACACATGCTTTCAGCAGTTAGGCAGAATGCCTAATTGCGTCAGGAAATTCGTGCCACGTCATCATGCAGTCAGCTGTTTTGGTGCATTATAAGCTACCAAAACAGCTGATTGGTGTCCCCATGGTGATGGCTTCTCCATCGGCCTCTGACAGTCCCCAGGAAGCCGATGGAAAGCCGCCACCCACCATTCAGTACTGTGTGCCTTCCTGGTGAAACATTTCAATAAATAAATAAAAAAAAAAAAAAAAGCAGCAGACAGGGTGCCCAATCCCCCTGTCGGCATGACCCCCTCCCCAGTTAACTATAATCTGCAGCTTATTCAATAGGTAGGGAAATGCGCAGACTGGGTGGGCCAAGCGGTCTTTATCTGCCGTCAAAGTCTATGTTTCTATTTGCTGACAGGGTAGCCCAATCCCTGTCGGTATAATGCACCTCCACCCATTTGTTGTTTACTGAGGGGGGTGCCCAATCCCTCTTTGGCTCATGTGTTCCCCCAGCTCACTGTATGGTCAGCAGGGGTGCTCAATCCCCTGTCAACTTCACTGCCCCCAAATAAACTTCCATCTGCCACACTGGGAGCCCACCCCAGCATGGTAAAAGTCTCTTTGGCCAATGGGGGTGCCCAATCCCCCATTGACTCCACTTCCCCCCCAAACAAACTGCCTGGTGCCATGCTGGGAGCCAGCCCCAGCGTGGCAAAAGTCCCCATCATCTGTGTAAAAAAAAAAAAAAAAAAAAAAACAGTCCCTTATTGATTCTCTTGCCTCCTCCCCCAACCCATGCACACCCTCTGTCCTCACCCCACACTTACCTCTAGAGCCCGCGCGATGATCTTCGGTGGACCGGGAACACGTCTGCACTCTTCAAAGCCGACCGCGAACTGAAGAAATGCTGATAAGCTCTATAATGGCATAAATGTTGTTTTTTTTCAACTTTGGTGCATATCTAGGCCATTTTTGTGAATTTTTTAACCAAATTTTAAACATGGGGTTCTTAGGACCCCGCCTCATGAACTCGGTCACTGTCATTTTGTTATTCAGTTCCGAAAGGTGATTTTGTGGTCACTGCGTGGAACCACCTTTCGGAACTGATGAACAAAATGACAGTGTCACAGTTCATGAGGTAGGCCCCTAAAAACCCTATGTTGAAGATCTGGTGAAAAATTCCCCCAAATGACTGTTTTACGAGCGTGTGTTGTGCAATTCCTATGCATGCTCTTAACTTCGAGCATTTTTTAAAATGTTCACTCCAGATTTTCAACATTGCCATTTTGCCACACCTTCTTATGAACAGTACAGCTGTCATTTTTCACATCTTGCCCGAAATGTGTTTTCGCACATGTAGCGCACCTTGGCGCGGTCGGTGTGCGAAATCAATATTCGGGACAAATTAAGAAAATCACAGTGACACTGTTCATGAGCAGAGGTCTTAAACTGGCTATGTTGAAAATTTGGTGACAAACGTCCATGAAAAGACTGTGTTACAAGTGTGCATTGTGCAATTTCCATGCACCCTCATAAGTTCACAAATTCGTAATATTTTCAGTCCAGATTTTCAACATTGTCATTTTTCTACACCTCCTTATGAACAGTACAGCTGTCATTTTTCATACCCTGGCCGAAATGTGTTTCATGCTTCCGGCGCAGAATAGCGCTATTGCTGTGGGAAATCATTGTTTGGGACAGATTAAGAAAATTACAGTGACAGTGTTCATGAGCGGAGGTCCCAAAATGCCTGTGTTTAAAAATCTGCTGTAAAATATCCACAAACTAATTACATTATGGGTGTGTGTTGCGCAGTTCCTACGCACGCTCGTGCGTACTTCACCAGTTTTTTTTTATATTTTTACTCCAGATTTTCAACATTGCCATTTTTTTACACCTCTTCATGAACAGTACAGTTGTCATTTTTCACATCCTTTTGAAATATGTTTTTGCACCTGTGGTGCCAAGTGGTGCAGTCGCTGTGCAAAATCATCTTTCGGCTAGCAAACTGATAGTGTCACTGTTCATGCGGCAGGGTCACACAAAGCCCATGTTGAAAACTTGGAGTAAAAATACCAAGAAATGCCCAGGGTGTTAGGGTTTTCAACTATAACACCCTAGCCTGTAGGGACTGACAGGCGTCAGGGGTGTGATTTGGGATTGTTGACAGTAATGCTCATGCCATTCCACCCCCACCCTGCAGCCAGTGGCAGGCATCGAGGTGCGCCTTGGACCCTTTGGCCCCAGAGTTCACCCCATTCTCTTATGCTGCACCCATTTCAGTGTATTTCCTTATGGAATGAGGTGAGTGTAAAGCCTGAACACTCCAAAGCACACCTCGACACTTGTAAGTGTCTGCAGGGTAGGGTGAGGTTAAATGTCATGACTGTTATTTATTTATTTAGTTTTTGTTAACTGGGTAGGTGCTCTAGCCATAAAATGACTATTTTCAGGTATGACCCGGGACAGTAAAACAAAAAGAGAACAGTTGAACAACAGCAACATGGGTACAATAATATAAATAGAGGAACAGTACAGCAGTGCTACAAAAATACAATGGGTAGAAACAACAAAAAATAATGGCAAGCATTATACAAATAATGGCAGTAAGATATATAATAAATGCAGAAACCACGGACCCAACCTGTGGAGTGAAAGGGTTAATAAGATAGTAAGGTTATATAGAGAGAAATGTGAGGAATGTTCAAACATAACAAGAAAGACTGACAGAAGGAAGGTCAGGGGTGGTAATTGGCAAAACAGTGGATGGTCAGCAACAAGGTTCGAGAAGGAAGAGAGCTAGTAGTCAAGAAGTTATTTACAAAGAGAAGGAAAAATATGGGGGAAGGGAAGAGGAGACAGCCTTGGAGCTGGATTAGATCAGGGGTGACATTATTGGTAAGTCTCAGGAGCTTCAGGCTGGGTCAAAGCATGTACAAGCATCAGCTAAGGATAGATAATGATGATATTCACTTTTAAATTCAGAGTGAGACTGAGACAGCCGGAGGTTGAGTGGAAGAGCAATCCATAGCCAGGGAGCAGAGAATTGGAAGGCTCCTATGCCTTTAGTTGTCCGACATCTCGGAACATATAGCAAGGATTTGTCAGCTGATCGCAGGCCATGGGAGGATGGTTGAGGGACCAGCAACGCCGTCAGCTGGGATGTTTTTTTTCCCCCAGATGATCGAGTCCATTAGTGATCCAATGTAGTATTGTCTGCTGGCAGAGGGTGAGAGCTAATTCAGATCCTTACAAAGAAGGCAGTGATGTTTGAGTTGAGACGATGAAGAGGCAAATCGGCATATATTGTTATAAGTTACGTCCCATTTTAGTAGGGAGGTTTTATGGGTAGAGGTAAGAATAGAGGCACCATAAGTAAGGGATGGGAGTGGAATACCTCGGGCAATTGCTAATTTGGCCGAGGGTGTAAGAATGTAGCTCGTTTTGTAAGCTACTCCCAGTTTCGAGTTTACAGCTTTGCACGAGGACTGAATGTGAAGATTAAAATCCAGGGACTGGTCCAGCAGGATCCCAAGGTACTTGAAGGAAGTAACATTTTCAAGTGGAAATCCTCCTGGGTGAAGAACCTCCAGCAAACTTGAACAGGCCTTAATCTTCGGTGTGGAACCTAGGAGCATGGCTTTCATTTTCTTTTCATTTAGTACACGCTTACGGTCTAGTAGCCAGTCTAAGACCTTATTGAAGTCTGAAGTAAGTGATGTGTTTATGCAGGCAATACTAGAAGAACTAGTATAGATGATCAGGTCATCAGCGTAGAGAATAGCTGAGCAGGATTCCAGGACCTTGGCTGCATTGTTGATAAAAATTGAGAACAGAAGAGGCCCAAGGATAGAGTCCTGGGGAACCCCAAGGTTGATAGTAGACATATTGGACAGGGAGGAGTTAAATTTGACAGCTTGCGACCTGTTTGACAGGTAGCTACAGAACCAGTCCACAACAGGGGTAGAGAAATGGAATTTATGGAGAGTGGAGAGAAGCAGGGGACGGTCTACAAGGTTGAAAGCCTTAGTGAGGTCAATGAAGATGGCACCTGTGAGTTTTCCAGAATCCATGTTGGACAGAATATCAGTAGTTAGCTGAAGAAGAGCCGTGGTGGTGCTATGACCTTTTCTGAAACCATGCTGGGTGTCTGAGAGGAGATTGTAGTGTGTAAGGTAGTCAATGTTCTGTGATGCAACTATTTTCTCTAGGATCTTGCTAAGGACAGAGAGAATTGCTATAGGTCTGTAATTGGCCATGTCCTTTGGGTCACCTTTTTTTAAAGACAGATGTTACTCTTGCAGATTTCCATAGGTCCGGCATGGTGCTATGGATAAGGGATAAAGTGTAGATTCTGGCAATTGGAGAGGCAATGAGTGGAGCAGCCAGCTTAAGGAGATGAGGTTCCAATGAGTCAGAGCCACAGCTGGTATTGGCAGATATGGATCTCAGTAATTTCAGAACTTCCGCTCTTGATATAGCCTTGAAATAGAATGGTGGCGCTGGAGGAGCATCACACAATAGGGCAGTATGGTTGTCTGATGGTAGCCTGGTAGGTAGATTGGAGTGTGATTCACTAGGTTGTAAAGCCAAGGTATAGTGTGACAGATCAGAGAAAAGATTGTTAAAACTGTTTGAGATGGTCCTAGGGTCATTACAATGTGCTCCATTTATGATCATTTCATCAGAATTGACAGACTGCGAGGTACCCAGAAATGTTTTGACATGGGCCAAGAATTTCCTCAGGTCGCAGGCTGAGCTTTGTAGAATGTCCTTGCAGTATTTGCTTTTAGCAGCTTTAACTTGTCTCTTACATCTGTTCCTTAGTTCATGATAGAGAGTAAGATCTGACTGTAGGCCAGTTTGTTTGTAGCGAATCCAGAGCTTGTCCCTCCAGCGCAGATTAGCAAGGAGGTCTTTATGCAGCCACCTTGTCTGTTTTCCTCTGACCCTATTAGTAATCTTGGGGGCATGTTTATATTGAATGGTAAGAAATTCATTTATGAATATCTGTAGAGCAACCTCCACATCCTTTGTTTGATAGATACCTGTCCAGTCAATACTGGAGACATCACAGAGAAATGCATCCTGGTCAATATGAGCTAGATTTGTAAACATGATTAGTCTTGATGGAGGAGATGGAGGTGCAACCATAGATAGGATACAAAAAGTGGATGAGTGGTCTGTTAGTGCATCTGCAAGGATTCCTGCTTTCGACATATGTTCCATATGGTTAACCATCACCCAGTCTAGGAGTGTACCCGTTTGATGGGATGACGTGGCTCTAGTTGCTTCAGAGATCAACTGGTGAAAATTATAACTAAGCGTGAGTGATTGCAAGGATATTTGAGCTGACCCTAACCAATTGAGGTTAAGATCACCTAGGATGTCAGCCTCATTATGATTTATAGTCTGGAGGTGATGTCAAGGAGTTCTTGAAGACCTACTATTCCCCCAGCAGGGGGATTATAGGCACAGAAAATATGAAGCTTCTTTTCCCCCAATATAATAGTTGCCTGTATGAATTCGCACACTGCGGGAGAGGCAGATGCCGGGAAAATAGAGATGTTGAGGTGGTTTTTGAAGAATAGGGCAACTCCACCTCCATGCTTGGATGATGATCTATCCCGCTGGAACAGGGAATAGTTAGGCAAGGAGCATACATTATCAGGTATGCCAGGTTTTAGCCAAGTTTCTATGAGACAGAGTACATCAGGATTGTAGAGTTTCACCCAGGCCTCGAGTTCAGCATGGTGACAGGTAAGACTTCTGATATTGATATGGGCAATTAATAATCCTTTCTTGGACATGCCAGATAACTCATTTGGGGAAAAGAAACAGGTTATGGGCAATGACCCAAAGGCACACCCCAATGCCTGTCCATCTCTGTAGGGTGGGGGTGGAGTTGGCATCAGTTCAATACTTCACTGCCATTTCTATACTGCATCTGTCTAACTCCTGCAGTTCCACTGCTAATGACAGCAAGCAACACTTGGCATTGGCAAATGCTTGTTTTAACTCCCTTTTGTGCTTGAAGGTAAATCAGTTTATTAGTATCTGTTTTATTATTTTTAAACAGGCCTTGTGTTTAATCTTAATTTGTTTTTTGACTTTAGCAGTAAGCCAATTAGGCACTTTCCTTATTATTATTATATTTTTCCTTGGTTGGGACATAATCATTTACTATTTTCAGTAATATTTCTTTAAAGGTAACCTAAGCATTATTGGCTGTTTTATTTAACAATATATTGTCCCACTTAAGTACAGAAAGACACTGTTGTATACTAGTATAATCTGTCTTATGATAATTTTTAACCTTAGTGTTGTAGAGGATTTTTTGTCTCCCCCTAGTAATTTGACATATTATTATATTTTGGTCACTATTACCTAATGGGCCTATGGTGTAAATATTTAAGATCTCATTTTCGATGTTAGTTATGATTAAATCCAGAATGTTGTTAGCCCTAGTTGGTTCAGTTACAAGTTGGTCTAAACCATTTATAACACAAATTTCAGCAAAAGGTTTTTCTACTTCATTTTTGCCAAAGTAATCAGAACAATTGAGATCTGGGAGGTTGAAGTCACCTAATATAATTACATCTCCATCATTGGATATAGATGTTATTTCATTCAAGGCTGTATTATATTGCATACTGGCTGATGGAGGTCGATAATTAGAAGGCTTGGCCTGTAGTTCAATGGACAAGCAGCCAGCCACTCCCACTTTCCAGAGCTATATAAGCAGTTCCTCTCAGTCTTCTTCTGAAGCACTTTTTTCTTTGCTAGCCGGAGGCTCTGTCTGTCCTCTGCAGCTGGCTGGGGCCTACCCTGGGGTCTGCGCCCCACCTTGCTGCTTCTGTTTGTCTCTGCTGGACTTCTGAGTTTGTTTTCCTGCTTGTGGTTTGTATTTTGCCTCTGGCTGTGTGCTTCTTTCTGTCATTACTTTTTGTTTTCTGTGTTTGTGTGTCTTTGTTTTGGGCCTTGTTCCCCTGTTCTCCATGTTTGTGTGTTTTGGTTATGTCTTTTGGGGCTTTATTTCTAAGCTCCTAGCATATTGCTACTCCAGAGCTAATATTACTTGCTCTCAGTTACTCACAACTCTCCAATTACTTGCAATGCAACTGCAACAATTATCTGTGTGTTTCAGCTCAACCATAGCTGCTCTCCATGCTGCACTTAATTGTTTTCACCTGATTCAGGCTCAATCTGAACCCTAGCTATGCAGCTCAATCATGCTCTCTCAACTCATTCTACTTACCTCATTGCTGCAGTTTCATTGCACTGCCAGGTGATAGCTGCTTCAGAGCATGATGTCTCCTTTATTTCTATGTTTATTGAAGTTTACAACCTAGTGTACTCAATATAGATGCTGCTTCTATGTTTGTACACTCTGTTATACTCTGAGGTCAGCTAAGCTACTGCTGATGCTGTCAATTAGTTTCAATACCTGCATGTGGGTCTTAGCCCTTCCATCACTTTCTTGTTTTTCTTACGGCAGGGATTTGAAGGTGTTTGAGGAGTCATGGGCCTGTGTGGCTAATTATTTATGTTCTAAATCCTGTCCTTGCCGCCGACAAATCCTCAAAGTATGTGTCACCTTTATTGGCTTTTTGAATTCCTGGCTGGATTGCCCCACTATTCAAATTGCTGCTTCATTGCTACTATGTTTTACAGACCTACGTGTAGGTCCGACTATTGCTATACTCTTACTGACCTATGTGCAGGTCCACTCTTACTTACGCAATCTTTGCTTCATGCCTACCACCATCCCCTCGGCTTCAGCCTTTGGGATGTCTGCTTTGCTCACTACTGCATCTGACCTTTGCACTTAATGCTCATTCAGCTCCTTATCAGTTCTGGGGCATGCCAGCCATACTATTCTGGTGCAGGATTTCCCCTGCAGCTGATGGTCTCGCTCTGCATTTTAAGTCTGCATCTTGAGCGTGCCTGACTTGGGGCGGGGTCCTTCTCACCTGGCCCATAGCTGGGAATCTTCTTGCTCTAGGCTTGGCTTTAGCTGTTCACTGATGCGACAGCAGCTCCTGGTGTAGAATTTAAGACTAGCTGTGAAGGGTGGTTACTCCAATCTCGTTTGTCTGTTGGCTGTAGTGGTTCCACTACGATGGCTATCCATTGGCTTTAGTGGTTTCCCTAGCAAGACACCTTCACTGCATACTCCCTATGACTGCTTCTGGTTCACCTGGTTTGTGTTTAGGGTGAGTAGGCCAGGTAAGTGCCTCAGCAGTCATTGCTCTCCTCCTCCCTCCTTGGTTGCCCCCGATGTTGCAGAGCACTCTCACAACCTTCCACGGCATTCCCACTAGAAGGACTGAGTGAGAGCTTTCCATCAAATTGGAATATTTTCACCTCCCTTTAATTGGGTTTCCAAATTGAAGCTGCAGAGCCATCACTAAATAAAATAGCCCAGCCTGGAGGGCAGGCAACCTAGGCCTTGGATCCCCAGAGATTTCCTCCTCTAAGGGCTTTTCCTCTCTCTCCTCTGTGCCTCAGGTCATAAAAGTTTGTTAGCTTTAGTTAGTGTTTCCTAGTTCTATTAGGTAGGTTCCGCTGTTGGATGGAGGTGGATGGTGTCCCTGCTTGCCGTTCCCTCTCTCATTAGGAGGTCCCCTCATTCTCTAGCACTACCCACCGAACTCGTGCTATTGCTAACCTGTGCATCTCATTACGTTATCAAGCTACCTGATGCTTTATCTACTACTACGTCACAGCTATTGCTTGCTTATATGCTTCATACTACATCATTCTTTTTTGGGATCCTTCCTAAGATACCTTTTAGCCACGAGAATCATCCCTTGGCACCTCTAGGGGTGGAACCCTCTTTGAGGGTTCCTTGCCATTGGTACTGCTACAGGGTGGTAATTCCTCTGTAACAGAGAGTGTGAATGGCCAAAACCAAACTAACACAGTTGCACAAGCATAACACTATAATGGCTGTGTAGGCCATTGAATTGGAAGGCTTGGCCTGTAGTTCAATGGACCAGCAGTCAGCCACTCCTACTTTCCTGAGCTATATAAGCAGTGCCTCTCAGCCTCCTTCTGAAGCACTTTTTTCTTTGCCCCACCATCTTCCCCTCCTCCTCCAGCGGCAGCACTTCTCTCCTTGGAATCCTTCCTAAGGTACCTTTAGCTACAGGAATTGTCCCGCAGTATCTCTAGGGGTGGAACCTTCTTTGAGGGTTCCTTGTCTTTGGTACCCCTACAGGGTGGTAATATCTCTGGGATAGAGAGTGTGAATGGCCAAAACCAAACTAACACAGTTGCACAAGCATAACACTATACTGGTTGCGTAGGCCATTGAACAATTACCAATCAACACTGAAGTCCATCCTGAAAAAATTAGCTTTACCCAGGTAGTTTCTTATAAAATGTCTGCCGTAGGTGGGGGCTGGGCTATGTCAGATGAAATGGAATTGAGTATGTATAAACATACTCCCTTCCTAATTAATCTTTTCTGTCTTGTTGGTAAAGTTTATACCCAGCGTTGTCCCTCATCTGATCAGACATGGGGTCCCACCAGGCTTCTGTAATAGCGTCAATATGGATATCATTCTGGACCATAATTGCTTCTAATTCTAGTTTTTTATGCTTGTTTAAAAGTCTACCATTAGCAGATAAAATCTTGCAGCCTGATGCCTGCCTAAAATGGAAAGATGAGTCAGTTCTGGGGTTGGTATTCGGATAATTGGAGGTTATACCTTCCCCCTCCATTACTAGTTTAAATGATTTGTGATGTAACTTTCAGTTCTCCTCCCCAGTAAGTTACTACCATGTTTGCTAAGATGTAACCCATCCCAAGAAAATAGATGTGTTCTTTTGAGGAAGTCCTCCCACTGTGTACTGCATCCAAACCCCTTTTTTAAACACCAGAGACGTAACCATTTATCTATGTATTTTCTTTTGGACGTCCTTGCTTCAGTAGCTCTGGGTACTGGTAAGATCTTTGAGAAACAGATCTCACAGTTCTTGGAAACCAGTATTTCACCAAGAATAGCGAAGTCCCCTTATGACATCCCTCAGCCTTGATACATTGATATTATTGGTCCCTGTGTGAAATATTACTAGTGGATTATTACCACTGTTGTTTAGAATAGTATTAAGCGTCATTGTTATGTCTGAAATAATAGCACTCCTATAGCTACTGCAGGTCCTGTTGGCCTTATCAGAATTACATACAATCCTATCTATGTGCTTTATTATTGAGTCTCCCAGTACATATGTTTGACTGATTGGATGTGGATCGGTATGAATACTTTCTATGTTTGGAGGGGGGGGTGATCTCACCAAGTCCATTTGTGTCCATACCAAGCTCCTGTGTTTCAGTCAGGCCCTCAGAAACAATGCGGGCTTCATTAGAGGGTGAGCAATTTGGTATTCCTTGGGGCTGGGCAATATCAGTTGGTTCAATATCCATATCTGTGTTAACATTTTGATGCCCATGTTCAATGGATGAGGAATGACATATATTGTGTGGATTATCAGCAGAAGGAGTATGTGGAACTATCATAGCAATATTTGTTTCTTTATCAGAGATTGACTGTAAGATAGAAAAAAACATTTCTAAGAGGGAGAATGAAATCCATTGCTCTTCTGCCTCTTTTAGAGATATTCCCTTTAACTATGGTCCACTCATCATTTCCTGTATTAGGTGATTCAAAGTCCCTATCCCTTCTCTTTTGAGCACCATTACCAGAAGCTGATTGGAGAATATCAGCTGCTGCTTGGGACTCAACACCAAAGGAATGATAATCAACCTGGACAATAGGTGCACCAGAGGTCGAGGGGGCCTGTGGATTATGAATGGTTTTAATAATCCTTTGAATTTCACTTTGGTTCATTATAACAGCCTCAAATTTGGTCCAGAAATTACTGACTTCTTGAGTATTAATGTACAAACATTTATTGCATATGGGTCCTGCTTCAGTCTGTCCATCATCTAAAAGTGAATATATTAAGCAATGGGTTACATTTATGAGCCCATTAGCCTACTATTGTTTTAATTCTTTCCTCCATCCTGAACACTGACGTGGAGACACTCTTGTAGGTTGGTCAAGTTTCCTGAGCAGGAAAATGGCTCTGACCTGTCCCCCATCTAGCTAGGCTGACATTTTGTTGTGAGATTTAACAGTGGAAGTTCTAGTGGAACTTGCTTAGATCTTGCACATCCATTCACTATCTCAGGGAGTGAGGAAATTAAGGGGTAAAAAGAAAAGACTGGTTGATAATCCAATGAGGGATCCCTGGCCTACAATAAACCCGCTAAATAGGCCACATCTAGAAGTGGGCCCATGGGGATTAAAACTGTCTATGCCAATCCTGAGGCCTGACTTCAGAAAGCCAGCAGGCCACTGACAAAGTCACTGCCCAGGAAAAAAGGCTGCAAAACCTTTCCTGACCTTGTGCCAAAAATATTACTATCGGGCATCCAAGGTCTGAGATGGCTTGGAGGAGCTCTGCTTCTGGTTCATCTTTAGCCATTTGACTCTGGCATCTAGAGTGCTGAGTACCAGCCTCCTGCATGAATAAGCTGGTCATTTAATCAGGATGTAAGCCACCCAGACTACAAACATCTTCAAGGGACTAAGAAAAGCTGATGCTCAGGCAAAGACACATCCTGTGCTTGAGGGTTGATCCAGTATCAAAACCTGAAATACTCTGAGTAGGACTGACATAGTGAGAGTGACTGCAGGCATCAGTCTGATGTACTGGGGTTTAAGAATGAACCCTTTTTCCTGAGCAGCCTGGTGAATGATCCCCAGGGCTCCATCCCAAAAAATTGTGGAGCACAAAAAAAGGTACAGGCTCTTGAGTTAAGAAGTCTGATAACTCCCAGACTTCTGGGACCCATAAAAAAAAACTAACAGGACCCCTGAGCTTATTGAATAGCAAGACATGTACTCTGACCTGAAGAGAGCCAAAAGATGTGATGATATCTGGCCTTTCCTCCGCCTTTGAAAACTGAGGTGTAGAAGTTTTTTTATTTATTTATTATCTAGGAAAGTACCTTTGAGCCAAAGACTCTTTTACAAAGCTTCCACGTCATAGTAATCACATATGTACAAATTCAAAATACAGAGGTTACATACAGTATACACAATCAACAAATTTTCAGTTTACAGTAAAGCAATGTTACAATCAGTAAAAGTATCAGATGAGGAGTACAAAATATGGAGCAGAAAATGCTAGAACAGCTTCAGGTGGTAAAGTTATGCACTTTTGCAGATATAAACAGCTGCTTTGGGGTCAGGGTATCACACAGTAGTATAACCATGACAAGGTCACTTGACCCAGTTAAGAAAATAAGGCAGTTAGCAATATAGGATGTTTTAGGAAACACAGTGAGTGTCAGAACTAAAATTTAGGTAAGCTATGAAAACACTCATCTAGGTTACCAGAACATGTTAAAGCATCAGTTCTATTGTATGAAGTGCTAATAAGAATAGACATCAGGGAGGCCCATGTTACCAGGGTGAGAAGTGACAAGACAGAGACGCTGAAGCCTATAAGGGGGGAGTGACTTACCAGGGTGGAGGGGAGAGGTGAACAAAAGTAAAAATGAGAGCGATGGATAACAAGAAAAAATTGAGAGAGATGGGAAGGGGTAGGGGAAATGAGAAAATGGGGAGAGGGAGGGAGGCGGAGGAGGTGTGGAGGAGGGGCAAAGGAATGTTTATGGGCAGAGGGGGTGGGAGGATGGGAGAGCATGGGGAAAGCCAGGGGCAGAGAGGGGGTGGGGTGAAAGGAAGGGGGGAAACAAAGGGAAGGAAACAGGAAGGAGGTAAACAGGGGAGCGAGAGGAGAGGGGATGAGGGAAATAGGAGTGTCACTGGGACGCAGGACAGCAGAGGTGGAGGGGAGAAAGGGGGTAAATGAGAGGGAAAGGAGGAGGAGGAGAGCCGGGGGGGAGAACAGAAAGTAGTTAGGGGAGGGGAGAGAAGCAAGATTAGAGGGCAAGTAGGAAGGTGGAAGACTGATGAGAGGAGAGGAGATGGGAGGGGGATTAGGTCCCACAATCACAGTTGCTGTTTGAGGCTACGGCCGTATGGAGTTTAGATTTGAAAGGACCTAGCTTTACTTCTTTTATAATGCCTATGTCAAGCTCATTGAGCCATAGTGGAGCTCTGATACTCATAGGACTGTTGACCTTGCGTGGTTCGGTGGAAGGGGATGCTTAGGGTCTAATTGTTTACCCCCCGATGCATCTTGTGGTGTTAGTCCTGTTAAGGAGGCTTTGCATTCCTGGAGTGGTAAGTCCAAGAGTAGAATTCTTGGTGAGAAGGCAAACTTGATACTGAATACGGCAATCAAGGTTGAGCCACCCCATCTGAGAGTATAGCTCACAGGTGTGGGTGAGGCGGGGTATGCCTATGACTAGACGACATGCTTTAAGCACCATTCTGATATGTTTTAGTGAGGATTGGGAGGCAGCCCCATAGACTGCAAGACCATAGTCGCTCACTGAGAGCACTGAGCTGTTTACTGCCATTTTTAGTACTTCAGCAGTAAGTTATTGATGATGTCTGTACAGTAATCCCAGTTTTACATTGCATGACTTTGCAACTGAGTCAGTATATTGGCTAAATGATAGGGTGCTGTTTAGTGTCACTCCCAGGTTTTTAAACATTTGGACCATTTCAAGCGGAGAGTTCTGACTGTTAAGAATGTGAAGTTGGTGAGTACAGTGTTTGTTACATGAAGTTGTGAATAACATGGTCTTGTTTTTTTTTTTTTGTAATTAAGGAGTAATTTGAATTGAAGGAACCAATGCTCTACAGGGTAGAAATTAGCCTGCATTTGCTTTTCAAGTATAGTGTGATTGGCATTGCATGAATATAGGACCGCATCATCTGTGTAAAGCAGAATGTGGTCATTTACAGATTGTGGGAGGTTGTTTAGAAATAAACTGAACAGTAGGGTGCTAAGGATAGTGCCTTGGGGAATCCCTGTGGTGACACTATGGTTTTCGGAGAAGGTGAGTTGTATTTTCAGTTTTTGGACCCTTCCGGTGAGGTAGCGCCTGAACCAGTCTACAGATTCTGAGGAGAGGCCAGAAAGGAAGAGTTGACCCAGGGGCAGATTATGGTTTATGGTATCCAAGGCTTTGGTGAGGTCAATGTGCGTAGGCCCCACCAAGAGCCCTCTGTCCAGGACATTGTGAATAAAGCTGGTATACTCGACTACAGCAGTTGTAGTACTGTTTTGTTTGTGAAAGCCACCTAATAAGGCATCTCACATTGTTCTTGCCCATCTGATAAAAACCTCTCTAATCTACTAATAGGGCACCATGCTTGTGGTGCAGGGCATCCTGCATGGAGTCTGGCCAGTGCTTCTCTGATACTGTAACCTGGTTACCCGAGTAGGCTCCTCCATTTCCAGGAGCCAGTTTTCCAGGGAATAGAATGCCCCTTGGAACTGTCTGCACCAGCTGTTACCAAGACTCCACTGGGTTATGGTATTCTGCACTCTACAAATAGCCTCCAGGGCGATATCAGACCATAGGCCTCTCTTAAGGGATGATCAACAGGTTAGCTATGAAGCTTAACTAGACCCAATGACAAGTCACATGGCCCTTACTGTCATCTCAGGGAGTGAGGTCTGGTCTAAAAATCTCCAGTAAATAACTACCTGGAAGGTGGAACCATGGCCATGGACTGCAAAAAAGGCTTGCCCTTTGGGGAAAAAGACAGAACGAAACTGGCCAGTGTAATGACTCATTTGTGGAAGGCACTGGCCAATAAAATACACACAAGACACACCACTGTTGTGTGCAAATGGAGGCGAAACCCATTCTATACTCAGGGATCACTCGCTCAATCATGCAAAAACTGATAGAGCCAGAGCCATCATTAGGCAGTGCGGTGTCTTTTCAGAAATACAAATGGCCTTGTCTTCCAGTGGAGGAGCTTCCTACCCATGAGGCATTTTTCTTAAAAGAAAAAAACGTGGCATGGAAGGAAAGATACTTTTTTGATCTACACCTGCCCAGTGTTGCTCAAGAATTTTGGTTACATAGTAGCTAGAGAAGATGCAGACAGAAACAGATTGACATCCACTGTCTCTGCAGACTGACCTCCTGAGCTGAAAAGGACCACATGCCTCAGCTATTCAAAAAAGACAAGGACTTATTATGAATCTGGGGAGGAAAATTATCCCTGATTGTTTGTTTTTTTTTAACTTAGTTTTAATTTAATTTAAGGTCAGGAACTTCCCAAAGATCCCCGTAATCATCATCCTGACCTTCTGAAAGGCAAGGTTGGGGTCTGCCTGCACATCAGTTATCGCAGCCTAAGTTTGCTGCGTCGCACCTGGATGTGCCTGGATTGGGTCCCCTCTGACCTGAGAGGCTTCATTGGGGTCGGGTGTATCTGCAGAGATGTCCTGTGGGACATCGGGACTCAAGCTCACTCAGGAGCCACAAAGGTAATATCTTGCAATTCTGCTGCCACTGCCTTGAAGAACCAGGTACTCACCTTTCCAAGACTGGAGAACCGACTGGGGGGTGTTGAGCAACACAATAAGGGGAAAAGAACCCATGTGGGAGGGACTCATCACCCTAGTTACAGGACTTGCATTATTTACCAATTAATGGTCTCTGATAAGTCATGATGCTAAGAATAAAATTGTGCCAAAAAACAATTGTGAGGTAAAATAATACTTAGCCCCAAAACTTTTCTGGGCTAAAAAATTATTTTCCACAGCGCCGTCTTAAAACACCTTGCTCAGTGTCACACATCATGCAAGTGGAGGACGTGGGAATCAAACCCAGATCCATTGAATGTATAAACCATAATTATGTTGTAACCCCCCCACTGGCCCCCCTTATTTAACCAGCAGGGCTTCTCCTCTCGCCACAAATGTCTAGGGACAACAGAGAGGGGTGGAGGTTTACATGAATTAGTACAAGACATAAATAAGAGAGAAATGGCCACCATTAGACTTGGTGGACTAGACTGTTATACAAAGACAGCCAACCAAGTGTGGCAACTACCTGGCACGCACCTGCTGGGGCCATTTACCATGGCCAGCAACCTAGGTCCCTGGGAGAAAACGTTTGCTCACAAATATGCTAGATTTGCACTTCTGGACAGGGGCACCCAAGTAACTCCAGACACAGGGAAGCAATAACAATTCTGTCCAAACCAGGTTGGGATTCTAGAGTGTGGCTTTCATTCACGTAACAAAGTAGGAATAATCACAAAGCAAAGATTGGCCCCCACGGGGCTACACATACTGGTATTGCAGCTTCTCCAGGGTACAGAAATTCCTGAATTCCCATTTAACATAGGCTGAAGTAACACAAAACAGCGAACGCTCTAGTTCTGAAATGGAGATTGGCGTACACGGCCAAATGTACATTTCCCATCGACTAGGCACACATGGCCAGTACTAGGACACTTTCCCATATTTCATGAGGAACGAAGGTGGTACACACGACCACAAAGGAGCACATCCAGGGCAGGCTCAGTACTTCCAGAACCCACTATACTGGGGTAAACTGAGAGAAAATAACCCACATAAAAGTGTAAACACTTTTCTCAGGCATTGGCCAATTGCACTAAAGAAAAAGTAATAGGTGCCCTTCAGAACCTGGAGAGGTAAACTGGCTACTCCAGGTGGGAAGTCTCCCGCCTTTTGTTTCCAAGCTTATACTCGACCATTCATCTGGGTAATAACACCACACAACTGTAGAAACACTGTAGATGCTGTCTTGAAAAATGTATATCACATTTAACATCCTTACACACACACACACACACACACACACCTCTAAGGTGTCAGAAAATAAAAGTTCTGTACTTGGATGGTCACATACTGGACTCCAAGTAGGCAGACATTTTTGAAACAGAAAGTCTAGGTGACAGGGTCCCTTTGTCAGAGAAATTCACCCCCAGGTATTGCAGATGCACCTGGGCTTACACAGAGAAATTGTACTCCCAACAAATGAAGATGTCCAAGGCAGCTTCACCAAACAAGTGGATCAAGGGGATTGCCCCTGAATCCTGGAGTTCGTCCCATCCCTCCTGGGATGGGGCAAAGAAACCTTACTGGCACAGGTCTTCACCACTTCAGAAAAACTATCTTCTTTGTTCTTCTAGGGTGAGAACAAACTACCACAAAAACAAAAGGGGTAGCTGTTTGTCAGAGCTAAAATGAGGAGCTGCTCAGCAGCTGCAGTCTCCTACTCGAACTCCTACAGAACTAACTCAACATTCCAATTCACTCTAAAGCCAGCTGCACCTTGTGGCTTATGTTGCTGAGAGAGTTCTATGATTACATCATCACTCCAGCTCAGCCGAGACTGAAAACATAGTGTGACAGTGTGAAACCCATTTATCTGGCATTTCACAAGCTGCCTTCCCTGCCTGCCACTGATTCTACTGGGATTCTAGTAACCCCTGGGAACAAGGGAGTTACAATGTAATAATTCTAATTCCTATTGCTTGATGTACTACGAGAGAGAGAGAGAGAGAGTGTTATGGGAAGCAAACCCAGGAGTGCTGGATTTGTGTACGCCATAATAATATAATAATTATCAACCCCATTGCTAGTTGAGTTAAAACCAGCAAGGCAAGCGTAATCCTGTAATAATGTGCTAAAAATACCTCAGGTTTAAATGTATTAGTGTTTGTGACAGGAAACAAACTCATATTTTTACTTGTTTAAGCTTGTTTGTCTTTTAAAACTACCAAGCCGACTGCCAAACATCATATGTGCACTCAAAAACGCTCTAACTGCGTGTGCAGGACCGCTGAATGTATGTCATGTTGCTATATACTGAAAATACACATAGAGAAAACCCCAGGTTAAACTAGCTACTGCTCTCAGAAATCTGCCTGCAATAGTAGATAATGGAACATTCTAAAGTGGCTTATGCTGCTGCAAGAGTTCTAAATGACATCACAAGCTTGAGGCAGCCCTCTGCATGTGACAGCTCTAAAAAATAATAATTATTAGCCCCATTGTCTTATAGAGCTAAGTCCCACAGAAACACCAGAAAAGCACTAAAACGTATCAAAATCACATATTAACCATAAAACAGTAAGAAACACAAAACCTGAAGCTCAGTGAGGGGGTGGGAAACAGGAACCAAGGCCCCCGAGACCCTACATTCCCAAAAAATAAAGTTGTACCTACCTGTGGCTCCTTGACGTATTATTTTATTTCTTTTTTTTAAATCGGAAACCATTACAACACCCTATTAAAGCAGTAATAAATGCTCCCAATCCACACAGGGAAAGTGGGAATGCAGGTTATTCAACTGGAAAGCCGCAGCTTAACAGGCACAGTTTTAATTTAGGGGTGCCCCCTGAAAACAGAGAGCCCCAACCTGCTATGCAGAATTGTAGCCCCAAAGAAATCTTGAAGCCATGAATCTTGAAATCTTCAGAGAAGAGAAAAGTAGCTCTGTCCCCTCTGAGTGGCACAGCTGAACTGGGGAACTGCTGATAGTGCGATGAATCCTCAGGTGCCCAACATTCTAGAGTTTGGGCTGTGCCATTCCCCTGGTAGGGGTGCACTATACCCAGTTGTTATGATTACCCATTGACAATGTGGAACGCTACAGAAAAGGTTTTGTCCCCCTTTACCATTGAGTTTGCTAGGCGTTCCTCTGTTTCAGCTTTGGCTATCATAACTATCTTCCCTGACTCCCTTTGTTTTTCCTGATTCCACTCCCTATCCCCTTTGTCCTGTGTTCTTTTGTATTGCATAAATGTAATTTTCTTGCTTTAACCTTTTCTGCTACCTCCCTAGAAAACTATAATGTTCTCTTCTTTCTCTTCCCCTTGCTTACATATTTGACACAGAATTGTGTCACCATTGCAATCCCTGATTCGATTACCTCCCACTGTTCCTCTACCCCCTTCTTTTCCTCTGCTCTGACCAGTGTTTCTTCTAGGCATTTTCCCATGTCTCTGAAATCCACCTTCCTAAAGTCAAGGATTCTTGTCTTTGTGTTGCTTAGTTCTGCTCCCCCAGTTATTTCAAACCACCATTCAGTAATTACTGTTCCCCAGGTGCTCCCCCACTGTAACCACTGTTACACTGTCCCTGTTAATAAGTACCACATCCAGTAGTGTCCTTTCCCATGTGGGTTCCAAGACCAGCTGTTTTAAGGAACGCCCCTTGCAGTGAGTCAAAGATGTTCTTGCTCCTAGTTGTAGCCACTGTGAAGAGGCTCCAATCCACATTTGGTAGATTGGAGTCCCCAACCAGTAATACCTTTCCCTTGTGCACCATCCCTCTTATTGCTAGTAACATCTCCTTATCTAACTCTTCCACCTGAGCTGGTGGCCTGTATATTACCCTTCCGTGAATGGATGTCCCCTTTCTCCTTTGTAGTGTAACCCACAGTATCACCCCTCCTCTGTGTTCCCCTAGAATTTCTGTGGCCTTTATGCTTTCTTTCACATAAACAGCCACTCCTCCCCCTTCCTGCCTACTCTTTCGCTCCTGCTATTGCCTTACTGCATTAGGCAGTGGTCTTAAAGGTGACATGCAAAGTAACTGCTGCAGCTCGCTCCCGTCCCCACATACCTTTCTGTGCTGCCATGGATGTCAGTGGCTGCTGTGTTGATCATTATTAGAGAAATATGTATATTTTAAAACTGCTGAAACTTAGCTCAGAATGTGGAAGTGCTGCGTGGGTCCCGATTCAGCGCACACAAGTTCTCATGGGTATCCCACCCATTTAGTGACGTGGATAACACCGCTGCTCTCAAAGTAGCAGCAGTAGCTGGAGCTTAATATACTTATTTTATTGCTTCCACAGAGGTCTTGATGCCTAAAATAATACTTAAAGCAATGGCCTGTAAGTATTATTTTAGGCATCAAGACCTCCATGGAAGCAATAAAATAAGTATATTAAGCTCCAGCCGCTGCTGTTACATTCAGAGCAGTGGTGTTATCCATGTCACTAAATGGGTGGAATACACATGAGAACTTGTGTGCGCTGAATCAGGATCCACACAGCACTTCCGTGTTCGGAGCTAAATTTCGGCACTGTTTTAAAATATACAGATTGCTCTAATAATGATCATAATAGCATCCACTGACTCCCACAGCACCATGAAAAGATATGTGGGGATGGGAGCGGGTTACAGCACTTACTTTGCATGTCACCTTTAAGGCTATCACTTATAATAACCCCCAGATCTCTTTCCACTGTCTGCTGTGTTCTGATTCCACCCCCCCATCCAGTGCCATGTTTTCAGGTTGGTTGTTTTCCTGAAGCCGTATGGACTTCAGGATGTCATATAGTATGGCTTTACAGAGGGGATGTTGTACTGTAGCAGATGAACCTGATTGACTTTTTAAATTGGGTGGTAAAGATGGTAAACAAGGGGCAAGTGGTGGACATTCTGTACCTGATTTTAATAAGGCCTTTGGCTATCTCACCTCAGTGGTGGAGCTAGAGGGGGGGCTGGAGGGTTGGTCCGCCCTCCTGGCTGCCCCAGTGCAAGTGCTGGTGCCCCACCACCATCTTTATTCAATGTTTAGTGCCCATTGTGGAGCCCAGGATTGACTAAATGACCCCCATGGCTCCCAAATACTCCCAAACCTGGCTCTGCCACTGTCTCACCTGGACAGCTAGATAAGAAGCTAGGGGACCTGGGCATGAGGAATAAAATTACAAAGTGGAGAAAAAACTGATTAAGTGGCAGAATCCAGAGAGCAGCCTTAAAAGGGAATACTCAGAGGTTGGGGAAGTCACCAGTCGAGTGCCACAGGGATCTGTCTTGGAAGCTACCCTTTTCAACATTTTTATTTGTGTTTCTTGTCTTGGAATGGGGATTCATTGCCAGGTCTGCCTCTGCAGTGACAATACAAAGATCACCAGTAGAGTAGAAAGTCAGCAGGGGGTAAGACGTAGGAAGGAGGAGGCTCTGGAAAGGCTGGAGAAGTGGTCAGGTGTTTGGCAGTTGAAATTCAATGCCAGGAAGAGTAAGGTAATGCACATAGGGGCAATAAAGCCAAGGACTGAATACAGAATGGGGGGAGTTTGGTGTGGAGAGTATGACAGAGGTGTGGCACTGTGGGGGAAGTAATAACATTGGACAATTTGAAGACAACAGCATAGTGCAACAAGACTGTGGGGAAGGTGAATAGGATGCTGGGAAGTATAGGAAGGAAGACTGGCAGCAGGATGAGTACTGTAAGGGGATTCTGTCACTGTACAGGTCCTAGGTATGGCCTCAACTAGAGTACTCTGTACAGTTCTGGAGCCTGTACTTGAGGAAAGACGGGGACAGGGTGGAAGAGCTGTAAAGGTGGGTGACCAGAATTATTCAGGGGCAGCGGAACAAGATTTACATGGAGTGGCTGTCAAATCTTAACATGTACAGTATACACTGGAGGCAAGAAGGGAGAGAGTGACATGATTGAGGTGTACAAATACTGTAACGCCACAGGATAAATAAAATAGATAGCACAGAGTTGTGGTCACTAAGTGGAAAAACAAGCACCAGGGGGAACTCACTGAAGTTGGGGAGGGTGGGTTTAAGAGGGACATCAGAAAACATTTCTTTATGGAAAGGGTGGTAGAAAGATGGAATAGGCTACCAAGGGTGGCAGTCTGTGTGAAATTAGTTGGGGAAAGCCGGCTGGTGGCACTGAGGGTTGAGGCACTGGACACCACACCTTACGCCATGCTGGTGACCCATGTTCGGCAGCGAGCTCGGGCCACCGGGGGTTGGCAGGGCAGGAGAAGGCTGTAGTGTCCGCAGACAGCTCACCTTCTCCTGGGGAGGAAGGGATGTGGCAGTTGGCAATAGGGCATCTCCCAGCAGTGGTTGGACGGTACTGATCCAGCATCTGGCTTAGAAAGAGGGAGGCAGAGCGTGGCCGACATAAGTTGGTGCGGGCATGGGAGTGTGCGTATACCTATCTGGACATCATTGCACATTCGTGTCTGCAGTGGGGGGGATGGGGCAGACCTCATGAACAAGAAAAAACCCTTAGCTTTGGGAGGGCAACAATGCTCCAAGATTCCACACCCACCAGACTCTGCCCACCTGGGTCCTGAACCTCTGTGCACAGTCTGTAGCCTGCAGCCACTGGATTTCATGGAACACCATAAGTAGTGGCGGCAGCTCTGCCTTGGTGGTACAAGCCAGAGGGTTGCTGTCAGGTATGAACTGTGAAGCAGAGCTCTGGGAGGGGACCCAGGTTGGGGGAGTCGGGCAGGGCGGGAGAAGCCGAGGGGTAATCTGAGAGTGATCCCTGGTCTCGGTAACCAGAGGGAAAAAGAGTCACAAAAACAAAAACTAATTTAGTTGGGGTATTCAGATATGGGTAGGATAGGTATATGGGGCTGGTGAAGACAGTATGAAAAGGCAAGGGAGGATGGGGGAGTGTAGGGCTACTAGGGCCTTCACGAAACAACAGTAGGTATGTACGGCTGGGCAGACTTGATGTGCTGCAGGGCCTTTTTCTTCCAGCAATGTGTTTCTATGGTCGATGTTTCGTCACTCTTTCTCTACTATATAGTTTAGTGCCGTCCACAAAGAGACAAATGTTGCCCTAGATCCCTACTCCAGCATCACAGTAAAATTGAACAGCACATGATCCATGACACACCCCAGAGGTACTCCAGGAGTTAAACTCTCCTCACCCAAGTGCTTGCCATTTAGCACTACCCTTTAGGTTCTTCCAGCCAACTAATTTCCCAACCACATGGTTGTGTTCTCTCACCCTATGTCACCCAGCTTCCTCACTAGCTGTCTAAGTGGTAAAGGCTAGCTCTACTTCTTGCTTACTCCACCTGGTTCCTGCAATTGCTACCACTGACCCTCTAACCTTGTAAAACTGGTACACAATGGAACTATGTACACTGCGTGTGACTTGCTGTAACTTGCTGACATGCTTCTCATGTTCTGGCTACCATTATAAAGCACAAACCTTCTCTGTTTAAAGGTGCATAAATGGACTTCTGCCATAACGTATACTGTTTATTATTTGTATTGTTATGCTGTTGTAACCCCCCTGTAAATGGGGGTTCCCAAAAGACTTCCAGGAGCTTGCTTGAATGCTCCAAGCCTGAATGGTGTTTGGCGTTTAAGCCATTTATCAGTGAGTGTTTTTAGAGCCTCTGGTACTGTCTCTTTAAGAGCTGTCTGCTTGCAGACATAATTAGTTTGTATGGGGGACTGTGTGTTTCTTTGATTGAGTACCACTCAAGCTGCTGCCAATTCACTCCATTTTTGCAGTCACTAGGAGTGCAAAGGGAACCTATCTGAAAGATGTAACTGTTTGCCAGAAATCATTTACAGTAATAATGAAATTACAGTTTGTCTAACCTGCTTTCTTTCCAGTCAAGAACTGGGAGGAACTCAAAGGAAGTGCCCGGTTTTGTCTGTTGGGAGTTTCAGTTGAGCTTTGGCAGTGAAGGGGAAAGGAACCCTGTGCTCCTTCAGTGCACAGTTTTAGTCAAAAAACATGTGTAAGTTCCAGAGTTCCGGTCTGCAGCTTGTTAGGACTGAATCCGTCCTGTGAAGAGAATCAAAGGATATCTGAAGAGTAGAAACCAGGCTCACCCTGTAGAAGACTGGAGGAATTGCTGAAAATTGCATTCGGTCTGTCAGGAACTGAATCTGCTGTGTGTTCTCCCTGGTATTGTGCAGTAATTGCGATCGGGATACAGATGCAGCCTGCCTGGTATAGTGCTTTCTTTTACCATATAAATGTGTGAAGAGGTTTGTGTACCTCAAGTGAATCCTGCTGCCATTACGTGCCTTTTGCCTGTTACTGTTTACCATATAAATGTGTGAGGAGTCTCTTGGAGCTCAAGAGTAGCCCTGCTGACATTGAAGGACCCTATCTTATTTGGAGGTCGTGAGTACTAATTCAGGGTCGCTCCCTGTTGAATTGCCACATTAAATCCAAATGGAATTACTGTACTGCTGACTGTTTAATTCTCCTTTTCTCTGTGTGAAAGGGCCCTACCAGCTGCCACGGTTTGGACTAGCCACTAGGGCTTGGGTACCTAGGGACAGTAACTGATAGGGATAGGCCTGTGCACAGAGCCATAGGTAGATGAGTAGAGTGATAAGCTAATTAACCTGATTTCCCCCTGTCCTTGTTATATCCCCCTAAATAAATCAGAGCTGCTTGTTTCAGCAAAGTTATACTGCCTGAGGTATTTGTCTATGTTAAAGTACTGTACTGTGATTGTTGCACTGTATCTTATTTCACAGGAGGTCCCAGTGCCGGAACCAGTCCTGGGGGTAAGTGTATACTGTAAAGGTAATTCTGATGTATTGTGTGGGCCACTAGTGGGAAGAAAGGGGGGTTGCAGTGTCCCAGAGGGCTGTAACCAAGTTAGTTTAACTATTGTAAACCCTGACCTCTGGGTGGAGGCACCCGCCATTGGATCCAGGCCCCTCAACCTGTTAGTGGCAAATCAGGCAGGGGTAGTAGCCCCTTGGATAGCGCCATCTAGGGGTTACACTGTATTGTTATCTGTATCCTACTCTGTACTTGTTGTATTTTACTCTAAACCCTTTGAAAAAATAGGCACTGCCTAAAGGATTTTATGCAAAATAAAAACTAAACTAAACTAAAGGCCATGCTGGAGTCCAAACACGGGACATCCACCGCTTGGCCCCAATCCACTGCCTGAGAATAAAAGTAGGGTGCGCTCGTGGTACCTGGGACTTGGGAGTTAAGGCAAACAGTACTGAAGGTAACTTCACTGCTCCAGGTGCCCCATCCATGGACAGGAACCATACCCCGGGCATGGGTGCCAGCCAGGGGAGCTGCAGACATGGCCAGCAGGATGGCTGGTAGTGCCAGGGTACCTTCTGATACCATGGGTACCATTTTGAGTGTCTAGGAGGGGTGTATCTGGCTAGTGCCCACCAAAGCACCCTTGCCTCAGAGCAGAGGGGGAGTTGGTGCCCAGGTATTGGCCTAGGTGGGGGCTGGCTGCAAGACTCAGGTCAGGGGCAAAGGAAGCATCAAAGAAGAAGGCTCCCACTTGCAAGAGCTGCAGGAGCTGGGTGCCAGCTGCTTTTGAGGTATCGAGAGTGGTCAAGTTTCTGGACACCTTAATACTTCAAGAGAATCATGAGAATAGCTAATGAAACCCAGGAGACTACCAAGGAAGGACCTCAGGCACTGAAGGCAGATTCCAAACTGCTGGGATCTGTGAATTGAGTTGAGAGTGTTGCCAATTGTGGGGAATAATACTGGTGAATAATAGTATGACTACTGGGTGCACATGGGAAATGGGTGGAGGGTACGTCTTCATGGGAGACTTCCTGATGGATCTTTGGCCTGTGACTGATTCTTTGAAGAAATCTAGGGAGATACTGGTGGTGGGGGGGAGGGCTACCCTGGATACTGACCCATGCTGAGTCACTCTACCTGAAGACAGATGACAAGAGATGTTACTGACATTTAATGCAGCAAGACGAGGTAGGAGTAGTGCCTCCAGGCAAGAGAAAAGACAGAATCCCTTACAAGTGATTCCCATTGTCTGACCCTCCATGAAGAGATCCAAGTGGGCAGATTGGGGGGTTTGCCAGGTGGCACACGTGGCTATGTGTAGGATGTGATCCAGCAGGACTTCACTGGGTTTGGACTGTAGGAAGGTCAGTAGGATGCAGATGAGGAAAGCAGCAATCTCTTACTGTACCACTGGGCCAGTGAAGGTCACAGTTAGTGAATGGAGACCCTGTCAGTGAGTTGTGCATGTTTAAATGAACCACCATGCAAAGCAGAATCCCTGCTATAATCCAGATGCAAGTGAAGGTCAAAGTTAGTGAAGGGAGACCCTGTCAGTGATCTGTGCATGTTTAAATGAACCACCATGCAAAGCAGAATCCCTGCTATAATCCAGGTGCAAGTTAGAGACTAACATCTTGGCATCTCTTGGCCACCAATTGTCTGGCACAATTCAAAACTGACCTCAAACAGCACCTAATAACACTCCCTAAGTGCATCTGCCCCTGATTCCAGACACGCCTGCTCTCTCTGACCCCCAGCAAGCACTAGGCAGGCCTCAGGTACCCCTTCCCTCTGTCCCTTCTCATGATTTGCCTCAGCAATCAATTTGCATCATGCTCCTTCAGCACCCGCCACCTCCCTCCCCCAACTCACAGTCCCGTGAGTTTCCCTTCCAGTCATTACTAATGCAGGCTGCCTGACCATGCCCCCTCACACACCACCATTTACTCTAGCATGTCTTCTCTGTTCAGTCTCCCCTCACCCCACCATTTCTCCCTATACCTTATCGCCCTTCTTTCCCCACCCTTCTCCTCCACCACAGTATGTACCTCTCTCTCAAACCTCCTTTCTTCACCACACTGCCACCTATCCCCGTCCCTCTGAACTACTGACAAGGCTCTTTGTGGCTGCTTATTCCCCTCCCCACCCTCATAATGTGTTTTTCTTGTTATTTTAACTTGTACCTATGTTTTGAGTTATTCTGTAAGTTCTGTAATGTACCATTGCCTTCTCCTGTTGTACTTTGTTTTGCAATCTATGATGTGGAACCTTTGTAAAAGAGCTTGCGCTCAAAGGTCTTTTCCAAATCACTAAATAAAAATAATAAGAGGGGGAATAGGAAATCCCCTGGCAGAGCAATGCTCTGATGGTCACAGAGAGGCCATCCGTGAGGTGTGCAGTGCACAAAAGGAAAAGACAGAGAATGTCATGAAAGCAAAACAAGGAAATGGAACAATGAGAATGAGATAGGGTTAACATTCATTCCAGTAGGAGGGTATAGAATGAATGGTTCATCCTGGATAGCCTTGGAGGGATCAGGAGACTACCTGGTACACTGGAAACAGTGTATGGGAATATACTAAAGCTTGATTGTGAACGGATGACTTGGGGGTCCCTGGATCTGAAGTGCTGTGTACAAATGAACTTTGAATCTTGCAGTAAAAGTCAAGTGATTGATCCTTTGCAGCATGTGTGATTTGCTGCTTCCAAGCAGAGTGTCAAGAATGCCCTAAAATCCTCACTGTCCAAGAATCATTCTAAGCAACCAGAATATTGAGTGCAGTGGAATTCCTGCTGAGCAAAAGATACCCCTAGACATGGGAGTTTCTCTGGGCTATGCCCACCATCATGCCAGGCATTGATGCAGGTTGGGGTACAGTATGGTTGCAGTTGTCTGAGGTTTGTCTTGCAGGACCTGCCCTCCATAAACCCATGTTTCCTTCAGTCCTGGAGACTGAATTTCTCCAGCTAGTCTCCCAACTGTACACGATGATAGTTTAAAGTAGCTTTCCCTCTATTTGGATTAGGCTAACCAGTCTGTAATTGGCCAGGCCTTCCCTTTCCCAACTCTTATGAAGTAGTACATCAGCCACTCTCCATTCTATAGCGGTCACTCCAGTTGCTAGCGAATAGCTGAACACATCTGCCAAGGGTGCCATCAGTGTCTGCCCCACTTTTCTGAGCATCCTGGGATGCAGCCCCACTGGATCCAAGTGACTTACCCACTTTCAACTCCTCAAGCCCTTGCGCAAACTAACCTCAGTGATTGTCTTCATACCAATCTTTAGCTTTTTCCCAGCTTTAATGCCACACTCCAGCAACACTCCTTGTCTTCTTACATGAATACTGAACAGAAGTATTAATTTTGTCTGTGTTTTTCCCATCTTCCTCCACACATACCCCTCCTTTTTCAGCCTTTCCATTCCCGTCTTGTTTTTCCTCTTCTCCTTGACCTACCTAAAGAAGGCCTTGTCATTTTTCCTCTATTTTGAGCTCTGACTCAGCCTTTGCCCTCCTTACCACATTGCTGGCCTTCTTCAGTTTGCTAAGGTAGGTCTCCCTATTTGCCTCCATCTGTTTAGTCTTGTATTTTTTTAAAGGCCAGTTTCTTCACCCTAACTACCTCACTTTTCTCCCTGGAGAACCAAACAGGTTTCCTTTGCTTCTTCCCCTTCCCCACCTGCCTCAGATTCCTGGAATTCCTGTTTATTGTCATCCCATTTATTTCCATCCTCCTCTGTCTGGCCTTCTCTCCTGAGACTCTCCCTGAGCTCTTCTTCCATCTTCCGGAAGTTTGCACATGTGATGACCAGGGTGAGCATCTGGAATTTATGCCACTGGGCCTCAAGACAAACTTGGTCACTTAATCCAGGAGGATCTTCCACTCTTACATTCCCTATGTTGTCCCACTTCAAAGTAGTGGGTAGGGCCAGTAGAATGCTGGGATGCATGGGAAGAAGTATCTCCAGTAGGAGGAAGGAGGTGGTGTTGGCATTCTATCACTCACTTGTGTGATCCCACCTGAAGTACTGTGTCCAGTTCTGGAGGCTGCACCTCAGAAAGGGCATAGACAGGGTGGAGGCAGTCCTGAGGAGGGCAACTAAAATGAGTCAGGGATTGTATCAAAAGAGACTGAGGGATCTTAACATGTACATCCTAGAGCAGATGAGAGCAAGAGAGGACATTATAGACACTTACAAGTACCTCACAAGGATGAACAGGGTACCAGAGGGGAACCTCTTTCAGATGAGAAAGAGCATGAGGACAAGTGGGTATGTGATGAAACTGGATGTGGGGAAGTTTAAGAGGAATTCAGAGAAGTACTACTTCACTGAAAGAGTGGGTGATGCCTGGAATAGACTGCCAGCAGAAGTTGTAGACTGAAAACAGTAGGGTGCTTCAAACATGTGTGGGATGGACATAGGGGAATATTAGTAAATAGGCAGGGATGGGGGAGGGTTGCTGGACACCAGTTAGGGTCTGTGGAGACAGACTAACCAGGGACGATCTGGGCAGTGGGGGCAAGCGGTCCTTTTCTGCCAACAAGTACTGTGCTTACAATTAAACAGAAGTAGGTTCAGTATGGCACCATCCATTCTGCTCTTCTGCAGACTACATTTGTAAAGAATTCCAGTGGATTGAAGGAAATGGACAATACAAGAAAATATGGTTGCGCAACAACTTGCCATAACAGTAGATCTTTGAGAATGTCTCTTGCAGCAGGTCATAACACATGGGATATCAGCCACATGCATCATTTCCTGTAGATGACTTCTCAGCAGTCTACTCTGGGACCTCCCCCTAACATTATCACATGGTGTCAGTATGGCACGTATGAAAGGGGGAGGTCCCAACTACTCCTCAGTTCTTTTCCATCTTAGTGACTGAAGGAGAAACCATTTCACAGGCCTCTGATGGGAACCAAGGAGGGAAATAAGGCAGCAGCTCATGGAATCATAGAAAGACAGGAGCAAGGCACCCTTCTGAAGTAACAGCAAGGGGGAAGGTGGGTGGAGCAGCATGACCTGCTTCAAGAGATACTCTCAAAGATCTACTGTTGCAGTAAGTTCTTACGCAACCGTACTATCTTCTTCAAGCCAATCTCTTGCAGCAGGTCATAACACATGGGAAGATTCCCAAGTAGTTATTATGCCAAGGGGAGGAGGAAATGAACCATTATAACTTGGGACAGTAGGCCTTGTAGAACGGCCCATCCAAAAGAGGCCTGCTTCTTGGAAGTGATGTCTAGACTGTAATGTTTCTAGAATGTATGTACAGTAAACCACATGGCCGTTTTACAAATTTCTAAGACGGAGATGCCCCGAAACATGCCACAGAGGCAGCTATGCCTCTGGTAGAATGGGGTTTCATAACCCTTGTGAAAGGTTTGTCGTATTTTGTATAGATATGTGAAATGCAGTTGGCCAACCATGTGGACAAGCACTGCTTTGAAATTCAAATGCCCTGGTTCCCAGTGGCAATTGAGACAAAAGATCACTTAGTTTTTCGCAACTGTGAAGGGCGGAGAAGATAAATTCTCAGTGTTCTATGCACATCGAGAGTATGAAGCAGCAGGGATTCCCTTGGATTCATAGGCTCCGCATAGTACACTGGTAAGTGGATAGCCTAATTTAAAGTAAATTCAGAAACAACCTTTGGCAAAAACGACGGGTTGGTGCATAAAGATACCCTATCGTTATGAAATTGCAGGTAGGAAGGATTGCACATTAGAGCCTGTAACTCTGAAATATGTCTTCCTGAAGTAATGGCAACTAAAAATATATTTTCCAAGAAAGATAATGGAGTTTGCTGGATTCGGTGGGTTCAAAAGGACTCATAGTCAATTTTTTCAAGCACAAAATTCAAATCCCACTCATGGACTGGATCCCAGATAGGGGATGAAGGTGCAGAATACCTTTAAAATGTTTGAATCAAAGATAACTGGGACAGTGGTTTGTTGTCCACAGGTAAATTAAATGCTCCAATGGCCGAAAGGTGAACTTTTACAGAAGAATATTTCCGTCCACCCTCCGACAAGGAGAGCAAATAGTTGAAGATGCTCTGAGGGCAACACTCATAAGGGTCTAAGGCTTGTGTAGATGCCCAAATGGAGAAGCATTTTCACTTCATTGAATAGAAAGACCATATAGACAGCTTCCTGGCAGCCTGAAGGAATTTTGCCACCTTTGGGGACACCCTGAAGCATGAGAGGACAATGTCCTCAGGAGCTAGGCATGCAGATAGAGAGGGTGAAGGTCCAGGTATAGCAGGGAGCCTTGCTCCTGGGACAACAGAGCCCAGCAAATCGGTAGAGGTATGGGATCCATGTCTGAGAGCTGTAAAAGCAGAGGGAACCAAATCTGTCTTGGCCAGAACAGCACTATGGGAATCATTGATGCCGCGTTCTGGACCAGTTTGAGTAGTATTCTCTGAACAAGAGGAAAGGGCAGGAAGGTGTAAAGAAATCTTCCTGTCCAGGAAAGAGATAATGCATCCCACCACACAGTTTAGGACCTCACTCGAGAGAGAGCAATAAAGAGGCAGTTTTGCATTTTGAGAGGCAAATAGGTCCAACCCTGATCATTAAGAATGTTTGGTAGAATTTCCCAATCATGGGCCAGGGCAGGGGATCTGCTCAGGGCATCCACCAGGGTGTTGGACACTCCTGGGCAGGGGTTTAGCCAGGCATTTCAGATTTGTACACCAACCTGCCACACTGTTACCCCCTCCCTTACTGTTGTTCATGCCTGCCCCCCCACCCAATGACTCGAGTCCAAGGTTCCTGGCTCCAATCAGATGATTACCACACTGGACCTGCTGTCTGTCTGCACTGCTAGTGTGGTGCTTGCTGCCCATTGGTAGAAGCCACTAACTGCACCACGAGTCCAAGACCATGGCAGAAATTTCTTCTCTCTCCACCGTAGGCAGGCAGATTCGCTCCACTTGCCACTCCACATGAAGTCTTTTTTCTTTTAGCTAGCTCTGAGTCTCTGTTCTTCCATCTGCTGCTCCTCAGTTTTCTGCTGCTCTTGCTACCAGTACAATTGAACTAATAGTATCGCTCCTTTATTTATTTATTTATTTATTTATTTATTTATTTTACCAGGAGATACACACTAAGCTGAAGCTTGTTTACAGGTGTGACCTGGGAGCACAAGGAAGTTAAGTGACTTGCTCAGGGTCACACAGTATGCAAGTGGGGGCTGTGGATTCAAACCCAGGTCTCCAGATTTGCAACTCAGAGTCTTAAACCACTGTGCTATACTGCCTCCTAACTTTGCTGGGGCATTTAAACTCGCTGCTCCAGACTTAACACATCCCCTACCAGATACCACAGCCAATTACTATGTAGGCAGACCATGCAAACCTAATTGAGACTTTCAGCTTCAACATCCGTGGTCCATTCTGCCACCCCCCAAAACAAAGCTGAAAGAGAAAAGAAAAAGCCTGCAAATCCAAATAAAGCAATTTAAATGCGAAGTACCAGAGAGGGCAGAGCAGTGCTGACCAACTTGTTTGCTACCCCCTACTACTAAACTTGGTAATACATGGCTTACTTGGAGTATCAGTACGCCCTTGCTCCTGGGATGTGGACTGCCAGAAGATGGATACATCTCTGGATCGCCCCATACCAGACCCTCATTGATTCTCTGCAGACAGGGTATGAATGGGTGCCTCCCTGCTTGTTTAGGTAGTGAACTACTGTAGAAATGTCTGAATGCAGCTGAAGGCAACCTTGGGGAAGGAGAGTCTCAAATGCCTGTAAGGTGTAGAGGACTGCCCTCATCTCCAAGACACTGATGTGGAGATGGGACTCTGTCTGCATCCAAAATCCTTGGGATCGGACATGTAGGAGATGAGCTCCCCACCCTGTCAAGGAGGCTTCTGTAGTTAAAATGAGACATGAGACAGGAGATTGAAACAGTATGCCTCACAGAAAGTTGTCAGGTGACTTCCACCATTTTAGGTCTCGAAGAGCTGGGAAAGACATCAGGACTGGGGCATCAAACGTGTCCTCCTGCAGATCCCGTTGGAATCTCAGGGACCATTGAAGGCCCTCTTATTCAACCTGGCATGGGTGACAGATGGAATTGTGGTTGCCAAATGACCCAGGAGGTGCAGGTAGGCTCGTGCTGAGACCAATCTGTTGGACTCTAGTCTGTGCTCCAAAGCAATCAGTGCATCTGCCAGAGCCTGGGGCAAAAATACCATCCCCAAGGAGGTGTCTAATATGGCTCTGATGTAGAGGAGGTGTTGAGCAGGGTCCATCTTGGAATTCAGATAGTTTACAGTGATCCCCACCCTGGTAAACAACTGAAGGGTTTGAGAAAGCGTGAACAGCAGTCGCCGGTGGGAAGATGCTTTCAGGAAACAGTCGTCCAGGTAAGGAAAGACATACAGGCCTTCCCTTCGGGGGGCCACTGCGACCACCACTAGGCATTTTGTAAACAATCTTGGGACCGAGGAAAGGCCGAATGGGTGGGCTCCGAATTGGTAATGATGACTCTGAAACGAGAAATGGAGAAACTGTCTGAGTGGGATACAACTGGATATGGAGGTATACGTCCTTCATATCGAAAGAGCAAAGTTGGTCTCCTATGTTCAACAAGGGGAGAAGTGTTGTGAGAAACACCATCCTGAACTTTTGGTATTTGACATAGAGGTTGAGACACCTCAGATCCAAAATGGGGCGTAAGTCCCCCATCCATTTGGGAACCTGGAAGAAATGGGAGTAAAATCCCACACCCTTCTGTGGAAGGTGAACTGGTTCGATGGCATATTTTGTGAGCAAAGCATCAATTTCATTCTGCAAGACCAATGCTTGGTCTTGGGGGTAATGAGACCCTTGGTGGCAGAGCAGGTGGAATCTCTGTAAACTTCAGCGTGTGTCCTGATTCGATCAGTTTCAGGAGCCATATGTTGGAGGAGATGGCTTGCCACCCTTGTAGGTGCAGGTAAAACTTGCCCCAATGGCTGTGGGAAGGGTCTCAGGTCCCATGACTGGAGGAAGACCTTCAGGCTAAAGTCTGGCCCTGCTGCTGGGGAGCAGCAGGGACATAATGGAATGGTTTCAGAGCATTCTGAGGACCAGGCAATGTCAACTGAGGCTTACACTTGTTGGCAGGTGGTTTTTGGGTGTTGGGATGTGACCTGTAGGGGCAGCCCATAGCGGGCCTCTTGTAGGCTGGTTTTGCTTTTTGGATGGTATAGGGTACGGACCAATTGAAGGGTATGACCTGAGTCCTGTAAATCCTTCAACATTTCTTGGGTCTGTGGACCAAAAAGCTGCTCACCCTTAAAAAGAGCATTAAGGATAGATTGCTGCATGCCCTGTGAAAATTCTGATACTCTTAACTAGGCGTGACATCTCAGAAAGACTCCTGTAGAGGATGTATGGGTTGCAGTGTCAATGGAATCATAGGTGGCCCTGATCGGGTGGCGGCAAACAGCCTCAGCAGTAGACATCTTGGCCATCAGATCGTCCTGGGTAGAATCTGCAGGGAGGGACTGGAACATTTTCTGGGAGGCTTTTAGGATTTCTTTCTGATATTTCAGGAGGTGACCCATGTAATTGAGTATACCTCCCCGGGCAACTACCACCCCATCTGCATCCGCCCCCAAGGCGCTAGAAAAAATAGTGTCAGATCAACTCTCAGACTATCTCACTAAATACGACCTTCTCTGCCCCAAACAACATGGTTTCAGGGAGGGCCACAGTACTACAACTGCCCTTCTTGAATACACCACTTTTATAAGCAAAGCCCTTGATAGAGGGCACCTAGTTGGATCTGCCTATACTGACTTGATCAAGGTGTTTGACTCTGTCAGCCACATACTCCTAATCCAATTCCTGCATTGCATGGGCCTGTCCCTGGACACTACCATGTGGTTTAAAAACTGTCAGTGACAGAACGCAGAGGGTCAAGTTAAATTCCACACTCTTTCAGTAAACCAGTACTTTTGGGAGTCCCCCAAGGCTCAATACTGGTCCCCCTCCTGTTTAGCATGTACTTGAATACTCTCCCAAAGGCCTGCCCAGGACAAATGCTTCTGTACACCAATGGTGCGGTTATATTTGACAGCCACTTGGACCCCCACTCCCTTCAATCCTCCCTGCAATGCTCCTTTTCTGAAGCTGAGGCCTGGTTCTCAGAGCACCATCTTGTCTAGAATTACAAAAGGACCAAGGCCAAGCTTTTCACTCACAGACAAAATAAGCTTAAAAATTTCCCCCTCAACATCATTAACATCCAGGGCTCCCCCCTCGACCTTGTGCCCACCTTTAAATACCTGGGCATCACCCTTGACTCCTCTGTCATGTACCGTGATCACATCAATCTGCTCAGCTCAGCTATCAGTTCCAGACTAGGTCTCCTATATAGGCACAGGGGTGTCTGCCTCCTGACACCCTAGGTCTTGCCATGACTTCTTCAGTGCTCTCCCTCATTGACTACGGGATTGTTATCTATGCACTGCTGACCCCACTGACCTGCGTCGAATCATGACCTCCCTAAATGAAGCATGCAAGTTAGTCACTGGATACAACCACTGGACACATACCTTTGAGCTCTATAGATGCACCAACTAGCTTAACTTTGAAGGCAGACTCAGATACCAGACCTGTCTCCTTGCTAGGAAGCACTCCCTAAACTCCTCCCCAGGTCTCCACCACCTTGTTCAGACCTCCACTCAGCCACAGTTTACACAGAGCTCCTTGCTAGACCCCCTCTCTGTACCCCACTGCAGGACCTCTCTGGGCCAACGCTCCTTTTACTACAGGGCCCCCCTCTGGTTGAATGAAATGCCATTAGCCATCACCCTGGAACAGTGACTAGGCCTGTTTTAAAACCCTACTCCATGCTGAAATGCTCTCCCACTCCAGTTGTGACTGTGCTTAGTCCTTCTCCCCCTTCCCTGTGACTATAACCTTTTGATTTCTGTATATTGTCATTGTACATGCTGGACTTATAATGATTTGACACGGGTTGGTCCATTCCACCCTTGAACTGTAACTTGTCTTCCCTATATGCCTCTTATTTTATATACTGTTTCTAAACTTGCATTGTATGTATTCTGGTGTGTTCTGTATGTATTTATTATTGTACAGCTTGTCATTTCTTGTAATGTATGTGTATCTGACATGGCGCCTTTGCAAAGGAGTCCTTGATTCAAAGGTTGTAATTCTGATTCCTTAAATAAATAAATAAATATACGGAGAGACATAGTAGCCGAGGCATAAACTCATTTCCCCATAACATCCAATTTCTTGAATTCCTTATCTGGGGGCTGAGCACTCATATGTTGAGGTCTAGAGGACCTATCATGAGTGGCATTGATCACCATAGAATCCACCTGAGGTGGAGACATAAAGTAGGGGTGGTCAACTGGGGCTTGATAAAGCCTATCAGCCTTACGAGGATTGGAAGGAATTTTAAAAGGTTGTTTCCAAGCAGCCCAAATAGCCTCTTCAAAGGTGTCCACTAAAGGGAGGGAAGACCAGAGTGGGCCATTCCGCTACACCAAAATACTGAGAACTTCTTTTTTAAGCATCTTGCTCAGTACCCTGGAAACCAAACATTTTCTGGAGATGAATCATAATGTCCAAAAATGTGGGATCATCAGGTGGAGAACATGGTAGTTCAAGAGTAGATTCACCCTGCACAAACGAGGCGGCAGGAGAGGACTGTGGGGATTCCTCCAGGTCCATTCCTTCATCCGCATCCAGGTCAGCCAAATCCCATTCCTGCAGGAAAGGGTCATCCATGTACACATCCAGAGTAGGAAATTCCAGGGAGAAGGGGGAAGTGCTGGCCATCCTCTGAGTCGAGGAAGGTCATGAGGGAGCAGAGACCAGAGCTGACCCTTCATTACAGGGGGTTAGGGGTCTTTGTAAGGTCCAGAATAGTATTTACTAGGGCCTGGACATCAATCATGGCCATTTGCCCAGCAGAAGTAGCTGGGTAGAATGGATTGAATGAATAGGGATCACTGACAGGATTAAAGATGGCAGTGGAAGCAAGCGAGTAGCCATCGACGGTGGGTGTGTATAGGACCCCAGGATCGTCAACGAGGGTGCTAGCATAGAGCCCTATGAGTTAAAGCTGGTCATTGTGACAGAATCGTCAATAGACCAGAAGCCATCATTGATGGATGATGGCTAGAAACAATAGAGGGGGGAGGCAGCAATAGAAGCTATAAATTCACCCTGGAACACACAGTCGATGGAGGAGCTGTTGATGAAGGAAGAGAGGAGTCCACAATCATTGATGGTGTAGAAGACAATGTTATAGTGGCACTCTTATTAGTACTTACCTTTTTTATAGTGATCAGGGCACTCGCTGTTGATGAGGGCGTGACAGAAACGTGCTTCATTTTGCTGGCATGTTTCTTACTGGGACCCTGTCCCATCGATGAGGAGGGCTCACCTGTACAGTGGTGAGATCCCAAGGAGGATGTTGAAGACTCCCTGGGCTTGGAGCAGTACTGCTGCTCCAGAAGGGTAACCTTTTGCTCCATGAGAAACACGGGAAGCTGCTGAAGCCTTCGACATTCTGTGGCCTTGTTGAACCAGTTTCAGAGGCTGCAATCCCTGGTGTCATGTTCAAGACCAAGGCACTGAACACAGACTTCTGGGAGGTCCTCTGTAGCAATTCTGTGACCACAGGTACACTTTTGGAATAAGGGATCTGAAGACATCAGTAGATGAACCCATTCAGAACGAACATTTGGTCAGTAGAACTCTTCTTCAATGACTTGTAAGCAGAGCTCTGAAGGGGGACTTGTTGCATGTAGATCATGGTTGAAAAGAACTGAGGGGTAGCTGGGACCTCTCCCTTTTATACGTGCCATACTGACACCATGAAGTAACATTAGGGGGAGGTCCCAGGGTCAACTGCTGAGAAGTCATCTGGAGGAAATGATGCCTGTGGCTGATTTCCCATGTATTATGACCTGCTGCAAGAGACTAGTTCGAGGAAAATTAATCAAACTTGTTAAAAAAAGGAAAAAAGATACTGTAACTGGCGGGGAAGGGGAGTTGACCTGCTCTGGTTGAATGTGAGTCTAGATGGATAGTGAGGTATTTCTTGGTAAAGTCTCTGTGTTGTGATTTTAGATGATGAATGCCTTCTCCCCCACCTGAACCTAGTCTCACTTCAGATCCCAGACCTCAACACACAGTTACAGGGAGACACACAGGAGCTTCAAACGGCTAGCTTATTTTCTGAAAATACTTTAAAAAATATAAAACATCACAGCCAGCTCCAGTTTGCAAGGTGCCACAGTCTCCTCCTCTCCCTTTCCAGCTAGGGCTCTAACCGCACAGCTCATAAACAGTTTAAAATTATAGTGAGGGGTATAAACTACTGCAAAACTTGGAGACTGCAATATTATTTAAACATTGTTTCTAGTACTTGAACATTTAAACAGAACTGCTTTCTTAATCTAGGTACACACATTAAACAGTGAGGCAAATGATTTTACAGGCAAAGCAAGAGTTGTGGTAAAAGCAGAAAAACACATATATCTGAAAATACATAAAAATACAGCACATCACTACCAGCTCTGACCTGTCAGGTGCCACAGTCCCCTCCCAGCAGAAGGAAGAATTAACAGGCTAAGAATATACAAATGAAACCAGCACAACTAGACATTCAGTAATAGACAACAGCAATAAGGTCCCACCTGCTTTCTAGACAACTGCATGGTCTAAAAGAACAGCTATTAAAACCCAAATAAATTCAATTCAGAGTAAAATCTACAGCTTTAGAATACATTTCATCAGTACCAAAACATATTTAGCTAAACAATAGCTGCCAAACCCATGAGATTTAGGCGAATTAAGTAAAAGCGGTGCTTGGCATTGGACATATGTAGATAGTTTTATTTCTGTATATAAGTGCATTATAATGGTAGGGGCAGTGGCACGTCATCGTCTCGCGGTATTACCAGCGAGATCCCAGGGGGGGAGTTCTGGAGCGCCATGTTCAAAATGCTGATGCCACCAGATCTTTGCTAAATTTTATGAGAGATGAGGTAAAAAATCTAGTAATTTGTTATGGTGCTTGCAGGAGGGATCAGAGAGGTGATGCCCCAATCTGTGCAGCAGTTGGGGCTTCAACTCTCTCAATAGAACTCCTTTAAGAGGCTAAGTACTGTACCTTCGTTACACTAGCAATGAGCTTTGAGGACTTGAGGTGTGTGAATGTTATGAGGATTGAGAGCTGCCCTTAACAGCTGAGGAAAGCATGATTAGTACTGGCAGAATAGCCATAATAATGTGTCATATTACTTAGTGTTTAAAAAAAAAAAAAGCATTGCACATAGACATCCCTAGCAGCTTAGCCCATCGTGAGAGTCATCAGAGGGCTGGCCATGGGGAACACTGGGAGATGTAGCTGGCTGTTAGTGTGGGCAGAGGGTCAAAGGATCAACCAGATAAAAACTAAGACTGCAAACAAATAAGAGATGTAAAGATTTTATATGTGGTTGCTGAATTGGGGCCTGTAGATCCCACAGTATTACTCCAGTGGAGCTGAGAGTTCCCCTTTAACAACCTGACTCCAAGCTTTCATTAAAGTCTGTAGCCCCAGTCATTCTAAAGCTAAGCCTTTTTGAAGATAATGGGCTTAATTTCCAAAGGTTGATGCAGGGCTTGCATCAAGCCCTGCATCAACCCAATTTTGTCATACCTCTTCGCCAAACTCCTTTGACGCAACTGCACCCCGTTTTAGTACATTGGGAGCAGTTGCAACAGTTTCCTCAATTTACAGCAGCTTGCACCAAAGATTTGGCACATGCTCCATAGAAAGGGTTCCCCAAACACCACAAGTTAAACCAGGGAAAAGCTGGTCTAACTTGCGGTATTTGGCGCTCGGGCATGAAAATCCGATTGACATCTGGGGAAATGCCGCAAGTACTGTGTGCCAAACGATCTGTACACCAGGGGCTTATGGCATTCTCAGGGCTCTGCAAATTGAGGCCAGTGTCTTTAAAATGGGATAACTTTGGAGCCGTTAAGGCTAGAAATTTATTTTCTTATAATGAAAGCTTGGAGTCAGCTAAGGTGATCTATCAATACATGGTGTTGCTACATCTTCCATATAGCGATATATAAAAAAAAACATGAAATCATTCTAAAATGTTTTAAAATCCTGTAAATTTTAACAACATATATTGACGTGTACATGAATCAATACATGGGAACTGCATCATTATGATTTATTCATGTTAGGACACCAAGCTTTCGGTTAAAACATGTTTAATTGCTGAGCCTAACAGTTCGGGTTGCAGCTTTCAAAACATATTTTCAAGCAATCTAAAGTTTTATGTAAGTAATAAGCCATGACAGGGAGTGCATTAAAGGATTTTAATGCATGCCCCAGGGGTGTGCTAAGGCATAGGCTGAAAGCCGAGTGTCCTGACGCCCCTGGGAAGTGCATTAAAATCCTTTAATGCACACCCTGGAGTGGCTTATCACACTTATAAAATGATCCACCATCTTAAAATAATTAGTTTGATGTACTCTGATAAGGATTAAAACCTATTTACTATTTTCAAAAGAGTGTACAATACATTACCTCTAAAACATCTAAAAACTGAAAATAGTAGTCCCTATTAATGTATAAAATATGTCAGCAATAGGTTAACTAGTACAGTACTTTGCAGTAAAATTATTTATTAGTAGAGTTGGTTGAAAATAAATACTTTCTCTCACGTGTAAATTTTATCATATAAATGCACTGTAACATTTGTACATTTGTAAGATATAAACAGTGTTTAAAACTTAATTTTCGTTACACTGTAGTTATATAGTCTCATTGAAGGCAACCTTCTCTTTATTTTTGTTTTTTACTTATGTGCTGTGGTCTAGTACATAAAAGGAAAACTGCTATAGGATTGAGGAGAAAGGTTAGTAAGAAAAAACACTTTAAACCTGCCAGGTTGCCTTTTTTTTTTTTTGGTGGGCAAGGAGGGTAGATTTCACCTGAAAACTCCTATATAAGATTCAAATGTACGTGCTTTTATTAACATTAGCTATGTATTTGGGCACTTTGGGTCTGCCTCTGCCTATTTAACTGTGTTTTCTGACCTTTTTTTTGTTAATACAATATTACTGTATTGCCTACTTTCTTCATTCTGTTTATTATTTTCTGTTTTTCCCCACATTCAAGAAATAGAATGTTTATCATGGAATGTTTACCATGGAATACAGGGATTCAAAATTCAGCTCTGTTCCACTTGTAGAATGTTACTCTCCTGATATTCTGCACACACAGATGACAAAGGCCTGTTTTAGAGCCACAGACTCAATTATCTCACTGTCGGGGTAAGCAGAAGAGATTTCTCTGATGAGCAGGTAAAGACAGAAGGGGGATATTTCACTTTTAGTAAAGAAAAAGTTGTTAATGAAAACTATAAACAATACTTAATGTTTCTAATTTGTTTATGTGTGTAAGGAGAGTGTGATGATCAGGGAAACAACATTTAATTAATTTGTTTTATTTTTTATTTAAGGTAGTTTTATTTTTAGGGCCCAGTTGAAGGTTTTTATAGTGTAAAGGTAGCAGCCATGTTTGTGATGGAAGACCAGCTCTGGTTGCAGGGGGGTCTGATGGAAGATAGTTCTGGCTGTAGGAGGACTGATTTGTTCATTGTGTGATGTGGTTTAGGACCAGGATGACTGTGCGTATAAAGAGATTTAATGTACAGTCAACTGATGTCTCTTGGCCAATGAGATTTCTAGATTTTTTTCTTGCCATTTTATAAAAAATATTATTTGTGGTAATGGTTGGATGATATTAGTGGTTGTTATACTTAAGTACAACCCATGCCCCAGTTACCAACTGTGGCAACTGGGACCCACCTACCCAAGCCACAAATAGGGCAAACAGACCACCAGATGGCATAAACAAAAAGGCATCACCCCTAGCATTGAGGTGATTACCGGCTCAGCAGTCTAAAGGGGTCTGGGGGTTTAGGGTACAAAATAACATTTATATTTATTACGGATTCTGGGGAGAGGTGCCAGGCATATGCTAGGTCTAAAACTATCACAACAGGGGCCCCAATAACAATCTACACTGGACACAGAGATTTAATATCCAGACACGAATTGGGATTATGCAGTATGGCTTTATTCTGACAAAAAGATGGCAAATTGCAGACAGAGTGGGCCCCCAAGATTTGGCACTGTACAGGCACAGAAGCAGACTTTTTCTTCCACTTGTTAGGGCAATTTCACACAACCTTTTACCACACACAGTTCAAACTGTCCATCCCTCTGTACTAGGAATACACAGACGTTTCTTCCAACAAAAGTGTATTACTTGTGGGAGTTACCACACACTTTAGTACACGCATTTCTAACTTCTTAGCAAAGTTTAATTCTTATGGGAGTTGCCACACACTTTAAGAAAAAACATTTATCCTTGAATAATGACATCCGTTAACATTCCCCGTTTAAACTGGTGCCCATATGTAAACCAGTTCGCCCTGACTAAGGAATCAAACTGGGATTATGCCCAATCCTACCCCATGCTTAGTCTCTGCCTTTCCTTCTGGATTACAGCAAACTGGATCCTTCATTTCCCACAAAATGCTAAAGGGCATCCAAACCTTTAACTTTAAACATTCAGCACATTGTTGTAGTGAAACGGGGTCCTGACCAGTGTGATATAGCCTTATCTAGGGCACACACACCTCAGACCAACCCCCCCAAAACACAGTCCCATGAATCTATACTTACAGCTGGGTTGCTTTCTTTTACAGATATGGAGAATGTGAAGGAAAAACCTCTCTTCTTCCAGGTAGCTTTTCACAGATCCAAACTGCCCACCTTTTCTCTTGGCAGTTGAACCACATTGGGATCATCAGGGGATTGCCCCTTGGCATCACTGAAACAGTCTATTCAGACAGGTCTCCACCACTTCAGTTGGCACTGATACTGTTCTCCAAACTGGGGTGACAACACAACCGAGGTCCTTCACCCAGTCAGCCACTGAGTAACCAGCAGCAACCTCACAGCAGAGCTCCTCTCTGTTCCACTGCTAACTACAGACCGACTGCACTAGTAAGTAGTAGTAGTAAAAAAATTTTATTCATACAAAAAATGAATAAGGATATCTCCACTGAGCCGAAGCTCCTTTACAGTGAGATCCAGGTGTCATTTCCAGTTACTCTTATAAGTTAACAATATATAACGAAGGAAAACACATATACAGTATAATTATACATCAATAAATATAACACAGTTCTGAATCACAAAACAAACTAGGACAAGAAGAACATACAAAAAACAATAATTAATTCACAGTATACATTTAATACAAGTTACAATCTACCATCCTAAGATTCAAGCTATTTCCCATCATAACTAATATTTTCGATAAGCCATTGTTTAATTTGGTGCAACTGAAAATTTCCCTCAAGGGGTCTAAGCTTCCCAGGCAATTTATTCCATATAGAAGGTCCAATATTAAAAAAATGCTTATCCCCCCAAGCCGGCCTACAACTTGGGACTGCACAGTCCAAGTAATTAGCAGAGCGCAGACCCTCAATAGGTCTTTTTATTTTAATGGACTCATCCATATATTTAGGGACTTTTCCTGAGATACATTTTAACATTAACATAATTGTACTAAGAGCCCGCCTTTGAGACAAAGTATGCCAGTCTAATTCTTTATACATATCTACTCTATGTGCCCTCTTTGCAGCTCCCAGTGTAAATGGAATTAATTTATTATACATAACATCAAGCTTATGTAGTTGCTCTTTAGACGCACCAATATATATCAAATTACCATACTCCAATATGGGTAGTACAACAACAGTTACAACTAATTTTCTAATTTCCAAAGACATACTATTTCTTACTCTATATAATGACCCCAAGCACTTACCAACTTTAGTCAAGGTACTATCTATATGACTGTCCCATTTAAATTTTGTATCTAAATACACCCCCAGATATTTATAACTAGCAACTTGTTGCAAGATTCTTCCTGAAAATGTTTTAATTTGTAACCCTCATATTTAGTTTTAGACCGTAACTCCTATGAAACACCATTACCTGAGATTTTTTTTCATTCAAAACCAATTTAGATTTAAGCAAAAATTCCTGTAACTGATCAAAAGCCTGTTGTAATACTATTCGAATAGTTCTCACTGATGAATCAGCAAAATATACAACTGTATCATCAGCATAAAGATGGTATTGTAGCTTTGGTTGTTCAAACCCCAAATCATTCATATATAAATTATATAGTATAGGACCCAAAATGGATCCTTGTAGGACTCCTGACACAATCAATTTCAAATCAGATGACCACTCTCTAATAGTCACTTGCTGCAATCTTGAGTCAAGATAATTTCAAACCAATTTATAACCGACTCAGACATACCACAGGTTTTAGTCTGGACAGGAGGATGCCATGGTCCAGCGTGTCAAAGGCCTTTGAAAGGTCAACAAAAATTGCTCCCACTGGCATCCCCCTGTCCATGCTCTCCATTATATCTCCTGTGACCTTTATAAGGGCAGGGTTTGTTCCATGTTCGGGTCTAAAGCTGGATTGATAACTGTTAAGGATTTCATTATCTTTCAGATATACCTGTAATTGATTTGCAACTATTTTCTCCAAAATTTTAGAAATTGTTGGTAAAAGAGAAATTGGTCTATAATTTTCTAATAATAACCTAGATCCTGTCTTATAAATTGGCACAATCTTGGCAGTCTTCCAAGTTTGAGGTAATTCTGCAGAGAGAAGAGACAAATTAAATAAGTTTGCTAAGGGTAAATCAATAATAGGGGCTGCATACTTTAATAAGATATTAGGGATACCATCCATACCTTCTGCTTTATTAGTATTAATTTGAAATAATAAATCCCTAACATCTCCTCTAGTAACAGAAGTAAACTTAAACTCAGCTTGTATACCAGATTGTACATAAACTCTATCTGTATCATTTGCCTGGGAATTTCTCTGTAGAACCTGATTTACATCTCCTCCACCCAATTGTAATTCATTAATACCCATATTTGTAAAAAAATGTACAATCTGAACATTCTAAAACTTCCCAAAGCAGCTGATTCCAAAGTGGCTTATGCTGCTGTAAGAATTCTAAATGATATAATGCATTCTCTGCCCAGGCAAACTGAGTAAACAATGATGTAAATCTCCCCAGAGCTCCTAACGAGCTCTCTACCTTCCTAGGGATAACCTTATGGAATTCTAGTAACCCCAGGGAACTGGGTGGTTATACTCACTGCCAGGCAGACAAGCTTGCTGTCTGTAGCAAGTGCTATGGTCTGCTTCACACGCTATCACATCTCTGGGTGCCCTATGGGATGAGTTGGCCAGACTCACCCCTACCCAGGCCGAAATCTAGGCAGGTTGCACCAGAGAACAGATGCCCACTAAAGCAACTCAGTTTTACCTAACAACTATCTTTGGACTTTCACTGGCTCCAAGAGACTGCCTGAAGCATGCCTTGATAGACCAGAACTGAAGGCCCATATCTGAGTTAAGACCTCCAACCTGTCCATCCCTCTAGCCCTCTAGGGAAAAGCTATCTGACCTAGGCTAACTACCGGGAAAAATCCTATCCCCAAATGCTTTTTGCAATTTTAAACTGTAGACTGCTTTAGAAACATACATATGACATTGCTATGCATTTCCCAAATCTCAGAACTACACACTTTACACCTGAAAAGCAAAAATGGTTAACATCTACTAGTTAAACACATTTCCCAACACACAGCCTAATGGAGAACTTCAATGAGTTCTAAGCATCCTCTTCTTGTGTTCTTTTCTTTTTCCAGGCACACTTGTAAAAGAAAACCTGCAAACAAGAAACAACCTGCAAGAAAAACAATGACCAAACCTCCCACCAAGCAAGATACTGCACAATCCCAAAAAGTATTTTAAAAGGGTTTTCTACAAAAACAGTATAAAAATAAAAAAACACATTCACAATACTTTTGAGGGAGTGGAGTCCCTACAGTGTCTTTAAGGGAAAGAATGTCCAGAGTGCACAAGGCACTTCACACAAGAAGAGTCTCTCCTAGGCCGAAGTCTGTCGAAAACTGTTCTTGCATAGACACAAGGCCTGCATAACTGTAGTCCAGATCCAGGAGTGTCTCTTTAGGGCCAACAGTCTCATGGACATCCTCACTAGGGTGTCACAGTTAATAAACATAAAAGTCAAGGAAGAAATTATATGCCTTACCGAACTCTAGCAGCTGGCTGAAATGCTGCATCACCTCTCTGGATCTGGACCAGATTCCTCCTTCCACTGTGCTGATGAAAATCTTCAGATCAGACTCTTCCATGCCTCCTGCTACTGGAACTGGAATTGGACGTCTTCTCCCTCCGGATGGATAGAAAATCTTTGGATCCACCTCCATGCCTCCTACTGCTGGATGTGCAGAGGGTATACCGTTACCACAGCGACTCTGGCACAGTGAAGACCACCACAGTGACAAGAATAGGTTAAAATCCACCCATCACTGTGGTGGTCTGTGTGTCGATCAGGACTGCCTCGCTGGGTGTTTGACCCCCCGGTCCAACTCTGACTCAGAGTTAGAATCCTAGAGACTGGGGGGTGTGGGGGCAGAGCCCCCCACAAGGGGGGGTTGGGCCCCTCATTTGTGTGCACCAACATCCCTGTGGCTACAATGCCGACAGTCGGCATTGCAGCTGTTGCTGTAGGGGATGTTGGTGCTAGCGCTGTTGAAATGCTATGGGTAAACCATGCAGAGCCTTGCACTGCCTGGATTCAAACCTGGGTCTCCAGTAGAGTTGCAGATCTTTGGATGCTGATGGCTGCTTCTGTTGGTACAGAGCCCTGTACAAGTCAAGTTGCAAACTTGTCTGTAGTTGATTGGCATTCAGCATTGTCTCTGGATTAAGTGGCACTTCCTGGATAGTACCACTCTGGATGGGAGGCATAAACAATTTACCCATCTGGCTGAGTCATTCACATATTGTGAACTGTTACTTGACCCTTCTTGTCCACTATTCTGACAGAGTCTAGGTACAAAGTCCTGTCAAGCTCCCAAAATTTCATTTTCTGGTGGCAAAGTCTAATTTTGACGAACAAGTTCACTCTATCATGAATATTACTAATTGCCTCCTCCCATAAACAGGATTGTCTGTTTGCCTCAATTTCCTCCCATATCCACCTTGGAAAGAATGGGTAGGTGCATCCATACACGGCCTCAGCCCGATGTCTTGCCAAGCATTCTTCTTTGCTGTTTTTTTATAGTTCTTTGCCCAGGGCCCGACTTGGGGTTGGCCAGATCTGGTCATGCCAGCATGATGGTGTGTGTGGTATAGGGAAAAAGCAGTCCAACCCTATACAATGTGGCATTTCATGTGAGCCCTCCATAATGTCTCATGGCTCAACTGTGGCTGGAGCTACTGGCGATTCGCTGGTTCCAACAGTTGCTTCCCCAACCATTTCTCTCTCTTGATGCTCTACAAACTTGGCCCGGAACCTATTGCTTCTCCTGCTTCTGAGAATGTCCATTGCTCACTGCTGCTTGAGGTGGCTACCTCCCAGTGTAATGCTTCTTCAGCCTCGGTTGGGCTGGGCCCTGCGGCTCACAGATTTACTGCCTCAGTCTCTGAGGTGTCCCTCTCCATTTTAGCTGGCATGGAAGAGACCATCTCTCCTTGCCCATGCAGAGATTCTGGAGAAACAACCTCAAAAAACTCTCTTGCCAGTTCTTCGAGTTCTCTCAGTTCACAATCGGCCTGCTGCTGCTCTGTCCATTGAGGGCCTCATGCCAAAGTTCACGAAGGGGGCCAGACAAACTGCTTTCTCTTGGCTGTGGATTGTGCCACCCTTTTCACTCAAGCCATACTACTTTTGGCAGTCCCTACAATGGGTATCATGAAAGCATCTCTTCCAGATTTGAGACAAACTACACAGACATGCACTGGGTAGTTGGGTAGAGCAACGTCAGCTGGAGCTCCTTCACATCTGTAGAGCCTTTCAAAATTTGCAAGTTCACTTTCTTTCTTTCTGTGCAGCCCATGCTTTGGTGTGGAGGGGGGGTATCTAGACTGATCAGACATTTTCTGTAACAGAACACACAAGTCCCAAATTACTACTTTGCTCAGTTTTTAGCATTTAGCACTGGTTACAGACTTGGTTAATTGTACAACTTTAATGTCTCTTTACTGTAACTGATTGAAACCTGCTGCCTTGCTTTGCCTTTGTTTCACATACATCATAGTTTAGAACTGTTGCCTGCTTGCAATCTGTCAAAAAACATTTACTTTAACTTTGCTGATGTTTACGACATGCTGCACCCTCTGCTCAACTGGTGCCTGGTGTTCGTTTACTCTTTCATCGGACTACACCATCTCATGGGTACTGAAAATGTTTCCTGCATCACATACACATTGCTCTGCAATTGCTTTTGACTCTGTATTTCCTGCTCTTTACTGCTCACTTTGCAATTTCATATTCAGCACATTTATAGCACATTCCTGCACTCTTTACAATGTTCTGGAACTTTTGTTTAGCACTGCCCTGGTCAGACTATCAGCATTTGTTTTGCTTTGCTACTGACTATAGACACTACAACATTAGTCCATTTGCCCACAATATCTTTGTTTTGCCCAATCATTTGCTGCTTTGGCCTCCAATCTATTGCATTGTACATAGTCCATAGTCATTTGGTGGTACTCACTCAGACAAGTAGCTGGTTACCTCCTTGGATGGTGCAGCCTTCCTGCTGATTTGGGAGATCTCCTGAGCTGGTCAGGCTGTGTGACCCGCAGGGTCAGTGCACTTGCACTGCAATCACTGGCTGTGCAGATGGTAGTCGGGTGGAGCCCAGTTTTACTGCGAAACAGTGAAAAGTTTGAAAAGAGTTTTTTAAAGCTGTTGAAAATGGCTGTCGTCCTCTGCGATGGTTCACCTGAGCTGCACTCTGCTCGCATACTCTCCGCTCTCCTTCTCAAACATCCTCTGACTCAAAGACTCCAGTCATTGGGTGGGACTTAGTTGGGTTTAACCAATCACATGATGTCATGCAAATGAGCTCTCTTTTGCTCTCTCTCTCTTTCATGTACTCCTTCACAATGATCGCCGAGCAGGCAAATTTAAATGGCAAAATTCAACTTTTTCCCCACAGCTTGACATTTCCTCAGCAAGAGCACTTTTTGGGCATTCTGGCACAAATTGTTTGTACATATCCAGTAGCGACTCACCCAATATCCATAGCAAACTCTTGAAACTTACAGGGCAGTTAAACAACATTGTTCTTAAAGTCTAAAATTACTTTAGGGTGGCAATTTGGAACTTTTAAACAGTTGTAAGCCCTTTTGAAAGGCAAGGGCACATATTGCTTAATGCACAGTCTCTAAGCACATTCAGCACATTTTCCAGGGAAAACACAGGCAGCAAAATCCTTTAGGTGGCACTTTCTTTTTTTGACAAAATGCCACTTTGGCAACTATTTCTGTTTTGGGGCACCGCCGCCAGACAGAAATGACCCCAGTCATATCCTCAACATCCTCTCACCCAAGATCTTTGGATGAGCTCCAAATTTTGCAACCCATGCCACAGGTACCAACAGTGTATGGCAACCAGGATCCCCCTATCTATACCACAAAAAGGGCAAACAGGCCACCAGATGGCATAAACAAAAGGGCATCACCCATAGCGTTGAAGTGATTACTGGCTTGGCAGTGTAAAGTGGTCGGGGGGTTAGGGTACAAAATAACATTTATATTTATTCTGTAGTCTGGAGAGAGATGCCAGGCATATTCTAGGTCTAAAACTATCACAACAGTGGCCCCAATAACCGTCCACACTGGCAGCAGAGATCTAATGTCCACACAGCAATTGGAATTGTGAAATATGGATTTATTCTGACAAAAAAATGGCAAATTGCAGACAGGGAGGGCCCCAAGATTTGGCACTGTACAGGCACTGAAGCAGACTTTTTTCTTCCAGAACAACACTTGTTAGGGCAATTTCATACAACTTTTTATCACACACAATTCAAACTGTCCATCCCTCTGTACTAGGAATACACAGACTTTTCTTCCAACAAAAGTGTATTACTTGTGGGAGTTGCCTCACACTTTAGTACACACATTTCCAATTTCCTAGCAAAGTGTAATTCTTGTGGGAGTTGCCACTAGAGATGCAGCAAAATAAAATTCTGCTGGTGAAGTGAAAGCGAAGTGGCTACTTCTCATTGTCACTCCGCTACACAGAGTGGCCAATAGGAAATGTTCACTTCGCCTTGTAATTATTACTTCATGTTGTCATTCTGCCTTAACGTGAAGTAAGGTGGAGTGGCAACAATACTGGCAGACCCCCAGTGCCCCCACATGCACACAGTCACCAGAATTAATGTGCATCCCCAAAATGCTACTGTCTTGTGTCTAGAAAACTCCCCAGTGCTGATGAAGTGAAATGAGAACACAAGAAATACAAAGTCTCCTAGAATTAATGGCACACTCAGTCATGCATGCAGTGGACATGGCCACATCACACACAGACACCAGAATTAATGTGCATACCCAAAATGCTACTGTCTTGTGTTCAGAAAATTCCCCAGGGCTGACAAAGTGAAATCAGAGCATAACAAGAAATGTGAAGTCTTCCAGAATTAATGGCGCACTCAGTCATGCGCGCAGTGCTCACATACAGTCACCAGAATTAATTTGCATCCCCAAAATGCTACTGTCTTGTGTCCAGAAAATTCCCCAGTGCTGGTGAAGTGAAATGAGAGGGTAACAAGACATGCAAAGTCTCCCAGAATTAATGGTGCACTCCGTCATGTGAGCAGTGGCCACACACAGTCACCAGAATTAATGTGCATCCCCAAAATGCTACTGTCTTGTGTCCAGAAAATTCTCCAGTGCTGACGAAGTGAAATGAGAGCGCAACAAGAAATGCAAATTCTCCCAGAATTAATGGTGTACTGCAAATGCACAGACAGATTAAGATTGCGCTGCACACTCAAGAGATGCAGAGTCAGACGCTAAGGCACAACAACACCTAACCAGTGCTCACAAGTCACAAATCCAAATCTGGAAAAGAATACCTTTTGTCGGTTGGGGGGGTAGTGCACGGCAGTAACAGTCCACTACCAGTAAAGATACCACAAAGCAGTATAAAATATTCATTCAGGTGTAGTGGATAACAGGTTCACACTGCTGCAATTACTCTGGCACAATAAAAGTTGTCTGATTTAATGGTATGCATCGCACGCACACTCACACACACACACACACTGCAAGTATTGCATAGCAAATTGAAAACCTTTAGCAATATAACCAAATGTTTTAAATAAACTGAAATTATACAATGCTGCATCACAACAATCAGCTAAAAAATGTCAAGAATTGCTGAAAATATTACTGTGTGTTCATTAACACAGTTTTTGAAGAAAAATATAACCAAAACAGAAAGACTGCCTTTTTCTCCCAATCTACCTACACCACAGATACGCCCCTCCTCCAAAGCACACTTCACAGTACACAGACTGACCGTTCTAAATTAACATTCAAAATCTACACACAAACAATAAGCACTTGATAATATGAGCACAGGAGGGTTTTCTACAATCGATGCACTACATTTTGAGCCAAAAAAAAGGCTCAAAAAAGCTTTTTTTACAGCTTTTAGAGGATTTGAATCGCAGAGCTCTGAGAGGAAACTGTCTCCATCTTCCACTACACACACACACACACACACACACACACACACACACACACACTATACAGAACTGAGGCTGTGCAGAACAAGCTAAAGCCCATGTGACCTGCAATCCCATGAAGCACTGCAAATTCGCATTGGAGCTCAATAACAAGTCGAAGTGATGCAAAGTACATTAATTTCAATGTACTTCACCTTAAAATTGGTGGAGAAGTGGTTTGGGGAAGGCGAAATAATGCAGAGTCATTGGTTGAAAGGACTTTGCAATCCCCATTATGACACTAAGTACTCCGCTTCACGTTGCAGAGTGCTTCGCGGATTTCGTGTTACTCCATGAATCACTCCATGGAGCAAATTTCAGCCACTTAACCCACCTCTAGTTGCCACCCACTTTAAGAAAAAACATTTATCCTGGAGCAATGACATCCATTAATATTTCCCGTTTAAACTGGTGCCCATATGTGAATCAGCCCTGACTGGGGAATCAAACTGGGGTTATGCCCAATCCTACCCCATGCTTAGCCTCTGCCCTTCCTTCTGGATTATACCAAACTGGAACCTTCATTTCCCACAAAACGCTAAAAGGGATCTGAAACCTTAACTTTAAACATTCAGCACATTGTTGTGGTGAAACAGGGGTCCTGACCAGTGTGATCTAGCCTTATCTAGGTCACACACACCTCAGACAACCCCCCCAAAACACAGTCCCATGAATCTGTACTTACAGCTGGGTTGCTTTCTTTTACAGACATGGAAAACTTGAAGGAAAAACCTCTCTCCTTCCAGGTAGCTTTTCACAGATCCAGACTGCACAGCTTTTCTCTTGGTAGGTGAACCACATTTGGATCTTCAGGGGATTGCCCTTTGGCACCACTGAAACACAATCTATTCAGACAGGTCTCCACCACTTCAGTTGGCACTGATACTATTCTCCAAACTAGGGTGAGAAAATCACAGAGGTCTTTCATCCAGTCAGCCACTGGACTGACCAGCAGGAACCTCACAGTAGAGCTCCTCTCTGTTCCACTGCTTACTACAGACTGACTGCACTATCATCTGAACATTCTAAAACTCCCCAGGGCAGCTGGTTCCAAAGTGGTTAATGCTGCTGCGAGAATTCTAAATGACAATCCATTCTCTGCCCAGGCAAGTTGAGTAAACAATGATGTCTCCCCAGAGCTCCTAATGAGCTCTCTAGCTTCCTAGGGCTAACCTGATGGGATTCTAGTAACCCCAGGGAACTGGGTGGTTACATATAGTAAGAATAAACACATTATTTCCTAACTTAATTATTTGAAATTTGCATCCAGTAGATGGCAAGAAGGCCCACCCCTATGAGATACTATATCTCATTGCTTTGGGGGGGGGTCACTTGGATTCAGAATAGCTCTTTAGCATTGGACAAACATCAGAGACACTTGATTAACATACTAAGCAAGTACTGTAGAAAGAGCTGCAGGATAACAAAATGGTGAGTGGCATTTAGAAAGTGTCTGGCCCAGAATATTCGGGTTTACATGTAGCATGCCATTTCCCTGTGCACTTCAGTATATACTGTAATAAACATAAATGTTTAGCTATTTCAGTTTATTAGAAAATACATTTCTTTTATTTCTGTTTTCCTTTCCAGAGTTTATAACACATCCCCATACCATATCAAGAAAATCCGTTAAGCTTTTGCCCATCCCCAACTAACCTCATAATGCCATTGTTTATCATACCATAGTGCTTTACTGTGACAACAGATTGTGATGTCACAGACAGTAATTTTGAGGTCTGCTGGATACAGACAGATGCTTTTTGAAAGATACTAGGAAATAAGTACTGCATTATCTGAAGTATTTAGTACATTGATCATAGGAGAAAATACAAAAGAACATGAAAACACTAAAGTTAAACATAACTGAAAGCATATAGAGGATAATGTATGGGCAGCCATACACAACAAGCCTGTGTCTGTATTGAGAGGTTTCTATAGCAATCAGAATCCTTGAGAATGAAACTCAAGAGGTCCTCTGGTTTCCATATAAAACTTGAGATGATGACACAGGTTTGTCTATGTATGGATGTCCATGCATTATCTTTTATAGCACATGGCCATCCATGCCCATTTCAGACACTCTGCTTCCTTTCAGTGAACTGGCAGCTGGGGGAAGGCACCTGAATGTTGGTGGCATGCTGAAATTACTTACTGAACATGTGGCTAGTGACTGCAGATATAGCTGTTTCTGTAAGATCAAGTTTAGAAAAAAAAATAGCTTCCAGCTCGATTGGCTAGAGAGAAAAGCAGCAGTGGAACAGCATTTTAAGTTGTGCTGCAGTAGTGACATCACTACTGCAGCATAACACATATAGATGTCACTACTGTAGCACAACATAAAAGATTGTGTATGAACATCCATACACAAAAGTCTGTCAAGTCTGTGTTTGAATTGAGAGGTTTCCATGGTAACAAGAGACCTGGAGAGTGCAACTCAAGATGTCTCTTGTTACCATGGAAACCTTGAAATTCAAACTCAGCCCATAATCTTATATAGATTGTGGGCAACCATAGTATGCTTGGAGAGGAACTTTTTCCTTTCTGTTGCCATTTTTGAGTGAACTGTGGCTGCCATCACTCTGAGCCTTGTTAACACTGACTGATGCTGGCAAGATGACTTCACAGCACTAACAACAGCAGCCACAGCTCAAGTACTGTGCACCGCACGTATGTGTTCTAATCTGTTGTGCTGTAGCAGTGACATTGCTGGTGCATCACAACAGCTTTGTGATGTTACTGCTGCAGCACAACAAGGAAATTCTAGTAATGGAATTTCATATACAACACTCTCCCATACACTAGAACCCTATTTCCATGCAGAACACCCTTCCACCATACACTATATAGAGGATAATGTATGGTTTGCTATCCATAACAGGCATGGGTAGCCATCGAGAAGTTGTCAGTGACAACCGTTTAAACCTCAAGAGCAAAGCTCGAGAGGTTTCAGTCACCATGGCAACCTCGAGATGGCTACTCCTGCTTGCTATGGATAGCAGACCATACATTGTCTTTTATAGTGTGTGGTCCACTATCACATGAAAATTGAGTCATAACAAAGCCTAAGTGAAATGCTGGCTCCTTACTTTTTCATTTATTTTCTCTGTGTCACCCTCCTCCGGTCTAGTTCTTACCACCACGGCTGCTTCTGAAAAGGGGGAGGTTCACGTAATGTGCATGCAAGAACGTATTCCATGTTGCTGTGCTGCAGTAGCTATGTAGCTAGTGCGGCACAACAGCTATGATGATGTAGCTACTACATCACAACAACGTTGTTGGAGGGATGGATTTCCATCCACAACAATGATCCACCATACACTATAAAAGTGCTATTCTGAGCAAGCTCAGTGCAGCCAATTTGGCGGCACAACATGGAGGCACACAAAGGGTATGTTTCCATCTGGTACTTGTGTAAGCTCCTATCCCCATTGCCTAGGGGCATGTCTGATGTTAAATCTGGGGAGGGGTGCTACAATAACAGAAACACAGTTTTGATTTTGAGTACTTTTCTTACTAGGATGGCTGCACTGGAATGGATCACCTGGCATGACGAGGGGGTGCCATCTTCTGGTGCTGGGCTGTGTTTTGCTTGTTAGTAATCATGAAACCAGCATGAGTTTTTATTCATCTTTATTGTGCAGCCATCTTAAACACACTGCTCCAGCCAAGAAAGCTTCTCATAACACCCCACACTCTAGGGGCTGTCTAAAAATCATCAAATTCTTACATTTACCTTACGGACCATCTAAGTATGTTAAATTCCTATAACATCACATCTTCCTCACTTAAAGAAAAGTTCTATATTTTCAAACTGAATTATTGGCTTACAGTAACTTGGCTGAATTATTATCATTATTATTTTAACTTCTTACAAACTGAAGTTTCTAATTAAAGTAAATTTAATCTTGAGAGGAGAGGTCACTAGTACTTCACTCTCTAATGCGTCTTTACTACTCACACCACTATACTTATCTAACAAGTTTCAATCAGTCTCTCTTGACATCTAATTTCTCTTTTGGGTCTCACTTCCTTCTCTGGTGACTTTTCAGTGGATGCACACTGCTCCAAATTGTCCTTGCTATCAGTGTCTTTGGTGTTGTCTTGACTGACTGCTGTGAGAGTTGGTAAGTCAACTTCAGTCAAATTGGCATCTTCAACCTTTGGCAGAAGTCTTAAATCCATACGATTCTGTCTCACCTCCGTTCCTCTTTCTGTTTCAGTCTGGTACAACCTTGGTGCAATTTGTGCTTGCATAGTGCCCCTTTTCAGCCACATTCCTTTGTCGTAGTCTGTAAGGTGCACTTGATCTCCAGGCCTTAAATCGGGTAAGTTTCTTGCTCTCCTGTCACGTAACTGTTATTGCTTTTTCTTTTGTTTTTCTTTGCTTTTTCAGCTGTTCTGAGTCATGAGTCTTCAGAAGCTCTTCCTGTATTGGCAGATTTGTCCTGATCCTCCTTCCCATAAGCATTTGCGCTGGAGAAAGCCCATTCTGTAATGGTGCACTTCTGTAGATCAGTAGGCTTTTGTAAATATCTTCTTTCCCATCATGTGTTTTCTTCATGAGGCTTTTCACAGTTTTTACTGAGCTCTCTGCCAGTCCATTTGATATTGGAAAATTGGGACTAGAAGTACTGTGTATGAATTTCCATTCATAGACAAACTGTTTAAACTCAGCACTGGAAAACTGTGGACCATTATCAGTGAACACTTCATTTGGAACACTATGTCTTGCAAAAATTGACCTCATGCAGGTGATTACAGCTTTACTGGTAGGCAGTGTTGCTACCTCTGGATAATTTGAATAATAATCTGTTACAACTATATGGGTTTTCCCATTAAAATCAAACAAGTTGGCACCTACTTTCTGATATGGTCTGCCTGGCACTGGATGAGGACATAACAGCTGGCTTAACTGCTTTGGTCTGTAGGTGAGACACAATTCACAGGTTGAAATTACCTGGGCAATATCTTGATTCATTCTCGGCCAATACATTACTTCTCTGGCTCTTCACTTGCATTTTTCTTCTCCTAAATGCCCTTCATGTATTTTGTGTAGCATTTCTTTGCTAAGTTTTCCTGGCATAACAAATTTGTTCCCTTTGAAAATAATGTCATTGACAACAGATAGGTCACTTCTACATGTCCAGAAATCATGAATAGACAATGGGCAGGCACTTTTCTCCTTTGGCCAACCTTTTAATATGGTATTTCTCAGGATTCTCATTATTTCATCTGCCTCTGTTTGTCTTCTGATCTGCTCTTGTCTATCATTGGACACAGGAAGAGAGGTCACGATCATGTCAACATATGCCTTTATTTCTCTGTCTGTTTGACTTTCCGGGCTTTCACTCTTGTCTACAGCACATGAAAGTGTGTCTGCAGTGTACATGTACTTTCCAGGACTATAGATCAACTGAACATCGTACTTTTGTAATCTAATTAGCATTCTCTGTATTTTCATTGGACAGTCATTTAGAGACTTGGCCATTATAGCTACTAGAGGCTTGTGGTCTGTTTCCACTGTGAAGGCTTGACCATACGCATACTGATGAAATTGCTCACAAGCGTAAGCTATTGCTAGTAACTCTTTTTCTATTTAGTTATACCTTGTCTCAGCGCTCGTCAAGGTTCTGGAAGCGTATGCTAGAGGTTGCCAGATTCCTTCATAATTTTGCAGAAGTACTGAGCCCAAGCCAAACTATGAAGCATCAGCTGATATTCTTGTTTCTTTAGCAGGATCATAGAATCTTAACACTGGTTCATCTGTAATAGCCTTCTACAGATCTTTCCAGCTTTGCTCCTGTTCATGTGGCCACATCCATTTGTTTTTCTGCTCTAACAGCCATCTGAGTGGGGCTGATCATGCTGAGAGTTGAGGGATAAACTTCCTTAGGTAGTTGATCATCCCTAAGAACCTCCTGACATCATCTTTGCAGCTGGGCCTTTGCATATTCACTATCACAGATGTCTTCTTAGGGTCAGGTTTAATGCCCTGATCTGTAACAATATCACCCACAAAAGTCAGTGCTTTTACGCAAAACTCACATTTTTCTTTGTTGAGTTCAAGATTTGCTTTTCTTATCAGATCCAGCACTTGTCTCAATCTGAAGTCATGTTCATCTTTTGTGGAACCCCACACAATGATGTCATCCATCCTGGTTTCAACACCTGGAATGTGCTCAAAAATCATATGAATTATTTTATGGTAAACTTCTGGAGTGGACAGTATCCCATATGGCAGATGAAGAAATCTGTATCTTCCTTCTGGAATATTAAATGTGCATAACTTTGAACTAGCCATATCTAGCTTCATTTGCCAAAATCCCAAAGAAGCATCTAGTTTGCTAAACCATTTGGCATCAGCAAACTGTGACATTATGTCTTCTCTGCTAGGTAACTTTAAATGCTCCCTTTTTTTAGCTCTGTTTAAGTCGTTGGGGTCAAGACATATTCTGAGCTGGCCAGTTTTCTTCTCAACTATGACTAAAGAACTCACCCAGTCTGTAGGTTCATCAGTTCTCTTGATTATACCTGTGGCTTCTATGCAGTTCAGCTCTTTTTTCAGTTTGTCCCTCAGTGGGAATGACACTTTTCTGCAGGGGTGTATTACGGGTGGCACTTGGTCATCTATGTTTATTTTGTGCTCCGCAGGCAAACATCCTAGACCTCTGAACACATCGCTGTACTCTGTAAATAACGATTCACATTTAGCTTCAACTTGTGATGTCATGACAAACACTCTTCTCACTAAATTGAGTTTCTCACAGGCACTTATGCCTAGAATTAGTTGCACATCCTTCTTTACAATTAACAAAGACACCTTGAACTGCTGGCCTTTGTGCTTCAGAGCTACCATGCAGCTCCCTTTTACTGGAATATTCTCTCCTGTATAACCAGTTACTTTTATCTTGGCTGGGTGAATTTTAGATTTTACATGCAGAGTTTCATAGTCTTGCAATGAAATCAGGTTCACCTGTGCTCCTGTGTCAAGCTTGAACGGTATGATAGTCTCATTCACAGTTAAAGGTACAATCGATTCCTTTTTTTCAGAAACACACAGCTCTACGTAATCTACAAAGAACTCTTCTGGCTCATCTTCTTCGACAGTGTGAACTTTATTTAGTTCACTTTTGGTTTTGCAGCATTTAGCAAAATGGTTATTTCTGCCACACTTACTGCAGGACTTCCCATAGGCAGGACACGCTTTGGGTTTATGGTTATTTCCACATCTACCACATGTTTTCTGATTAGGCTGCTGCTCCTTCTGCTGCTTTGTTTTAGAAAAATATTTCTTGTTTATCTCAAGCTTCTTTAGTGCATGCACAACGCCCTTGTTTTCTTTGTTCAGCTCTTTAGCCTGTGATTTGGTAGTTTCAGCAGCTCTACATGTTTACAGCTTTGTCCAAAGTTAAATCTTGCTCTCTAAGCAGTCTTTTTCTCTGAACCCATTGTCTGTGAGTCCGCATAGAATTCTATCCTTAATCAATGATTCTTTCAGATCTCCAGACTCGCTCGTTTTGCAGAGTGAACGTAACTCTGTTAAATACTGATCAATGCTATCACCCTTTTTCTTGTCGCATGTGAAAAACTTATATCTCTCGTAGGTTATGTTCCATTTTGGTACAAAGTACTCTTCAAATTTTTTCATACTTACATCAAGATCCATGTTTTCGCCCTCACTGAACTGGAAACTGTTGTAAATGTCTAACACATCTTTCCTGACTACATGTAGAAAGATAGAGGCCTTTGTTTTGCCATCTTCACTTTCAGTGCCACTTGAACTTAAATAAATATTAAACCTTTGTTTAAATCTCTTCCAATTCTCAGCTACATTCCAGACAATTGCATACCTGACGGAGGGTTTAGTTTATCCATTTTTTTCTTTTTCTCTCTCGCTTTTTTTCACCAGACCGTCTTCTTCTAGAGTTTTGTTTTTATGTTCTTTTCCGTCTTTTCAGATTTTGATATCTGCTTCTGACACCATGTTTTGCTTGTTAGTAATCATGAAACCAGCATGACTCATGAGTTTCTATTCATCTTTATTATGCAGCCATCTTAAACACACTGCTCCATCCAAGCAAGCTTCCCATAACACCCCACACTGTAGGAGCTGTCTACAAATCATTAGCTTCTTACATTTACCTTAGGGACCATCTAATAAGTATGTCAAATTCCTATAACATCACAGGCTGCAATAAATTTTTTTGTTAACTGGTAAAAGTCTCGATTTAGATATCTGAAATCCACAACAGCAATAGCTTCAAACAGGGGGATCCCACTTAAATAATAACAAACTCATGGTGCCATTTAAACAGTCCATCCATCTAGACCATGTAGGTCACATTTCGGGGGGGAGTACTAGCAAGCAGTAGTTATATTGTGGCCGAGCTGGCCCCCACCAACAGTTCTGGACACAGTTCTTCTGGGCCGGGGAGGCCACTAAACTATTCCAGGCAGCTTTATTTCAGGGCTGGGATGACCCTCTCAACTGGTGGCAGCAGCTATTATGAATTACACTCACTTCCCCATCTTTTTTTTTTTTTTAACCAGGAGAGACGCACTGAGCTGGAAGCATGTTTACAGGTGTGGCCTGGGAGCACAAGGAAGTTAAGTGACTTGCTCAGGGTCAGACAGTATGCAAGTGGGGGCTGTGGGATTCAAACCCAGGTCTCCAGATTTGCAACTTAGAGCCTTAAACCACTGCTCTATACTGCCATCTCTCCATCAAATGGCTCTAGGAGAGCTCCAAGAAATATCCATCTCAACTCAAGGCTACTTCTCTTCAGTCCCATTCCTTGCAGGAAACCCACAAGGACTGGTGCAGGCCACTCCCCTCACAGACTCTGAAGCAGATGCCCCCACACCCATGGCCACAACCGGGTTGGCCTTCTCCTTCCTTTCTTATACTGTGGTTCAAATCTCACAAGCGCCTATGAGGAAGTCACAACCAGGTTGGCTTACCGCTCCACATCTGGCACTTGTCTCAATGTTTCAGGGCTCCATCCTCTCCCAATGGTATCTTCCTGCAGCTACTCTCCCATTGCCCACTCTTGCCCCACTGCTTTCTCTCCCCATCTCTCTGGCATACAGTTGGCACTGTCAGAGGGGTCACTGAAAAGGGGACACATATCAGGGTTGCACCAACCCCACTAATGGATGCTGCCACGTCACTCACTGACTTTTTTCCTCCAACCTGAAAAAAAAAGTCAGCAAGGGACTGCTTTCTCCTTTGCAGGTTCATAGTTACATGGAAGGGTGGAGGGTGCCACTGACCACCAATGGGAGATATTGCTACAGCTAACTCAGGGATTGGAGGGTGGGGGATGCCACTAGACACCAGTGATATACATGTTGGGATAATACTGATTTTATTACTATTACAGGGTGTGGTTTACTACTTGGCAGGAAAATAAATATACATTTGAAATGTATAGAAATGACTATTTTGAGTTTTCATCAGTTTTTTCAACTGACTTTGAACACCCGTTGTCCAATAAGGTAACTACATTGTTTTAAGCAGGACGGTTCTGAAAACAGGCTTGCCTAGTGACCTAATCCTGGATTAATATAAATAAAATTCAAAAATTCAAAAGGTCAGGGAACAGGGCCTATTGCAGATCAGTTCCCTTTAGTCACAAGGGAAGTGTGTTCAGATAAAACTGAGAAAATTGATAACATCTGGGGATGGCCACATATAAAAGGAGTACTCCATTATTTTAAAATCTAAAAAAAATGTGAAACAGTCTCAAGACAGGAGAAAACAGGTAATTTAAAATAAAATTATAAGGCATAGGTACAAAATGTTCACCGTTAACATACAATCCATGGATATACATTTTGGCAGGGGTAAAAATTGGAGGGTGGGGGCTACCACTGACACCAATGAAAAATATGATGTGCCACTGGAGAAATGGTGGGGTGGGGAGTGACACTAGACCAGGGCTATTCACACAGTTATTGGGTGGGGGGTTCCATTGGACACCAGGGAAGAGACAAATTTTTCTAGAAGAATATATGATCAACTTATGTATGTGTAGGAGCGCAGGGTCTGAAGGACCCTACGCTCCCACAGCTAAATAAAGATACAATTATACTAGCTAAGGAAATAAATTGCAAAAAAAAAAACTTTGTTAGTGCTCCAGTTCGGGTCAAAGTGACAAAAGTTGGGAAATGTGGCATTAGGGTTTCCAACCCTAACACCCCACCCCTCAACCAAGCAGCAGAGCAGGCGTGGGGTGTGCCTTGGGATTCTCAAGCCTAACGCTCACCCCATTCTCATAAAATCTACACATCTGACCATATTTACAGATGTAATGGGGTGAGTGTTAGGCTTGTGAAGCCCAAGGCACACCCCAAACCTACTCTCCTGCCTGGTTTTGGGGATGGGGGTGTTAGGTTTGGAAACACTAATGCCACATTTTTCAACTTTAGTTGCTTTGACCTTAACTGGAACATTAATAACGTTTTTTGCTATTTATTTATTACTATGCACAACACAGTATATCTAGAACAGTGAGTGCTGCTTAACTGGAAGATATCCAAGAATGCAAAAGATAATCAGATATTCAGTACAATGGAAAGGATACATGCGGCATACGTGTGTACTTCATCTGAAGGGAAAATATGCCACTTATAGGAATAATAAGGGCTAGAAACACATTTTTAGCAATTAAATAATTGATGCCATAAATGGGGAGAAGTGATGGAAATGTATTTTTGTATACTATATCCGAAAAGATGACATGATCACTCAGCAGGGATAACACAGGTATTTTTTTTTTATTTCAATATACTTTATTAATATATCATAAACTTCAACATCTATATAGGAAACAATTAAACAGGCAGTAATAATCCCCCCTCAAAGAAAACTGTGAGAAAAGAACAATAGTCCAGTTACATTTACCCATGTATCCACCCCCGAAAACCCCACCCAACCTCCACCCCTACCCTTCCCCACCAGGCGTGATCGTGCTCAGTTATCAATCTATAACAGAAACAAAAATTTACCCCACCAAGAGCTATCATGGCTTCCATAAAGTAAGTATAGCATCCAAGGGACCCCATCTGCTCTGGTAGATCTTCAATCTATTATTCATGGCTAAAATGTGCTTCTCCAACTGAAGGGCAAACAGCATTTCTTTGTGCCATTCAATAACTGAAAGGGCTGATTCCTCGGTCCAGTGCCTCAGGATAATTAATCTAGCTATTGCTGAGATCAAAGCCAAATGTGCTTTCCTAACATTGGGAATGCCCTGCGGAAATAAATTTAGTAAACAAATCTCAGTGTTAATATACGAGTCCAAACCCAGCAAGGGATCGAGCTTACTCCTAATAGCCGACCAAAATCTCTGACCGCAAACAAGCCCATATCATGTGACAATCTCCAGTATGAGCATCAGCAACTGAGGTAGACCTATTCCCCAATTTGTATAGCTTGTATGGCTGAAATGTAAATTATGCATAAGATTGAATTGCATCAGCCAGAATCTGTCTTGCTTGAGAAATCTGTATAAGTTCTGCCAGATTGCAGTCCAGAAATGTGGTTCATCCCTAAGGGAAAATGTCTGCAGCCAATAATAACACACTCCCTGTGGCAACCTCAAATCCAATCTCTGGATTGCTTTGTAAACTACTGACACAGCATGGGGTTCCTTCGATGCTCTCAGAAGAATATTAAGAGCTTCTGTTGACCCTTGACTTGCTGTCCCTGATCCCAAATAAGTAAGGACAGCCCTCCTAAGTTGTTCATACTTGAAAAAAGCTGTGACAGGCACCTTAAACCTAGTTCTAAAGAGATCAAACGAAATTACTCGGCCTTCCTCATATATATCTTTAAGCTTAGCAGTATAGGGCAAAGGTAAGAAACCCGGGGGAATGGGCTTCCGACCAATTAGAAAATGGGGATTCCTCATAATCGGCTGTTCCAACGAAGCATGTCCAATATGAGATAAGTGAGTTTGCAGTTGATGCCAGGCCTTAATGGACCACCCAAGTGGTATATTCCGAAGAGGCTTTGGGATTGCTGTCGGGATAGTGTATACCAGGGCAGGGAGAGAGCAGCCACACTGGGCTGCTAGGTATTGTTCGATGTCTAGCCATAAAGGTACATACTCTTGTGTCTCATCTCCCAATACCTCTCTAGTCCAATATGACATTCTTGCCAAATGTTGAGCACCTTAATACGAGAAAAAAGAAGGGGCTGCTAAACCCCTCCCCCCGCTCCTTGAATGCCGAAAGTTTAAGATAGGATCGTCTAACACTCTTACCTCTCCAAAGGAAGGCAGTAAGTATTTGATTTAATTTACCAAACCACTTTTTAGGGATAAACAGACCCAACATTCCTAAGGGATATAATATTCGGGGCAAAACATTCATCCTTATAATATTTATTCTTCCCCATAGAGAAAGAGAAAGATCTCCCCATCTGTCTAGATCCAATTTAATTATATGCAGCAAATCTGTGAGATTAAGCCTAAACATAGTAGGGATCTCCCTGGCAATCTTAATCCCAAGGTACATAAGGAACTTAGGTTCCCATACCAAATTAGTAATACCAAGCACGGAACGTGGCGTATTGTTATTTAGGGGAAAAACTTTGGTCTTGGATTCATTAAGTTTATAGTGGGAGACTGAGGAAAATCGCTCAATTTCGGCCAGGAGCACTGGTATGCCCACTTCCGGGTATTGAAGATGTAAAAGAAGGTCATCTGCATATGCCAAAAGGGAGTATCTTTGTGTCCCTATTGCCACACCCTCAAGTTTGGGCGAGGTTAGCAACCTCTTAATCAAGGGCTCTAGATAAAGATTAAATAATAATGGGGAGAGGGGGAAACCTTGCCTGGTCCCTCTCTGAAGTTGAAAAGGAGCCGACATTATCCCATTAGCCCAAATTTGTGCTGACGGGGTTGTATATAACAATTTAATCCACCTAAGAAAATTAGAGGAAATACCCATATAGGTGAGGGTTTCAAAAAGAAAATCCCAAGAGACTGGGATAACACAGTTATGATGACCTGCACAGCACTTGATTATGATGTGATTATTTAACTGTCCGGAATAAGTTTCATTAGGGAGACAGGAATAAAGAAGTGCGCATCACATAGTTCTATTCAAAAGATGTTACTATCCTTGTGAAAACATATGATATGCCATTTTACCCATTTTGCAAAGAACATGATTTGAAATTACAGTATTATGTTTTAATCTAGGACCCCCCCCCCCCCAACAATAATATAGTCAGGCTATAAAATGTTGGGGACAGACTTCTGCCATGTCCATGAATTAAATAAAAACATAAATATTTTCATACAGTTGCGTGAGAGAGGTGCTTTGTTTTTGTGGTTACTGGCTGGGGAAAAAATGCTATCATCTGGAAGAGACAGTAGAAACACAGCAACATAGAAATTGATGGCAGATAAGGATGGCTTAGCCCACCTAATCTGTCCATTTTCGCTACCTACTGCGACATCGCAGACCCTACTTGATCTCGGTTTTTTCTCCTTCCTTACCACTAAGGTTCCCTTATGCCTATCCCATGTCCTCTTGAATCCCACTACAGTTTTTGCCCCCACCACCTCTACTAGGAGGCTGATTCAGGCATACACCACTCTTTCTGTAAAGAAGTATTTCCTTACATCTCCCTTGAGCCTATCCCCCTCTAACCACATAGCATGACCCCTTGTTCTTGAGCATCTTTTTCTCTGAAAAAGCTTCCCTCTTGAACCTTATTTATACCTGTGAGGTATTTGAAAGTCTCTATCATATCCCATCTTTCTCTTCTTTCTTCCAGGGTGTACATATTGAGGTCCTTCAGTCTCTCCTCATAGGGCTTTTGTTGCAGACCCTGAATCATTTCTGTTGCCCTCCTCTGGATCACCTCTACTCTGTCTATGTCCTTCCAGAGATGTGGTCTCCAGAATTGGACACAGTACTCCAGGTGCAGTCTCACCAGTGATTTGTACATCGGTATCACTGCGTCTCTCTTCCTGCTGGTGATACCCCTCCTGATGCACCCTAGCATCCCACTGGCTCTCCCCACTGCCTTGTCACACTGTTTGGCAACCTTTAGGTCATCAGATATGATTACCTCCAGGTCTCTTTCCTGTTTGATGGTGGCCAGTACCACTGCCCCATTTTGTACACCCCCCCACCCGTATTTCTGTGCCTGAAGTGAATGATCCTGCACTTCTTCCCATTGGAACTTAGTTGCTACACTGTTTACCACTCCTCAAGCTTTCTTACATGCCTATTCATTTTACACACACACACACACACACACACACACACACACACCCAGAGTGTCAACCCTATTGCAGATCTTAGTGTCATCTGCAAAAAGGCATACTTTCCTTTCTAGCCTCTCTGCAATGTCGCTACTAAAGGCATTAAAGAGGACTGGTCCTAATACTGATCCTTGTGGCACCTCGCTGGTTACCCTTCCTTTCTTAGACTGAATTCCATTTACCACTACCCTCTGTTGCCTATCCCCCAACCAGTTTCTTACCCAGTTTATCACCTTTGGACCCACTCCCAGGCTGCTCAGCTTGTTCACGAGTCTTCAATGTGGAACGGTGTTGAAGGCCTTACTGATATCTAGGTAGGCCACATCCACCAGTCCACCCTGATCTAATTCCCTGGTCACCCAGTCAAAGAAATCTATCAGATTTGTTTGACATGACCCCCCCCAAGTGAATCCATGTGGCCTCGCATCTTGTAAGTCACTGGATTCACGATATTCCACAGTCCTTTCCTTCAGTAGTGATTCCATTAATTTTCCCACCATCAAAGTCAGGCTGACTGGCTTGCATTTGCCAGCCTCTTCTCTGCTCCCACTTTTGTGAAGCCGGACTACATCTGCCCTCCACCAGTCCTCTGTAACCACTCCTGTCTCCAGGGAGTGGTTGAATAGGATTGTCAGAGGTGCAACCAACACCTCTCTGAGTTCCCTCAATAACCTTGGGTGTATCCCATTAGGCCTCATTGCCTTGTCCTCTTTCAGATTTGCGAATACCTTTGGGACTCTCTCCTCTGTAAATGGACTAGTGTCCACCACCCTTCCTTCGATGCCCCTGACACTTTTTGTGACCCCTCTCCTTCCCTTTCCTCCATGAACACTGAACAAAAGTATTCATTCAGGATGCCTGCTTTTTTCTTGTCCCCTTCCACACACTTCCCCCATCCATCCTTAGTGTTACAATACCTCCCTTTGTCTTTCACCTTTCGCTTTCATACCTGAAAAATGTCTTGCCCCCATCCTTTACTGTGTGAGTTATTTTCTCCTCCATTTGTGCCTTTGTGCTCCTGACTGCTTTCTCTGCCTCCCTCTGCTTCTCCTGATACACCTCCCTATCCTCCTCCCTCTGTGTCTACTTATACCTCCTGAATGCTAACTTTTTTGCCCTTACCTTGCCAGCCACCTCTTTTGAGAACAACAGCAGTCTCTTTTTCCTCTTGCTTTTGCTTACTTGCCTAACGCAGAGGTTTTCTTGCCCTCACTATCCTCATTTTTAGTTTTGCCCACTATTTCACCACTGCACCCAAGTCCTCTCTCCCTGCCAGGGCATCCCATAGACATTTCCCCATCTTTGTAAAATCAACCCTTCTGAAGTCCTGGACTCTCACCTTTGCATGATTTATTTCTGCCACATTTCTTATATTGAACCACACTGTTCAGTGATCACTGGCTGCAGGTGGTAACCCACAGTGATGTCTGACTACCTTTTAAAGGAATGGATGTTAGGACAACTCCTGATATGGTCCTTTAGGAGTCACAGTTTCTAATTAATGGATCCAAATTGCCTCCCTTTATGGGAGGCAGTGTATGATATCACCACCCCTTAGACCAAGCTATAGATTTTCTAAACCAGTAAATTTCAGAGATGCAAGAATGCCAAGGTTGACATCCAAATAATATTCTGCCATGGTATAGGAGTATGACACTTTTCCTAAGTTAATGGTGGCTTTGTGTGCTGCCACTCATTAAGAGTCTTTTGACTGACATAACAAAGTCCACATTGACAGGTCAACATTCATCTTATTCTAGAGGGTTTTGAATATTTGCTTTGGGTATTGGAGCAATTGTTGCAATGTTCACATCTGATACTCCCTCTGCCACTGTACCAGCCTGATTTGATTTTTGGCATGTTGTAAAGGATGGTAAAAACACAATACTGTTGAAAAGTGGGGAATTCTGCTACAGAATTATAATTTTGGAATTTGCTTGTTATTTTTAAGTCTGCCTGGCATAGCCAGCCTTCATCATTCTCTGTAACACAAACAAAACCTACCTGACACAACATGCAAGCAAACGTTTGGCATTGACAAATGCTTATTTATATCAACTGCAAGCCATTTTGTCATTGCCAGTACCAACTGCATGGTACCCAACTCAACCTCCTCAATCCCGACACTGATGGATTTGTCTTTACAGCCACCTCACATCCATCTCAGTGCAGCAGGGAATCATTCTAATTCAAGTCCACAGAACGTAGATCGCTCCCATAAATACTGAATGTTTGGAAAGCAAAGCTTAGCCCTGCACTGAGAGACAGTGCAGTGTCCGATGCCATAAATTACAGAGTCATGATGGAAAGTAGCAGGGGGCTAAACTGCACTGCGGCAGCAACAGAGCATGGTATTTATTTTAGTCACCATTAGTGATGTTGTGGTTGGCGCCACGCAGGAAATGGAACAAAAATACAAGTAAAAAAAAATACATGTACTTTTTCAACACTCTTTGCTTTTGCTGAAGTTCAGAAAGTGGGGTACAGTCTCGGTCAGTCCATGTATAGTTGGTCACATTTGTCTCTAGTGTTCATATAAGAGATTTGTTTCAATTTTTTTGCTCAGGATATTCCAGCTGAGACAAAGTACCTAATTTTCAGTGGAGTCCTGCTTTAACTCATTTTCACATGTGGGTGGACTGAAACAGTGAGAGGTAAAATGACTTGCTCAGAGTCACACACTGTATAAGTGGATTTAGGTGGATTTGAACCTGAGACTCATAGTTCCCAAGCCTCTGATATAGCCACTAGATTGCACTGCCTCTTTCATCACCCTATCAGGAAATGGTGTTGGGGAGGGGGGCTCAGTGTAATAAATGTAGCCAGTAGGAGTGTGCGAGTAACAATTAGCATTTCCCGAATATCATGAATAATAGGCTATTTGTTACTCAGGAAGAAAAATGAATAATCAGCACTCTTCATGGCTATTCGGTGTTTTGCTATTTGGCGGGAGTTCAGAATCTCCCAAAACTTTCTGTCCTATTAGAGGCCACTTTGGAAGCTCACTAAAGGCAGGTCATGTGACCCAGCTCTCACAGAAGCTTTGAGCAGGAGAGACAGATGACTTGAGCGGCTGCAGAGAAGAATCTACTTCCATCCACTTGTTAAAACTAGACAAAAATTAGAAATCTGGACATTTCTTGTTCCCTTTCTAAATCTCAATCTAGAGAGGGTTGATTTTTTTGTATACTGTAGAGGTAAAATAGGCTTTTGAGAAAAGGAAAATACTAATGCTTTTTAGTGTTTACTGAGAGAGGGACAGGTAGGCAAGCCACAACACACACTGGCTGTTTGTGCAAGTGTGTACTAAATGAACAAGATTTGAACCTGCAGTATAGTGAAGAAGATTAACAGCTTAAGGGAGGAAAGTTTTGTAGGGGGGTGTTTTGATTAGAAATTTAAGTTTTTGTTTTACTTTTTGTAACCTAGTTGTCTGAAACAAAGAACAAGGTAAGCAGTCTTGCTGAAATGCAATTAGTTTAGGCAGATTTTTTCTGTTGTTGGTGGCTTGACTTTGTGGCCAAGAAGAGATTTAAAAAAAATAAAATATATATATATATATATATATATATATAGATAGATTTTTTTTTTTCAGAAAATCAGGCTTGACTATTCTTAGCTGACAATGAGACTTGTCAGCTCAGCATTGCTGCAGTGACTTGATTTCATAATAAATGTAATTTTAATGTAATATTACAAATCTTTCTGTGAGGAGCACAGGCTTGGGTCCCTCCACAGACACTTAAAAAAGTACGAGTGCACCATAACTGGTGGAGTGGGACTAGTCATCTGACTCCTACTGGTTCAGTTAGCTGCTTTTCTGTTCTCTGTGTGTGAATGGCTATGCATTTGAGACATTTTTCTAAGTTTGTGGCTGTGTGCCAACAAGAAGATTAAAAAAAAATGTTTTTTTTTCCTGAGAAAAATCAGGCGTGAATATTATTAGTTGCCAATGAGACTTGTCAGCTCGGCACTGCTGCAATAACTTGAGTGACTTGATTTCATAAATAAATAAAATTTTAATTTAATATCAGAAATCTTCCTGTGAGGAACTCAGGCTTGGGTCCCTCAACGGCCACTTAAGCAAGTGCGACTGCACCTTAGCAGGTAGTGTGGGACTAGTCAGCTGACTCCCACTGCTTCAGTTAGCTGCTTTTCTGTTCTGTGTGTGCAAGACTATGCACTCAAGACATTTTTCTAAGTTTCTTGCTGTGTGCCCATGAAAAAACTGAAATTTGTTTTCTAAGAGTTTATTTAGTCAGGCTTGACTATTAGTTGATAGTGAGACTTATCAGCTCAGGATTGCTGCAGTGACTTGAGTGGCATGATTTCATAAATATAATTTAAATTTAATATCAGAAATCTATCTGTGAGGAACCCAAGCAAGTGCGAGTTTACCATAGCTAGTAGGGTGGGACTAGCCAGCTAACTCCCATCACTTCAGTTGGCTGCTTTTCTGTTCTGTGTGTGCATGACTGTGCAGTCAAGACATTTTTCTAAGTTTGTGGCTGTGTGTCCATGAAGAAATTTTAAAAAATATACTTTTTCTGAGAAAAATCAGGCTTGACTATTATTAGCTGACAGTGAGACTTGTCAGATCAGCGCTTCTGCAGTGACTTGAGTGACAATATTTCATAATAATATAATTTAAATTTAATATAGCTTCCAGTGAGGAATACAACCATCTCAGACAGAGGACATAGTACCAGAAAATGTAATTGGTCCAGCAACCGCAGCAAAAGCTACAGCAGGCGTAGAGCAGAAAGCAGCAGGAGATGGTGAGGAGCAGCAGGCTGCAAAGTTATGCTCAGGGCACATTTCCCTACAAAAATTACTTTTTTTTATTCATGTTTGTACTGGAAAGGCATGTGAACAAAATTGTCCATTTTCACAAGCATCCAGTGACAAACATTCAACAGATACAACAATACAAGCATAATGTAAGCCTGTACAATAATATATTAAACAGTGAATTAAAAAACATTTACACACACTTCTGTCAAGTAAAAAAGGTTTTAGTTGTTTTTAAACATGGACAAATTCGGACACTGAACTAATGATGTTGTCAAACTATTGAAAAGTTTAACCCTTTTATATGAAAGGGAGAGTTGGCCCTGAGATGCATGGCAAACTAGAATTTGGAAGGAGTGGTCCATGGTATATCTAGAAATAGATCTGTTAACAGGATTGAAATAAGAAAACAATACTACTGGGCATATGATCCAAGTGAATTTTATAAAAAAAAATGTCAAGATTTTGCTATTAAATCTATCATGTAAAGAAAACCTATTCAAAGCCTTATAGAGGTCACAGTGATGAGACATCCTTGGGAGACCAGTAACAAAGCAAATAATGCTGCGGTATGTAATCCTTAACCTTCCAAGGATTTTGCAGCAATAAAAGAGTAAACCAATGAGCCATAGTCTATCAAAGGAAGAAAAAATCTGTTAGCTAATTAGACCTTGTTTCAGGTATTAACCCTTGCATGGCTGCAGACTGATATATCAATCCAAAATTCCTATACGTTCTAATTCTGTCAGCAACCTAAAGGTTAAGAATTGTTTTATCCTGAATAACATACCAAGCCTAAGAAGTAGTTTTTTAATCAACTGACTTATGTGATTTTCAAAAGACAGGTGACAGTTGAGAGTTATACCGAGATATTTAAACTCAGAGACTCTCTCGATCTGGTTACCATCAATATCCCTAACAGTAAATTTAAAATCAATGGCCCTTCTTATACCAGAAAAGACCATTGATTGAGTCTCTTTGGAGTTAAGGACTAAACCATGTGTAGAATACCAGGGGTGAAGTCTGCTAAAATTGCTCTGAAGATTATCAAGAAGTAATGAAGCACAGTTGCTTTTACAAAATAGGACTGCACCATCTGCATAAAGTATCCGTTCAGTGTGTTTACAAATTTCAGGGACAGAATTGACAAACAGTGTAAACAGTAAGTGGCCTAATATCGAACCCTGAAGTACTCAGAACTTAAGAAGACTATCTTCCAACAAATGCTCATCAATCATCGACCAGTGAGTCCTATAATGTACGTAAATTCTAATCCATTTGAGTACTTTGCCCAAGAAATGTATTTGATGTAATGAATTAAGAAGCACATCATGATCCACAAGATCAAATGTGCTGGTGAGGTCCTCCAACACAGAGCCAGTATAAAGTCCATCATCAGTAGACATGTATGGTTTAGCAACCTCACCAAGGCAGTCTCGGTATGATGGCAGACTCTAAAGCTATGCTGTAATTCAGTGAAAATTCTGTATTTATCAAGATATTAAGTCTGATCCAAAACTATTTTTCCAGAATTTTGGAAAGAGAAGCAAGGAGAGAAATCAGCCTAAATTATATACATCATTATTGGAGCCAGATTTGTGTATGGGTTTTACATCAACGCTTTTCCATTTGCTTGGGAAAACCCCTTTACATAGAGAATAATTGAAATTATAATATGGGTAAGACAAACTGTACATTCTGATTGGCTATCAGGTACCAGTAGCTGTGTCCTTATCAGCATGTATACATAGTAACTGGTACCTGTTATGCCAAGCAGGCTGCAGTTCAGCAAGGATCCATGCCCGTCACTTTTTTAAAAACATTTTCCAACACGCCTCCCTGCTGACCGCTTAATTAGCTTCATTTGCGCTTCCTTTTCAAAGCTAAATGCATACTACACTATGCTGTCAACGCCCCAATGTTGCATAAATACAAGGGACACAGCATTTACAATAGAACACCACCACAGAAAACATTTTCCTCCTATTTAATTTCAAACCTAACCTCAAAAAATTGTGAGCAGAACCCGATCCGGTGACCATCACAATTCGTGCATCCTGTGCGGCCGTGCCTTTCAAATAAACATTGTGCCGGCAGCCTGCTTATTCAAACATTCCCTGAGTTAATGATTCACTGAACCAGATGACAGCTTTAAAATGCGCTGCACTTTTCTATAACCATACTAAACTCTTTGTTGTTCTGACTCCCTTGTATATGTAATTTTCACATTTTGATACTCGGAAATATGAAATGACTTTGTACAGTAGCTGCTGAAGGACATGCTCGCTCCCATTCAGCCAGCCATTTAACGTAAATAAAACCAGCAAACCTGCACTGGATCGGATTCTGCTCGCAATTTTTGGAGCTGACGTTTGAAATTAAATAGCACGAAAATGTTTTCTGTGATGGTGTTCTGATATAAATTCTGTGTCCCTTGTGTTTATACAGCATATTGGTGCTGACAGAGTAGTGTGTGTGCGTGCAGCTTTGAAAAGGAAGCCGCAAGTAGGGAAAACTAGTAAACAAAAACTAAAACATGGGTTTAAGCTGGAGACTTTAAAAAACATGTTTTACTACAATTTCAGCCCTCTCTTCTTGCACTTACCTCTCCAATGCAACTTCTAATGCACTTGCCTTGTGTCTGTCCTGACAAGGCCCCTCGGCTGCCTCACCCTGACCCTCTACACCTATGCCTTCCCCTACCCTCAGCCCTCTCCCCTTCTAGCCCTCTTCCTCCTATTGTTTCTTGAGTTACTCATCACTCAGTCTGATTTTGTCAAGCAAAGTTACTGTCTAAAACCATGTACCTGTAACTGTTTTGTGTTTTAATGTCTGTAACCCTGTAACCAGCATGATGTGGAACCTTTGTAAAAGAGCCTTGGCTCAAAGGTACTCTGTAATCCTAGACATAAATAAATAAAAAAATAAATAAACAATATTTGTCTGTGACTGAGGACTTTATACACAGACAGCCACCAACCTGTATTAACTTTTCATTAAACAGCTCCACTAAAAGTCAATGGCAGGGACTACTTTTTTTTATTATTTTCTACTAATCACATTTTTAAACTGTTTTTTTCACACTACCTATCTACATTTTTTTAAGTTAACTTCTTTACTGGGAAATCCATTTTATAAGCGCAATAACACACTCCGAGGTGTGGGTTATCTCCTGATAAGAGCATGCCCAGGCATAGCACCGACGCAAGCACCTGGGTGTTTATCAGGAGAGATAACCACCTCGCCGTGTGTTATTGCTTGCATATTGGATAAAGGGAGCACAATGGGTTTACTAAGGAGTTATAAAATAATCTATGCTATCCAAACCAATACTAAGTCAGGCTGCTGGCATCGGACTTTTCAATATATTTGCTAATCTCATTTGTTGAGAGAAATTGAAAATAAAATTTAGGTCTGATAACAGATGATTCAACATGATCAGAGGGTGATTCAGAAACTCCCTCAAAGCTGAAATCATTGGGCTGAAAACCACTAGGTTTGTATCTGTCTAGGTTACCAAAATGTGTATTAAATAAATTTGCCACATTCCGTGGATCATTAACAAGTCTTCCTGCCTCATTGTGTGTTATTTGTTCACCCTTCTTACCCTTACCATTTGTTTAATGTTCTCCATGTAAGTTTGGAATTTTCCCAATCTCTAATTTGTTTATGTAAAAAGAAAAATGTTTTATGTTTTACCCCATCAAAGCCTGCAGTCTCCACCAGCACCAGAATGACATCAGCTGACACCAGAACTGAAGAGGTATTAACAGAAGTAAACCAAAACTGGGTTAATTTTTGTTGCATCAATGTGACTGGTAACTGTGCAAGCCCCAGCCAGTGCACCGGGGAACAATGGCATGGTGCAGATCTGACCTTTCTGAGGAGGGCATAAGGTTGGACAAGTTTTGTAAACAACCATGAAATATGTACAACAAATTCTGAATGCACATGAAACACATGACAATCCAATAACTGCATACAATGGGAAAAATAGGACCCAGTGTGGGGCAGAATACAAGGCAGGACTAATACATGTGTCCACTGCTGCATCCTTACCTATTCCCCCTCACAGTGATACAGTGGGCCAGTTTTTCAATGGGCAGAGGATGACGGTGGCCCCCATCAACCCCCTGGGGAATTTGGCGCTGGGACCCATCATATACCTGAATCTGGCACAGGGTCCCTGGTCACATGGCTTTGCCGCAGATGGAAGTATGACACACCTTGCATTGGTCTAGGTGGGCCTTTGAGAATCAAGCTCAGGGATCCAATTCTGAAAAGTGGGTGCAAGCCATGGCAAAAGTGGCTTTCACCGGTTGCCTGTGTGCTAAGGATCCAGCACCTGATTCTCTATCAGATAGGGTCCTGGTGGCAAAGTCCCGTGGCTTGCAGCAACCAGAGCCATGTGTAAATGAGAAGACGCATCTGGCTAGGTTTCCGCAAGCTGTGGGCGCTGTGCAGCAGTATAATTTAGCATTCCCTGGTGATCTAGCGGAACCCTCCCAGGCCCAATCCCCTTTTCATTAGCATATTCATTCCCTGGTGGTCTAGCAGACCCCCCCACCCCTGTCTGATCTGCCTGAATAAGAATATAGTCATTCCCTGGTAGTCTAATGGACCCTCCTCCCTATCCCCAATTGGCCCATATAAGTGTGTGTGTGTGTGTGTGTGTGTGTATATGTGTGTATATATATATATATATATATATATATATATATATATATACACACACATACACATATTGTTAACTTGGTGGTCCAGTAGACCCCCATCCCCCCCAAAGGCAGTGACACACCACCCTGCTTCCCCATTCCCATCCCTGAGCCAGTGACTGGCACAGCCCTCCTTGCACCATTGCAGCCAGCAGCCAACTGAACTGCAAGAGGCGCGTACTGTATACAGTACACACTCATTGTGTGACAGAGCTGTCAATCAATGAGCATGTACTATACACAGTATGCGCTCCTTGACAGTTCAGTCAGTGGATGGCTGCACTGGGGAGAGGAGGGCTGTGCCAGTAGCCATCTCGGGGATGGGATGGGATGGGGTTGGAGCAGGAGGTGGTGGGGCACTATTTGCTGGGATGGGGATCCACTAGATCACCAGGTTAACTATATATCTATATATATATAGGCCAGTTGGGGATGGGGAGGGAGTCCATTACAGCACCAGGGAATAAATATATTATTAGGTGGACATATTGGGTGGGGGTCTGGTTGACCACCAGGGATCGAATATTTTAAAGATAAGGGGATTGGGGCTTGTGGGTGGGTCTGATAGACCACCAGGGAATGAATATGTTAATAAGGGGATCAGGCGGGGGGGACCACAACGCATAGGTGCAAGTTGCTCAACCCTCCCAGAGGGCAATTTCTAAATACCCTTAGACCAGCCCTGGCTGATCTAACAGTACTTACAGATATTCCATCTGGGAGTGTTTTGAGAATCCCAAATTAAGGGATTTGGCAGCCTGCATCTTCCGCAAGCCCACTAGTGCCATGCCGCAGCCCATTTTGTGCTGCAAGGATGGTGCAAGCCCCCTTTGGTGCACGCAGCTTGCGATTGCCACAGACTGCATTTGAGAATCACTCCTGGCACATCTTTTAGCACAAGGGGCACTTTCCACCATTCTTGTGGTGCAAGCCCCTTGTGCCATTCTGGGAGCTTTGAGAACTGGGCATGGCATTTACCAAAAGGCCACTAAAGCTGGAATAATAGTAGAGCGGGAACCACTGTATGACAATCATTTTCTTCAGAAAACACAGGCTTCCAGGTTAAATGCTCCATTAACATTCTGTACCTCCATAACTCAGTTGAAAAGTGAAAAATCAGGGGACCTTTTTTATAATTACAATAGGGCACTCCAGGGTGTGTGTTATTGTGGGAAAACAGTACTTCTAAGGCACAAGGTAAGGCTCACTTCCCAAAATGTATCATTGTCCCACAGTGATGTGCACTGTGTAATGCCTTATTACCCCCAAAAAGCGACAATCATGAAAACACGACCCTTGTACATCACAGCTCAGTTTTTTTTCTCATGCTTGCAATTTAGGAGCTGAGCTCATTCTTCTCTGCTTGTGACATCACAATCTGTTGCTAAGGAACTGAAAGTGATTTCACAAGCAAAGGATAATGATCTCTGTTCCTGAATAACATCAGTACAAATTAAAAGACAAGTCCAAGAGGGTAGCATCTTTCAGAAAAAGAGGTCTACAAGAACAAGGGGGCACAATTTGAAGATAGGGGGGGGGGGCAGCTCAGAGGTAATTTAAGGAAGTATTTTTTCACAGAGCGGGTTGTGGAAGCATGGAATGGCCTTCCGGGGGAGGTTGTGGAGTCAAAAACAGTGTTGGAATTCAAGCATGCATGGGACAGGCATAAGACAATTCTAGGGAGTGGGGGTAAGAAGAAGTAGGCTACTGATTAACTAGGATCTGTAGCTTATCCATTAGGTAGAGAAATGGGCAGACTGGGTGGGCCAAGCGGTCCTTATCTGCTGTCAAATTCTGTGTTTCTATGTTATGTTTAAGTAACATTTTGATGCACATATTCTTATTTTTAAAGAATGAATGATTTGAGATTTAAATTTATTTTGGATTGTTGTATTATTGGGATCTGCTAATACTATCTATCATTTTTTTTCTGCTTATTGGTGACTGACCAATGGACCCTCCTTAATGTTTCACCATGACTTCTTATGGTTTCTGAATGGCTGGCTGGTTCAGAGCACCAGCAAAAGGAAAAGCTTGTTTGTTCAGTGTCTGAAGTCTGAAAAGGAAAGGTGTGTTCACCATCTAGTGGTGATTTTAGTGCTGCAGTTTATTGGCCTAGTCACAGTATACACTACAAACTCATATTAGTGGTGGCCTAACAGTTCTAGCAAAGGGCAGAGCCCACCAAAATTGACAAGTTTAAGTTCATTTTTATTATTATTCTGCTTATCCTCATGACCAAAGCTGACCTTCGACACCCTCAGTCCCAGCAGCCGCTGGGGGTTAGCTAGTACACCAGTGTTTGAAATGGAAGGGTTACCAGGAAGGGACTACTGAGCTGCAAGCAGTTCATTTCCAGATGTATCCTGGGGCAAGGGCACAGGGGAAATAATCATAACACATTGCTAAACAAATGTGCATGAAACAAAGCAGAATGAGGTGCTAGAGAAAGCAGCATTAGGTAAATATGATTATTCTAAGGCAATTGTTCTTAAACTGCCCACCTACACCCCAAGGCAGGTAGTATCCCCAGTTTGACCTGCTTGCCCCAGGTCAACAAAAGATGTCAGCAGCTCTTTCAATTAATTTATTTTCACTACAGGAGCAACATCCATGGATATTGCCATTCCAGGAGCATCGTCAGGGTCCACTCCTATTTCCTCAACGATATACGTCCATGCTGGGACTTAGTTGAAATGCTTCATTCATTAGAATGTATTCATTTGAATGTGCATGGTAATAGAGTATTGATACAGCAGGAGAGAAAAAAGCCCAGAATTAAACTTGTAAAAGTTATGTGTATAATAAAATACCAGACAGGTGCCATCATTGAATAAATGACATATGGCATGGGCTGCCTAAAACCATCACAGTTTTTCTTTTTTATCTGTAGAATCTGACCCTATAGATCCATTCATGGCTCTGCCACTCATGGGGTCAATAATGGTCAAAACCTGCAAATTAAAAATAAAATGATATTTTAACCAACCCATGGTACATACCGTATTTATATAAATTACTGGTTAGATGTGATTCTAACCAGTTTTCAGAAGCTGTCAATTGTTATACAGGGGTATGACATAACAAATCATATTACACATGTTTGTGATATACCTGCATATAATGGGTGGGATATTTACATATGAACATAAGAACATATGAAACTTGCCAGGAGAAACAGGCCTCACAGTCTGTCAAGTCTTCTAGAATGTGCAGCTAGTATCCTTGTACTGCAGCTGCCCCACCCCATCCCCTTCTCACCCTCAAACTGCTAGGCGTTGTTTACGCAGCCCCCCTTGCCCTGTCCCATGCTCTTTTGAAACTACCCACTGTCCTGCATGCCCCCACTTCCTCTAGTAAAGCGTTCCCCACCACCATCTCAGTGAAATAATGCCTCCTCATCTCCCTCCTGAATCTGTCTTAGTCCATGCCCCCATAAGTTCCTTCGCTTCCCCAGCTTAAACAACCTCTCTGTGCCAGATTTGTTGATCCCCCTCAAGTATTTGAAAGTTTCAGTCATATCCACCCATCCCTTCTGTCCTCCAGTGTGTACAAACTCAAGTGTCTCAGCCTTTCTTCATAGGTTTGGCCTTCCATTCCCTGTATTCCTGTATTATTTTTGTTGCCCTACGCTGCACCACCTCAAGCAGCCTGATATCCTTCATCAGATATGGACGCCAGTACTGCACACAGTACTCCAAATGTGGCCTGACCAAGAACCTGTACAGGGGCAGGACCACATCCTTGTGTCTGGATGAGAACCCCCATGCAATGCACCCCAGCATCCTATTGGCCTTAGCTGCAGTCTTCCTGCACTGAGCAGAGTTGTTCATGCTCTCTGTTACTATGACCCCGAGATCCTTCTCCTCTTCAGTGACACTCAACTGCACCCCACCCAACCAATATTCCCTCCTCGAGTTCTTCACCCCGAAGTGCATAACTTTGCACTTCTTTACATTAAAATCCAATTGCCACCTTGACGACCACTCCTCAAGTCTGGTTAGGTCACCCTGTAGCTTCTGCCACCCCTCCATGTCATTCACAACAGCTCCCATCTTGATGTCATCAGCAAACAAACTGACCTTGCTCCCAACCCCATGTGCAATATCCGATATGAACAGACCAAACAACACCGGCCCCAGCACGGAGCCCTGCAGCACACCACTGGTCACTGGCCTAGGAGATGAGAGTCCCCCCCCCACAACCACCAATTGCAGTCTGTCTTCCAGCCAATTCTTGATCCAGTTAGCCATCTTAGCCCCCATCCCTATGTATTTCAGCTTTGCCCCTAGTCACCCGTGAGGGACCGAATCAAAGGCCTTGCTGAAATCCAAATATAGGACATCCACTGCGTGGCCCTTGTCCAACTCCCTTGTGACCCAGTCATAGTATTCTATTAGGTTGGTCTGGCATGATATCCTAGAGACAGACCCATGCTGCTGCCCATCCTGGAGCTCATTGACCTCCAGGACGGTTACCAGTCTCTCCTTCAAGATGGATATACTATGGTATCCCTAAACTCAATAACCTGAATCTCAGGATACCGACCCCACTGGCCCAAAATCCAGCCTGCCGAATCAATCAGATGCCCGAAAATACGATTTTGGGCATCTGATTGAAAACTCATTTGGCATAAAGGAGACTTCACCCCCTGAACCCTCCATGTGGAGGGCTCCACCCTTTACACCCCCCGTAACTAAAATATCTAACTCTGAGGGGGAGTGGACCTCGGAGTTAGAAATAAAATGTTATGGGGGCAGAACCGCTAAAATACATGTGCCTGCAGCATGGATAGAACCCGCGCCTACATAATATATAGTCCACAACACCAGTGGGGCAACTCAGTCAGCCTTCTGATTTTTCCTCCCTTTAAATGCTACGGACAGGGGTAAGGTAGCAAGCTGTTACATCAGCTACCTTACCCCTGTCAATGTCCTTCTGGATCTATCATGCTGGGATGCTCACCGTCCGGATACTGAACCTCTCGGGCAATACTGCCTGGGCAGGTCAGTGTTGGGATAGTGAGCCTCGGTACTTCATAAGAGTACCTTCAAAATTTCTTACATAAGTTTACCCACTATGGAAGTGAGACTGACAGGTCTGTAATTACCCAGCTCATCCTGTGGGCCGCTCTTGTGGATAGGCACAACATGAGCCAGGCCCCAGTCCTGTGGCACCATCCCATGTCCAGGAAGATGTTGAACAGGTCAGCCAGTGGCCCAGCCAACACCTCCACCATCTCTCTCAATACTCTAGGGTGAGTGCCATCTGGACCTGGTGCCTTATGTACCCTAAGTGCCTTCAGACTTTCCTATACTTTGCTTTCCAGAATAACCTCATCAGTCACCTCCTCCCCCCTCATCCCCACCCTCCCAGTCCATGGAGGTAGCGGACCTCTTACCTCCCTCGTGAACAAAGAGCAGAAGTATTAATTCTGTACTTCTGCCTCTTCCTCCTCCTTTTCCACCCACCCCCCATCCTTCTTTATCTGGACTATCCAATCCCTGTAGTTCCTTTTCTCCCTTAAGTATCTATAGAATTCCTTTTCCCCCTCCCTGATGCCCCAAGCCAGCCTCAGCTCCTTGGAGGCCTTGGCCTCTCTTACTAACTTGGTTACCTCCTTGGATCTCCTTGCGTACATCTCCCTGTCCTTCACCATCCCAGTTCTTATCAGTCTCCTAAAAGCCGATCTCTTGATCCTCGCCCCTTCCAACACATTCCTGGTCATCTAGTATGACACCTTAGCCCTGGCCTTCTTGCGCAGAGTCCTGGTTCATGCTTCAGTAGCCTCCCTCAGCCCAGACTATGATATCCCACTTCTGTTGTGCGTCCATCTCTGACCTAATCCTCTCAAGGTGCCACCTCAGTATTTCCCTCATCCTCCCAAAGTCCACCCATCTGAAGTCCACTACCCTTGTTGCTGACCCCACAGCCTCCCTGCTCATGTTGAACGTGAATCACACAATATCGTGGTCACTCCCAGCTAGAGGGTCCTCCACCCGTATCTCCCTCACTGTCTCTCCATTTGGTAATACCAGATCCAATGTTTTACCTAGCCTGGTTGGTACGCCAACCATCTGCACCAGATGGCTATCCTGGAATGCATCCAGAAGTACCTGTTCCCTAGCACTAGAGGTGACTTAGGTTCCCAAATCTATCCCAGGTAGATTGAGGTCCCCCATGATCATCATGCTCCCCTTACCACATACCCATCGAATCTGATCCACCAATGTTAAAAAAGTAATACAAAGTCACAATATGTTAAAAATGCAAAGCATTATGAAAATTATATGCAAATCACCATGTTAAAAAAGTGTGTGTTTCTTTTATTTCCTCCTTCTCTATTCTTCTGTCTCTTCTCCAACAAATTTAAAAATGAATGTCCCCCTACCGAAACCGCCTACCCAGCTGTGACTTCCAGAGTCATTGTGGTCTGAAAATTTGATTTGGCAGCAGTTATTTTTTATTAGTCAGCCACTGAAAAACCGTTATTATATCAAATAAAATACAGGAGGCAGAGTAAAGTCATTTTTTTTACATGCAGAAAAGAAAACCTTGCATGCACTCGTCACAAAATGCAAAAAGAAGTGAGGCTTGTGTGATGAAAACTTCTTTTTAATTAATGCAGCAAAGTACTTGCTCCAACAGCAAGCACAAGACAAGCCTCGGCATTTTGCACCTGCATACTTGTTCAAGAGACCTAACTCCCCCTGATGTATGACTACCTTTTTACTAAATCACAAACAAGCATCAGGTGTAATTAATACAAATATAATGGAAACAAATAGCATATATCAACTTAATTTAACAATTGCAGTTCTAAACATCACATCAGCTGTATTTCAAAATATTGTCCTTATATGAACCTCAGATAAATATAGACACATCAGCTAAATATACTGCAGAGGTTCATGCAGATAAATTTTTGCTGTCTATTCATTTTTACACTTTTACAAGAAGGGCACTAGCTCATTTTTTTTCATTTAGGCCTCTGCCTGTTGCTGCTTTTATAAATCCAGTACCACTCATGCTGGGATAATAGCTTAACAGTGTCCCCATCCCTAGGGTTGCCCACCACTTTTTACATGCCAATAAAAGAGCATGGGCCTGATATTCAAAGGTTTGTGTGGGCACTAATGGGTCTTTGCCCATGCAAACTGGCATTTGCCCTGGACCCACGTATTGAAAAGGGGGCCGTTGTGCAGGCAAAGAGGGTTAGCACCTGTGCAAAATATAATGTATGCGGGTGGGCAAAGGGAGGGGTGGAGCCATGAATAGCCGCGCTACCCCATATTCAGTGATATTGCGCTGCGCAAAAGGGTTTAGCATGGTCCTTTTGCACTGTGCAAATACTGCTGCACAAAACCCTGACTTGCTCCAGGCAGCCCTAGTGGCTGCTGGAGGTAATGCAGCTACCTAGCCAGTAGGCTGCCTGGGGAACACACCTGCTTCCACTGGTTCATGACAACCCCCTTGTGATCACCAGCCCGTATTTAATAAAATTTCCCTGTTGCTAGTAGTCCTCCACCTCAATTGCCAGCTTATAATGTAAGTCTAAAAATCCCTGGTTCTAGTGGTTCCCCACCTCTATCTCCTGCCTGTAATGTAAATCTAAAAATTCTTGGTGCTAATGGTTCCCCACTCCCTCTGACTGCTAGCCCGTAATGTAAATCTAAAAATCCCTGGTGTTAGTGGTCCCCCCTGATCGCCAGCCCCTATTTAATAAACAAAATAACTGGCGCTAATGATCCCCCAATCACCATCACATATTTAATAAAACAATCCCTGGTGCTAGTGCCCCCCAATTGCCAGCCCGTATTTAATAAAATACCTAGTGCTAGTGTCCCCCAGGCACCAGCCGGTAGTAAAAGTTCCAACACTCCCTGGCATCCAGTGGGCCCCCTGGCACCGATCCTCAGTACCACTGGTCGCAAGTCCCTACTCACTGGTGTCTAGCGCCCCCCACTACCATGGCACCGAGCACCCCTTCACCTTACCAGTATCCTCTGTGCCATGGGGGCATATAGCAACTGGCATATCCCTCCTCACACCTCCTCGACTGGCCACCATATGGTCAGGCATGGAGTGTGCCCCTTATTTTTAAGACTGGGCACAATGTCACAGTTTTCTGCGTGACAAAAGGGGTTACCTGCCATTGAAATTGCATTGTTTCCTGCAATAACTCTACTGCAGAATGCTGCAGAAGTGGGTTTCATCCTGGCAAGCTTCACTGTATAATTAAGGAGCACACTCCATGCTTGGAGAAATGAAGGGCAGCTGAGGAGGTGTGAGAAGGGCTACGCCAGTCACTGTATGCACCAGTGGCACCTAGAATACTGGTAAGTGACTGGGGTGTACTCAGTGTCATGGTGGGGGCAGGGCTACTAGATACCAGGGAGTAGGGGCTTAAGACCAGCAGTACTGTAGATCAGTGACAGGGAGTGGGACTACTGGATGCCTGGAAGTGTTGGAACTTTTACTACGGGCTGGTAATCGGGGGGAGGGGGACCACTAGCACCAGGGATTGTTTTATTAAATACAGACTGGTGCTCAGAGGGAGGATGGACCAGTAGCACCAGGGATATTTAGTTGTACAGTACATTACAGGCTGGTGATCAAAGGGAGGGGGACCACTAGCACCAGAGATATCTAACATGTCTGGGACCGGGCAATTGGGGGAGCAGTGCCTCACTAACCTGCCTCGCTACCCATGCAAATGAGCCCATAGTGGGCATGCAAATGGCTCCTTAGCACCCTGCATGCCCAGTGTGCTCATCTGCTTGGGTCCCTTTGAATATTGCAGATAGCGCTCCAGTGCTATCCATTCTGGTGGCATACTTTGGTATCCATTTCGAGGCATCGCTACTTGACTTAGTGCTGTGCTGACATGGCTCTATATTCAGTCAAATAGTGCCAGTGCACTATTTGACTGAATATAGCATCCTCCAACTACTCGGCAATCTCAAGGTGCAGCGCAAAGTTCTGCGCTCCGCTTTGCACTTTTTCGAATATTGGGCCCCATGACGGTTCACCAACATTTCTGATATTTTTAATTTGTGCTGCTGTTGTATATTCATAATCCTCTTAGGCAATAGCCCTTATATGCTTACCTACTCCTTAAACTTTGTTTTATTCGTCCAACATAAAAACAGGAGCAACTACATCTCGCCAGGTAGACAACAAATGTAGTATTATTTTACATACTGACAGCTTATGATAAACGTGCATTCCACTCAAATTTTGCTTTCTTGGTTTGTGAAGTCATAAAAACCATTGTGGGTGTAAAATACATTGCTGTACATGCCTCCACCCCCCCAGCCCGGCTGCCTCCACCCTCCACCCCCTTACACACTCGCACACTCACACACTCTCTCACACACACACACACACACACAGACACACACTCACTCACTCACACATCCAGTACATACTGTACATTATTTTATGTGTTGGTTGAGCCAGGGAATGATAAGAGAGATCTAAAACTAAAACCATGTGTTAAAAGCAAGGAAGACATCTAGGAAATGCACTTATGTTGCCATATCTGTCATGCCCAGCACCCACCCCAAGATGGAACAGGCCCCACAGATTTAATAATACAAAGTTCTTAATTGCTAGACTAGTTGGTTAATTACAGTTCTAGCACTGATTAGACAGCTCTCACTAGTGTAGTGCTGTAATGAGACAGCTGTCACTAATCTAGCAATGAAATGAACGGTGCTGGAATGGGTGGTGCTGTAATGACCGGCACTGAAATAAAAAGCGCTGAACTGAGTTGCACCCATTGATTTAATGGCAGCTATGTAAGAACATGTGTTTTTATCATTTTTGCATGTAGTTTTCCTTTAAAGCAGAATCAGTCTGATTTTCTTCACGGTAATTTGCATATGATTCTCATGATGCTTTGCAGTATTGGGGCATGTGTGATTTTGTCTTTCAAAAGCACCACTAGTCATACGGGTTAGGGATAAGACACAATATGGTATGCAGTCTTACTGAGTATACGCATGTGCAAGGTACACTGGCATGAAGCCAAGTGCCATCAGTGCCCAAGAACTGCATATTTATCAATGATCACACATCCTGGATTGCATTACCCTGCTTATAAAAATGAATTTATTTTGTAGTTAAGTAGTTAAAGCAGCAAAAAGAATATTAGTAACTATTTAAATTTGTACTGATTGTTCAACTGTTTCACTTTGAGTGCAGTAAGACTGGACTGTAATATCATCAAGCATTGTTAAATCTTTTTTGCAATTGGTAAGTGATTACACAAATGTAAAAATGAGCAGAGTGTGTGGTCATAAGGGATTATAATGTGCCTTCTGAAATATCATTAGCCAATCACATCACTCAAATCAAGGAACATTGCAGAACTCATTTTATAACAGAAAACAAAAGATGAGACAATAAATACCAGTTTTATGGCCTATATGCAAAAAAGGCCTTCCAGATGGTCTCCTGTGTGACCATCTAGAAAGCCACAGAGACAGTTTTCAGCAAACTTTATTGGAACATTTTCCCTGGAGCACAATTTGAAAAGTGGGACAAGATGGCTATCCTATGTCTCTGATAATTTGCATCCAATTAATTAACCTATTTTTGCAATTAGTGTGACAAAGTAAAGAAATTAAGGGTATAACAATTGTAGGCAAAAAGATCACAGCTGTTTGTTATGCTGATAATGTTCTCATGTATCAAAAGAAAATCTGAAATATAATTGGATAGTTCGTTTCCTGGGACTAATAAGAAGATCTCGGAGTATAAGACAACTATAAAAAAAATGGAGCTGCTGACCTTGGGGAAAACTAGGGTTACTAATTTGAGAGGGTGAAACATGATTTTAACTGATGGAATTTGTTGCCAGTGGGAATTTCTAATACAACAGACTCCCCCTAAATAAATGCATAGAATAAATAGATGGTCAACAGTGTGCAACAAGCTGTGTTTCTAGGGAGAGAATCCTGTGACATCATGAAACATGAGAGCAAAGCTCAAGTGTTCTACAATGTCACAGGGTTAAAAAGCATTCATCTACTAAAACAAAACATTTCTAAAACTGCTATGTTTACAGCAACTGCATCTCACTGTAATGTTTTCTAGATTTTTGACTTTGTTCTATAATCAGGGGTTTTAATAGATATGTGTATTTTTTTAAATTTACGTTTTACCCCCTCTCAGTACTGCTTCTCCCTCCCTCTGGTCAGGCCCAGCCCGATCTGTTTCCATCTCCAGCTCTTACTGCCATGCTCTTATCACCTGGGTTACCTCTGTTGTGAGGCCTAACCACAGTCAGCCATCATCTCCTACCATTCCAGCTAACGTGGTGGGCAAAACTCTCTGTGGGGTTGGAGTGGCTGGTAGCTGAGAGTGGGCCTGGAGGATGTGTTGGCTATCATGCCGCTTGCTCTGAGAATTTTCTGTTTTAGGCCCTCCTAACTCCCCAGCATGGAGTCAGTGAGCACTTGTGGCACAAACTGGAAGGCGAGGAGCCACCAACACTATGTGGTCACCCACAGTGCCAAGACAGTCCTACATCCCACCTGCAGGTGGTGCTCGGTGAGCAGGATGCTCCGTAGACTCAGTCTGTGGTAGGTGAAAGGTGCCTCTGCATCATCATCTAGACCCCATCAGCCCGGGCATGGAAGTCGGGACAGAGGATCAATCTCAGATCTCCCACATAGTGGAACTGTGCTCCACCAGCCCATGCCACTGGGCCAGACTGGCTTTTTACTATTTGATATTAACAAGTACATTTGCCACTGTATGTTCAGAAATGTCTGACTACCCACCCCAACTAATCTCATAAAGGTTGTGTCTGTGACATCACAGTCTGTTGGCATGGAGGGCACTATGATGTCACAACAAGGACACTATGGGACCGGCCCACTTAGAAACATAGACTTTGATGGCAGATAAGGACCACTTGACCCACCCAGTTTGCCCATTTCCCTACATATTGGATAAGCTGCAGATTCTACTTAACCAACAGCCTACGTCCTCCTACCCCCCCCCACTATAATTGCCTCATGGCTGTCCATGCATTCTTGAATTTCCCCACTGTTTTTGACCCCACAACCTCCTCAGGAAGGTGGTTCCATGTGTCTACCACTCTCTCTCTCCACGAAAAAATATTAACTCATGTTGCCCCTAAGCTGTCTCCCCTCTATCTTTAAATTGTGCCCCCTTGTTCTTGCACATCTTTTTCTGAAAGATGCTCCCCTCTTGGACTTTGTTGATTCCTTTAGGGTACTTGAAAGTTGCTATCATGTCCCCCCTCTCCCTCCTTTCCTCAAGGGTATACATATTAAGCTCTTTTAGTCTCTCTTCATATGGCTTCTGTTGCAGACCCTGCACCATTTTAGTTGCAATCCTCTGGACCGCCTCCATCCTGTCTATGTCCTTGCAAAGATGGGGTCTCCAGAACTGCATGCAGTACTCCAGATGGGGTCTCACCAACTGTCTGTACAGAGGGATAACAACTTCCTGATTTCTACTGGTGATGCCTCTCCCTATGCATCTCCTTACTGCCTTCTCACATTGCTTGCCTACCTTAAGGTCATCTGATAAGACTACCCCCAGGTCTCTTTCCATTTTTGTTGTTGTTAGTAACCCCCCCAATTGTGTACTCTTCACCTGGGTTTTTGCTACCCAGGTGCATTACTTTGCATTTCTTTGCATTGAATCTAAGCTGCCATACTTTTGACCATTCCTCCAACCTTGTCAAGACCCTTCTCATCCTTTCCACCCCCCTGTGTATCAACCCTGTTGCAGATCTTTGTGTCATCTGCAAAGAGGCATACTTTTCCTTCCAGACCCTCTGCAATGTCTCCTATAAAGACATTAAAGAGGACTGGCTCAAGTACTGAACAATGCGGTACCCTACTAGTAACCCCCGTTTCTTCAGAGTGCATTCTATTTACTATTGCTCTCTGTGTCCTGTTGTGCAGCCGATTTTTTACCCAGGTTACCACCCTGGGACCCACTCCCAGGCTGGCTAACATGTTTATTAATCTTTTGTGTGGGACTGTGTCAAATGCTTTGCTAAAGTCTAGGTAGGCCATATCAACAGCCCCTCCCTGGTCTACCACTGTGGTCACCCAGTCAAAGAAATAATTTACATTTGTCTGACAGGAATTTCCCACTTTGAATCCATGCTGCCTTGGGTCCTGTGCCCTGCTGGCCTCTAGGTACACAACAATTCTTTCTTTCAGGAGTGATTCCATCATTTTCCCTACCACTGAGGTCAAATTAACAGGTCTATAGTTTCCTGCCACTGCCTTGCTCCCACTTTTGTGAAGGGGAATCACATCTGCCCTTCTCCAGTCCTCATGTACCACCCCATCCTCCCATAATTTGTTAAAAAGGGTAGTCAGTGGTGTCACTAGGTCTCCCTTTAGTTCTTTTAGAATTTTGGAGTGAATCCCATCAGACCCCATTGCTTTGTCCACCTTGACTTTTTGGAGTTCTTTCAGGACCCTTTCTTCTGTGAATGGACTGGTGTCGAACCCCCCCTCAGAGTTATTGGTAGCATTTTCAATGCCAATGAACTGGGTTTGTTAACGAGCCTGGTGCATCAGGGACTGGCTGGGGAGAGGGGGATCAAGTGCTGGATGGATTACTGTCCTCCAGAGAGAGAGGGATGTAGCTTCTGGTGCTTGCCTAACCTCTAGCCTTAGAGACCAATAACTGGGGGGGAGGATCAGCAGATACTGATCCACTGTATGATGTAGCATGCACAGTGATGTCACATGTGCTACTGCATGTCTGTAACTCCAGAGAACCAGAAATAAGGATAATGCCATTGATCAGGAGAGTGACTTCTTGCCCTGCCCACAATGTCCAATGCCAGGTCCCTCCTGCCTGGACCTGGAGCCTTCTCCTAGACTTTACCTTCATCACGGGTCGAACAGATGGCTTGGGGAGTTTGCCATGGAGCAGAAGGCAAACCTGCCTCATAGGGCAATCCGGTAAGGGGAGAGGGACAACAATGTGGTGTGTCATGGGTGGCTTAGGAGCACCAGAGTACCAGGTGGTGGGGCCTCAGGAGGATGGGAGGTGGCATTGGGTGAATGACTAGAGGAGGCCCTGATCGGTGGAGTAAAAGTGGAAAAATAGAGTTAAAATACAAAACAAAATGCACAAGGGCACTATGAGGTCAGAAAATCCTGCGTGAAAGCTTTTTATACTGAATTCATTGATAACTAGGCAAATGTGATGTACAACCTGAGAAAGACGTGGAATTTTTAAAAAATGGTTCTATGACATTGTAATAACTGAACAGAGTTAATTTCTGTAGTGATATACAGTATATGGAAGTAAATACAGTATCTGTTCTTTAATCCTGAAGTGGGAACTCAGCCTTGTTGTGTCTTCATTTGTTCTTCAGTTTTTTATAACGTTGGGTTGATCATTTGAACTAAAAACAGAGCACCCATTTCTGCCAGTTTTAGGCACTGAAACTGATAGTTTCTTTGGAATGTTTGCTCGATCAAGATCTGACTTCTGGGTGCTGTTTTATCATCACTCTGCTTGCCTGCTCTGTGTTCCTACCTCACTGGCATGGCTGATTATGTATTTATTGAGTGTTCTATTGCCTTGGCCTCCTGTGTAATTTGAGTACTGTGTTTGTGCTGACTATTGCTGTTTTGTATTGAGATGTATTGTATTTTGCCTTCTTTTGTTCACTGTAATGTTTTTTTCACTGTACCCTCCTGGGTCTCGTACCTGAAAATAGGCATTCATTTGTCTAGCATACCTCTGGTTAACAAAAACAAAATAAATAAGTTTTCTTTACTGGTATGGGCCTTCATTATTGATCTATAGTTCAGCAGGTCAGAGACAGTGACGGACTTCTTTTAACCATAACCATCCTTCATATCTTGACTTTGTCCCCAGACTCTGCTGAATGCCATGGGCAAACAGAACAGCAAGCTGGCCCCTGAGATGCTAGATGACCTGGTGAAGTCCACAGAGTTCAATGAAGCAGAGCTAAAACAGTGGTATAAGGGCTTCCTTAAGGACTGTCCCACCGGCATCCTCAACCTGGACGAGTTCCAACAGCTGTATGTTAAGGTATGGAAATCACCACCTCATTTTAGGTTGCCAGTGCTGTCTCAGAATGGGAGAACAATTATGTGTCTGAGGGAGAGGGAACTGCTGTATCAGTTGGGTGATGTGTCATAGGAAATGTGTCCTGATGTATCAGATGGAGGGACATTAATCTGTCATAGGGGCATTAATGTGTCTGGGGACTGGGGAGCGGTATTATAACATCCAGAGGGGGGCACTAATATATTGTATACTCATACCATATATAAATAATGTTGCCAATTTTAAGACTTTATTGTGTTTAATTTAAATGTATTGCTCTAGTGTTGACTGGGGAAATGTTATTATTGCTTGATGATTTGGAACAGGGAATGGGGGTCCTATAGTGATAGCATAACTTTGGTGTCCAAAGTTTCACAGAATAGTATTAAATACACTAACTTGCTATTTATTTGACAGTTCATCTGTTGAACCTTATGTTATCTTCTGTCTTTTTTTTTTTTCAACTCTGTTTTTGCTCCTGAAATGGGTGGGGGAATTACTCGCTCTCAGCACCCGGACCTCGTACCCAGCATCCACCCCAGGCTGCCAGACAGGGGAGGCTTGCAGCTTGCCCCGTGTGGTGGAGCTGCCCCTTAGGGGGGTGGAAGGAGAGACTGAGATCAACCAGAGGCCCCAGCTGAGGCTTGTGCCTTGGGCGTCATTCAGGCAGAGGTCCAGGGGTGTCACGGTGCTGCTGGCCCGGGGGTTTTCCCCCTTCATTTCTACAGAGGCATGGATGTGCAATGACATCAGTGCAGGTCTGGCGCACTTCTGTACTTGACCTACAGACGTCTGCTGTTGCCTTCCCACTAAAGAGTGGCCCCAGATGTTGCACACCTAGCCTGCACTGGCTGCCGCTGTTGCTGGTAACCCCTCCCCCCCAAGGAGGAGAGCTGTCCGTGGGACACTCATCCTACCTCCTCCAGGCCGAGCTTCTGGATGTATTGTGCTCACTCCCAAGCATGGGTCATTAGAGTCACAGGAGGTAGCCCTACCACTACACCAGTGGGCAGACTCGCTCTCTTCTGCCTTTTGGACAATGGTGGCACACAAACTAATCTTCAGGGGAGGAGTGGGCGGCTCTGGCTGTTCATTTCCCCCCTGCCACGGACACTTTCCAGCAAGCGGAGTACCTCAGGGTTGAGGTGCCGGTTACCTTTCCATGAGCCGGATGGACCTCCCCCGAAGAATTTCAGTTCCTGAAGCTGCAGAGGTACACAGAGGGATTTTCAGCAGTAACGGGCTTAATTTTGGGACACAAAGAATTCCAGAGCCTCTGCACTTATCTTTTGGGCCCCAAGTTTTGAAAAATTCAGCTGTGCCCTTTTGGTCCACAACTCCATGACGCTCAGGCAGCCTGGACAAAAGGCTGTGACCGAGCACTGGCGGATAGCTTAATCCAGATGGCGGCACACAACCTAATCTTCAGGGGAAGAGTGGGCAGCTCTGGCTGTTACTTCCCCCCTGCCACAGACAGTTTCCAGCAAGCAGAGTACCTCAGGGTTGAGGAGCTTGTTACCTTTCCATGAGCTGGACGGACCTCCCTCAAAGAATTTCAGTCCCTGAAGCTGCAGAGGGACACAGAGGGATTTTCAGCCCCCCACTCACCCCTTTCCATCCTCCCATTAAATGATCCCCAACCATGCCCACCTGGCATCTGGGGCCAATCTGGTTGTCGGAAGCCCTAACAGACTTTATTACATGATACAATCTAGACTGCTTCTGGGCAAATTCTTTGACTGAATACGGTATATGATTATGTTTCCTTCCCGCCATGGTTTGCGTTTCTTGACTGCTTCTTAGACAGATCTTGTATGCATTTTTTATAAGCCTTACAGACTTCAAAATGCAATTCAATCAAGACTCCCACTGTGCAATCTCATAGAAACATAGAAACATAGAATCTGACGGCAGATAAGGACCGCTTGGCCCACCTAGTCTGCCCATTTTCCTACCTAACAGATAAGCTGCAGATCCATAGTTAACCAACAGCTTACTTTATCCTACCCTCCACTAGGACTGCCTTATGTATGTCCCATGCATTCTTGAATTCCTCCACTGTTCTTGACTCCATGACCTCCTCAGGGAGGCTGTTCCATGCATCCACAACCCTCTCCATAAAAATACTTCCTCACAATACCTGTGAGCCGTCCCCCCTCTATCTTTAAATTGTGCCCCCTTGTTCTTGCACATTTCTTTTTCTGAAAGATGCTCCCCTCTTGGACTTTGTTGATTCCCTTGAGGTACTTCAAAGTTTATATCATGTCCCCTCTCTCCCTTCTTTCCTCAAGGGTATACATATTAAGCTCCTTTAGTCTTTCTTCAAATGTCTTCTGGTGCAGATCCTGCATCATTTTGGTTGCCCTCCTATGGACAGCCTCCACTCAGTCTTTGCGGAAATGGGGTCTGCAGAACTCCAGGTGGGGTCTCGCCAACTGTCTGTACAGTGGGACAACAACTTCCTGTTTTCTACTATTGATGCCTCTCCCTATGCATCCTAGTATTCCCCCAGCCTTCCTTACTGCCTTCTCACATTGCTTGCCCATCTTTAGGTCATCTGATGTAATTATCCCAGGTCCCTTTCCATTTTTACTCTTGTCAGTATCTCACCCCCCATTGTGTACTCTTGCCCTGGGTTTTTGTTTCCCAGGTGCATTACCTTGCACTTCTTTGCATTGAATCTGAGCTGCCATACATATGACCATTCCTCCAACCTTGCCAAGTCCCTTCTCATCCTTTCCACTCCATCTTGTGTATCAACCATGTTGCAGATCTTTGTGTCGTCTGCAAAGAGACATATTTTTTCTTCCAGTTCCTCTGCAATATCACTTTTAAAGACATTAAAAAAGACTGGTCCCAGTATTGAACCCTGTGGCACCCCGCTAGTAACCCTCCTTTCTTCACTGTGGACTCCATTTACTACTACTCTTTGCGTCCTGTTGTCTAGCCAATTTTTTATCCAGACTACCACCTTGGGACCCACTCCAAGGCTGGCTAACTTGTGTATCAATCTTTTGTGTGGAACTGTATCAAATGCCTTGCTAAAATCTAGGTAGGCCATGTCCACAGCCCCTCCCTGGTCTACTACTTTGGTCACCCAGTCAAAGAAATCGATTAGATTCATCTGAAACGACCTTCCCATCAAGAATCCATGCTGCCTTGGGTCCTGTGCCCCACTGGTGTGGAGCTCAGGGTTTTGGCTTCACTGCGGACTGGGGAGCCACCTGGAGGGATGCAGACCTATACTGGTGTGATGGTTTGCATCTGTCTGGGGGGGATCCAAGATCCTAGGTGAGAGGTTTAAATGCTTCATTGGCAAGCATTTAAACTAGCCAAGGGGGGAGGCACTGAAAAGGAGCAGGGATATCCCAGCCTCCCCCCACAAACAACAGTAATTAGTGAGGTAAACACCAAGGTAGAGAAGTCATTAGGGAGCAGGACAGAAGTAAATGTAAAAAAAAGGCAAAGGCAGTAAGGACAGGAATAGGGCTAAAAGGGGAAAGGCCATCAAAAAGTGGAGGGTGATGAGTACCAATGCCCGTAGTCTGTGTAACAAGCTCCAAGAACTAGTGGCCTTGATGGAAGAGGGTTGCCTGGATATTGTGGCAGTCACAGAAACATGGTACACAGAGAACCATGACTGGGATGTCAACATACCAGGATACACAATCTACAGGAGGGACAGGGAGGGTAAAAGAGGAGGAGGAGTAGCTCTTTATGTAAAGGAAGGGATCAAAGCAACAGAACTAAAGAGTAAACAGGGAGCAGATGAGACACTATGGGTCACCCTGGAGACAGGAAATGGCACCACAATCCACATGGGGGTTGTATACAGACCCCCATCTCAGGGGGAGGGAATGGACAAGGAAATGATAGAAGGCTTCCTTAGAATTGCAGAAAAAGGGGAGATACTGTTGATGGGGGACCTGAATATGCCAGATGTTAACTGGAGCACCTTTGCTGCAGGCACATCCAAGAGCAGGGTCATTCTTGATGCCCTACAGGGGGCATGCCTCAGACAGCTAGTATTGGAACCCACTCAGGAGGGAGCATTCTTAGACCTGGTACTCTCAAATGGGGACGGAGAAAGAATCTCAGATTTAGAAGTGAGGAGCCATCTGGGAACAAGCAACCACCAAACAGTGTGGGAACAAGTCACCAAAACCTTACATGAGAAACTAGACACCTTCTACCCACTGAAAGACCATCTGATACCAGAAGCAAGGGTTTCTATCACCACCAGTGTCCTCCTCCCGACAATCACCTATGTGGCCCCACTCATACATAGATTGGCAAGGCTTGAGATGAACAGACTCCAAGTCCTGTACAATAAGATGGCTTGATTCACCACCCAGACAAACCCCAGGAACCACCACTGTGACACCCTATCCCTACTAAATTAGCCCTCACTAGATGCTTTTCTCCAGTACCCTCTGCTATGCCAAGCCTTCAAGTTAATCAGCCCAACTCCCCCACCTAGCCTGTCTGGACATATTGCGCTAAAGACCAATCCCCGGTTCCTCTGCACAACAGACCGTACCCTCCTAGCTGTCTCCAGCATTAGAACCAAGGTGGGGGCAAGTCATTCACCCACACTGTTCCCACCCTGTGGAACTCCCTCCCTCCCTCCCGGGGTGCAGGAAGCACCTTCTATCAAAAGTTTCCACACTAGGCTTAAGGCCCACATGATGGCATCTACCAATTGCCATTGTAAGGGCCCCTGGCCCACGGACAACTGAATCTCCCAGTCCTATACTACCCCTAACGTGGATCCACTACATCAAGGAATATGTATCAGCAATGTGGCTCACCCCCTCCTCTTTTTTATTTTCTTGTCAATCCCAATGTTCTGCTACATTCCTGTATACCATCACAACTATATGTTGTTTGCATCACATGTAATCTGCTGACTGTATCATACTGTGTTATTACTGAATCATACTGTGTTATTTATCTTGCTATGTAATCCCGGATAGCCCCTGAAAAAGGGACCTCCGGGGCTCAGTGGGCTTACCCGGTCACCAAAATTTAATAAATAAATAATGTTATACAGAGGTGCTGTGTGCAGGTTCCGGTCTTTGTACAGGTGGACATTGAAGAGCTTACTAACCACCTTGAAAAGAGTAGGTGAATTCTGCCATTCAAATACAACAAAACACGCAGGGCACATGTAACCTGGGCACCAACTCCCAACTGGCTACTACCCCTGCCTTGTGGGCCCACAGCAAGGTTAAGCACCCAATTGACTAAATAGACTGCTGCAGTTCCTAGTTAGAGCAGTCTGTAGAGCTAATTGTTTTCACTCAGAGTTTGTTACTAACCCATCTGGCTTGTGTTTAGATAGATATGCTTAAAATCTATCTTTCTGTTCTCATAAACAGTTGATCATTTGGGATTCAGTTCTGAATTGAAGTGGTATGAATGAATGTCTGTGAGAAATTACCTTGTCTGTATCATAGCGATCAATTCTCCATCATCAAAACTCTGAATTCTATTCTGGCTATATAACACAGGGTTGTTTAATGGATATAAAATAAATCTGCATTCTGTTAATTCATAGAAGCAGTGTGTCTTTGATGTAGCCTCAATAAATATGTTCATGTAAGAACAATTTTGTTTTTATGTCAAATTGACAAACCTGTGTCTACCACACTCTGCTATTTCAGGAACATGTACTGTATGAACTTATAACATTCAGTTCTTTGTGGGGTTCTGTGTGAAAATACATCATGTATGTGTATAACTAGAAATACTATATGGCATCCTGATACCCCTATCTCCTGCCTCTCAGCTGAGGTTGCTGCACCCCACTTCCCTCTGTCCCCCACCCCCACAGTCAGGGCCAATGCACGCTGTTGCCCCCTTTTCCTGTCTCCACAGACAGTGCTGCTGTGTTCTGGTAAGCTCTAGAGTCCCAGGGCCTCTGCCATCACAGTTTGGGCTGCTGCACCATGCTGCACCAGGCCACCAAAGGTGGGGCTTTTGCTGCACCCTGCTACCCGCTTCCATTGCCCCAAATGGACAGGGCTGCTGCACTACATGCACCCCGTCACACAGTCAAGGCTGCCGTACCCTGATTCCCCACTGTGTCCTGCATCACAGTCAAGGCTTCTACACCATGCTGTCCCCTGTCCCCTGACACCATGGTGCCCTGCTGCACCATAGACATCTTGCCCCCACAGTTAGATTTGTTGCGCCATGCTGCTCCCTGCCACTAGAGTCAGATCCTTTGGTACACTGCCCAAAACTACCCAAAAGAAAATACAAAAAATGCTTTCATCTTGTGTTATAGAGTGGGGGACAGAGGGTAGCAGGGTGCAGCAGCCTAAACTGTTTGTGCAGGAGGCAGAAGGGTGCAGCAGCCCTAACTGTGTGGAGAAGACAGTGGGCAGCGGGTTGCAACAGCCTGATATGAGGGCAGGAGACAGGGGCCTTTTGGGGCAGAGGAAAGGGGAAGCAGAAAGCTGCTGCCTCAACTGTCAGGCTGGAGACAGGGGCATCAGGATGCCATATAGTATTTTTAGTTATTCACATACATAATGTATTTTCATACAGAAACCCTCAAAGAACTGAATTTTATGAGTTCATACAGTACATGTTCCTGAAATAGCAGAGTGTGGCAGACACAGGTTTGTCAATCTGACATGAAAACAACAGTTATCACATGAACATATTTACTGAGACTACATCAAAGATTCACTGCTTCTATTGAATTAATGGAATGTAGATTTATTTTATATCCATTAAACAACCCTGTGTTATATAGCCAGAATAGAATGCATAGTTTCAATGACAGAAAACTGACATCTGTGATACAGACAAGGTAATTTCTCACAGACATTCATTCGTACCACTTAAGTTCAGCACTGAACCCCAAATGATCAAATGTTTATGAGAACAGAATGATTTTAAGCTAATCTCTAAACACAAACCAGATGGGTTAGTAACAAACTTTGAGTGAAAAACAATTAGCTCTACAGACTGCTCTAACTAGGAACTGCAACAGTCTATTTAGTCAATTGGGTGCTTAATTGATGAAGCAGCAGGCTGGACAGGAATGATGTCATTGCTCACTGACAGGGACAGAAACATCTTCACTGTTTCTTCACTCTTTTCAGTTACTGCAGAGCACATTAACAGATGCTGATTAAAAATACACAAAACCAAACAACATGATATTTTCAGGAAACACTAATCATGATACAGGGACTTGAATTCAAGTGAATTCAAGCTTTTTATGAAATACGTGCATTTGATCTTTAAACTTTAATTCTATAGGTAAACAGGCAATTCCCTCACTGTGTTAGCCGGGCTTTCGATGCTGAACCTTAGCAAACACAAGACAACTATTCAAAGTCCCCTTCAGAAGTTTTGCAGACCAGGGTCTGCTTACTCATGATTTTGCAGTCATCTTCGGCAAAGCAGAAATTAGGCATCTTGAGGTAGACTCAAGGTAGTCACAGACCATGCAGGTAGCATTGGCTGAGATGCAGACAGGAGCTTGTGATGACCCCCTCTTCTAAACAGGCTCTTGCAGCTTGCAGGCTAGAGATTTCTCAGCATCTAAGACGATGCCCCCTTTTTTACCTCACTTCATTGAGCATGATTGGTGTCATTTTTCAGACCCTGCCCTAAATGCATTTTCACTGTCGTCCCACAAAATGACATTTTAGGCATGAAGAATGCAAGCCAGCCCTCCTTGTGGGTCTTACCTGATGTGGGCTATGGCCCGTTCTGCTCCGCATCTACTGTTTTCTGCCTCTGGTCCCCTGGACTCTGGAATCCGGACCGGAGGGCTTCCCCAAAGAGCCACTAGTGAGATTCAGGCCAGGGCACCCTCTGGATCTTCGTGGCAGCTGCCGCTTGACGTTTCTGTTCCTCTGCCCCATAGGGAAAGTAGGGCCAGGGTCCGTTTTACTGTTTGTGTCTCTGGGTGGCAAGGCCCGGCTGTACCATTTGTGCCTATAGGTGTCCTGAAAGACTTCTGCCCAGTCCGGTAGTAGTGGCAGCCAGACCGGGATGTAAACAATAATGGCCACACATGTGCAAGTCTGTGCATGCATGGCTGAACTCTTAAAGGAACCACAAATGCCCAGGACCAATTTGGCCATGCAACCATAGTTTAAAATCATCCCTGACTCCAGGACAGGCAGCAGGCCAGGGAACTGCCTCCAGGTACAGTATTGGTAGTTCCCCAGCCCTTAAATTGGCAGTGGGACCAGGTTCAGTACAGGTGAGGTGTGCATGAGCATCTACAGCTTAAGAAAAATATGAAACGGTGCCTCAGCTTTCTGGAGCCCTGACAGTAAATCAAGGCTCCCTACAAACAAAATAAGGGTTTCCCTGGCCCCATCTGAGCAAGCGGGGCCAAGGTAAGTGATTATCTGCCCCTAAGTGGGCTTGTAATAAAAGATAAATGCTGCAAAGACAAGGCGGCATAAAGTAAGCAAATGTGGTGGCCCCCAGAAATTCTCTCTGTTGCTGAGGGTTCTGGGAGGGGTTAGAGGGCACCCTGCAGCTGCCCAGGAAAAGACTAGCCAATCAGGTGAGGAGCTGTGGGAGACTATCCAGTGGGCTGTGCCCTGACAGCAGGGAGGAATTCCAGCTGAAAAGTGAGAGGAGGAGACTGCTTTGGGAGGGCTGCATGAGCCAGTAGGCTAGCTGTGGTGCAGATAGACCCCATCTGAGCCCAAAACTCTTTAGGCAGAGTGCCTACAAGCCATTTTTTGTCCCATTGGGGAAGTAATTGGACTGCTAACCAGCTGTCCCAGTGGGAATTTATTTAAGCTGCTACTCTTCAGTTTTTCCACCTTGAAAAGCTATTTGAACTGTTGTACTATATCTCCTAGCTGTGAAGTTTATTCGGGCTGCCAAACTGTTTTCCCAGCCAGGATGCCACTTAACAGGGCTGGGTTTGAGACTGTTAAAAAGCCCAGTTGAGCTCAGTTCCAGTGGAGGATGTGTGCCCTGGATGTCCTTGGTGACCACAATCCTGTGTGCTCCTCTTGGAAGATGAGGAAAGGCCCGAGGGGCAAAGATGACAAAAGGCATGAGGAGCAAAGACAACAAAAGACCCTCAGTGGTGAGGGGGACAGCACCTGCTTTAAAGTTTCCTGCCAGCCTTGTTTGTTTGTTGAGAGACTGCCTGCTACATCTAAGCTTTGTTTACACAGCAGCAGTGCTTCACATACCTCTCTGCTGCCTTCCCACTGTGCTGTATGTTGATGTGGCAATTCACAGTTTACACAGCCCATGGTGATGCAACACAGATCATGCGAGGAATGTATGTGGAATTCGGGGGGCCAGGTTTACTGAAAGTGATGTCTGCAGTGACTCTTTTTGACTGTTATTGTGCTTATATTACCCGAAGTTCAGTACATTTTCAAGAGCAGAAGAATGTTGAACTCAGGAAAGTGCATAAAAATGTTAAATGAGGGCTACAAGTATTACAGATTAGGATCCTACAGTGGGACCATGATACTGGGCATGCGCTAATACAGTGAAGCGCGCCAGGATGAAGTGCAATGTCACAGGTTTCCTGCAGGACAAAAGGGATTAACTCCTAATGAAATTTCATTATTTACTGCAGTAACTCTACTGCAGAATTCTGCACAGTTGGAATTCATCCTGGTGGGCTTCATTGTACATATGCATATCCCTGGGAAAGGAAGATATGCATATGTATTAGTACATGCCCAGTATCACTGTCCCTGTTTATAACCCTAATTCATAATAGTTGCAGCACTCGTTTTACATTTGTATGCACTTTTCTGAGTTGAGCTTTCTTTCTGCACTGAAAATGCCTTTTGTTGAACTCGGGTGTGCTAACAGTGTATTCTTAAATATAGGAAGTGTTGGCCGGCAGCGTCAGAGAGATTCATGAGGCCACTGGAGGATGCCGGGAGAGGAGACCTTAGATCGGCGTGAGTACTGCCGACTGTCCACATGCCAGGTAATGCACCTTTAAATGGCTCACTCCAATACATGTCCCCTCTCCTGGGTCACGTCAGAAACTTGATGCGAAGCCCCCTTAACATGCTCCCAAAAGTGTCCATACTGCTGACTTTGAAGCGCATCAACCCTATGCACATAGGTTGATGCGCTTTAAAGTTGGCCATGTAAACGGGGCCCTAGAGTGGTACCACCCATCTTCATCATTTCTCAGCACCCCCTGAGGTCTTCAGAAACTGTGAGTACCTCTGGGTTGCAGCCCGGAGGAGTTCTATTACAAGTCAGTTTAGCAAGATATAAAGGGAGTGAAGTCCAGGGCAGGATTTTGTTATTCTACAAGAAAAGCCTAGGCAGGAGATTGGAAACCTTACTTATTCACTCTGTTTGGAATCCCATTTGCACTCTTTTCTGCAACATTCTATTTGGTCAAGTTAAAACTGTGGTTCCCTTTACATCTCCAATTTGTAGTGCCCCATGTCATCTGGTTTGCCACCAGCAACCTGGTGAGGTACCCACTGCAACAGACATTCACTGTCCTTATGGCCAGGAGAGGGGAGCCAGGTGCACCTTTTGAGGTGGTACAGGGACTGTTTGGGGGACAGCTGTTGAAAAACAAACTTGTTTGTTTTTATGCTGTTTTATTCCCCCTTTTCCCTTCCCCTATAATAAATCTAAGGTTCGTCCACTTTGTAATTTTTTCACATGGTTATTACTTTCTGTGTATTGATACTGTCTGGGGACAATTTAACTGTGTGTGTGTGTGTGTGTGTGAGGGAAACTAATATTTGCTCTTGGGGGGAGGTTAGGGCCACATTGGGTAGCCTTTATATACCCCTGCCTCAGAAGTGGGCACCAAGACTTGTTTCTGGTATTCTGTTCATGTACTACACCTAGAAGAACCCAGGCCAATCTCAAGATAGGTAAGTGTGTGAGGGGGCACCAGGGTGTGCACCCTTACATGTGGAGGCACCACTGGGATCCTCCCACACCCCACATGCATAGTCCCCCAAAACTGGTTTCAGAGGAGGAAAAAGTTGATCCCACAGAATTGCACCTGAATATTTGGAAATGGCAAAATGGCACTCCAAGACTTGGAAGACTGGTGCTGAGGGGAGCAACTGGATTGTAAAAAGGCCCTCTTACTGACTGGGATTTCCAAAAGATTAAACAGATCCAAAATTGTTAATGAACTGCTGGCATTGGAATGTTTTGACAATTTAAAGGTTCGAGGACTAACCTACGACCATACTAGTAACAATGTAAGTGCTTTGATCAAGAGAGATACTGAAATTGACATTGCCAAGTTTCCTGCCACTTTCTCCCCGTGGGAGAGTGGGTTCACCCGGACCGTAGTGATGCATAACAGTGCCAAGAAAATGCAAGGGTCCCTCAGATGCAGATGACTTTAAAGTGAAATTTGAATCATGATTGAAGTCAGAGGGGGAGACTCCCCAAGAAGTACACAAACTGTATAAATCTGGCAGTGTCACTCTGACCGATCAAACCCTGACTTGGTTTGCCACTTGGGTGCCAAGTAGAGGAACAGTGTTTTACCCCAGACTAAAGCCCTTCTCTGAGAGAAAACCAGTGTCACCTGGGGAGGATGATTTTGAAATGTGGATATGTCAAGACCCCCCTATGGTACAAGATCCCCAGTGTCCTGAAGTCAAGAGGTGACATCGGCTGTAGGAAAGTTAGAAAGGACCTGCTATGGATGGCATTGGTGCTTTGCAAGCTACCAGCCCGAATGCTATTGCCCAAATGTATGGCAATACTCTGGAAGGAATGTTCAGGAGTACAGACAGTTGCACATACATCCTAAGAAAGCTGCAAGGGACAGTGCAAAGAGAGGGTGAATTGTTATCGGAATATCTGATGCATCTCAAACAATTGATATAGACAGCCTACCATAAGGGAGCAGTTTCTGCCCAACACATGAATAGGCTGCGGCTGGAACAGGTCCTAGAGGGAGCTGGACATTCAAAGATGTTTCTAATGAAGTTGCATTTGAAAGAATAGCTCGGTAACTCCCCTTCCTATGGTGAACTGAAACATGAGGTCAGCGAGAAAGAGGACCACGCTGCAATGCAAGGCCCAATGGTAGCACCTCTGAGGAAAATAGACTCCTCTGACAGATGTCTCACCTGGGTGAGACACCAGTGAAATGGGATTGAAGACCAGTGGGTCAGAGATACTACACTAGCTGAAATTATGCCCCACCAGAAATGGGGAAAGTAAATACTGCAGTGACTGATGTTTTTTCTGCTACCACTGCGGTGAAGATGGGCACTAAAAGAGATATTGCAAAAAGTCTGAGAATTCTGATGTAGTAGTACAAACATTGTTGAAAGAAAAGCATGTCAGGAATCACCACAGGAACCCAATGAGGAGTGAACTGGGATCCCGAACCAAGAATGTGCCTTGAAACAGATGCAACCTGTTAACGTTTCTGGCCCCAGTATCCCCACAGGACTGATAGGACCATCTGCCAGGGTCCCAGCCACGACTGAGGGGTGGATTGCCCTGTGCTACTAGATAGCGGTGCTGAAGTGACCATTGTGTTTGAAGACTGGTACCAGAAACATTTGAGTCACATGTCACAAAAGCCACTAGAAGGACTAGCTGTCTGTGGGTGAGCAACCAGCCTTACCCATATCCCCCATTGTTGTTCAAGTCCGATTTCCCCAAGTATTGCACGGGTCCAGGCCCCTAAGGAGTCTCCTGCCTTGGTGTACCTGAATACCAGAATGAAAGGTGAGACACCCATGGTGATTGGAACCAACAATAACATGTTTCAGTGACTGGTCCAGTTACGCCAGGAGACAGAGGGTCCACAGTCCATACACAGCCTAGGGATACACCCCCTGATCTGATGTGTCTATATAAGGGGGCCCCCTTCTGGCAAGTCAGAGACTGAAGATGAATGAGCAGGGGTGATCTGCAGAAGAGAATGCCCAATCTTTTGTTTTACCCTCAGGTGCTGAGCGCCAGGTGATGGGGGAATTGGAATTTGAGTTGCCCACCAAAATCCCTACTTACATTGTGGACTTGCCCATTGATGAAGAAAGACAAAATAGCCTACTAGTACAAATTCATGTCTTGGTAAGGAATGAGACCGTTAAAGAAGTGACTATTTGAAAGGGATGGATCTTAGCCCATGTATACCGAGCAGAGGCAGTACGACTTGCGGGTCCAGGCCAAGCCACTAATAAAAGGCTTGACCCTAACTTCTTTAATTTTGGAGACTCGCCAATACCCAAATCTTACAAGTGGCAACTAAGACAGAAGCTAGCTGAGAGGGCAAGTGTCTTTCCCATAAGCGAGCTGGATCTTGGATGCGCTTGAGATGAAAAACATCATATACGACAGTGACAACAAACCATTTAGAGAACGGTCCCAATGCCTAGCCCCAGTGGATGTGGAAGATGTTTGTAAACATTTACAGGACTTGCTAGTCGCTGGTATTGTATCAGAATTCAGAAGCCTGTATGCATCCCCCATTGTGGTAGCCTGCAAGAAGTCAGGGACTCTCCATTTATGTATTAATTATTAAATGTAGAACAAGCACACTATAACCAACCAGAACACTACGCCTTGTGTGGAGGGTGCTCTTGCCTTCCTCACCAGCAGTAAATGGTTTTCAGTCCTGGATCTTTGGAGTGGATATTACCAGATTCCCATGGCTGAAGAGGACATAAAAATACAGTCTTTATTTGCTCACTGGGTTTTATCAATTTGAAAGGGTGCCACAAGGTATATCAGGGGCACTGGCAACTTTCCAGAGGTTGATGGAAAAGGCTGTGGGAGATATGAATTTGCTACAAGTAATAGTCTATATGGATGACCTGATTGTTTTTGGTCTTACTCTGGAGATGCATAAAGAACGCCTGATGAAAGTTCTGGACAGACTGGACTCAAAGTGTCAATCAACAAATGTTAATTCTGCCAACCCTCTGTAACATATGTTTGTTATATATTGTCTCATCAGAAGGAGTCCAAACTGGCCCTGACAAGGTCAAGGCCCTCACTACCTAGCCTAGACCCCATAATCTGAAAATGTTACAGTCCTTTCTTGGTTTCTGCGTTTATTGCCAGAGATTTGTCCAGGATTACTCCAAGGTGGTCTGGCTTCTTACTAATCTCATGCAAGGGTACCCCCCTACCAACTACATGAAGCAGCAGTGGAAGAAAGTGCTCTAAAAGACATACTACAAAGTTAATGAACCATTTGGAGACCAATGGGATCAAGACTGTGAAAACAAATTCAGAGAAATAATTAAAAGACTCACTGAAGCCCCTGTGTTGGCCTTTGCTGATCCCACTAGACACTATTTTCAACACAAGGATGCCAGCATGGATGGGCTGGGAATTGTTTTGTATCAATAGTACCCGGAGGGATTGAGACCAGTTACATTTGCAAGTTAGAGCCTAACACCAAGTGAAAAGAACTTCCCAATTCATAAACAAGTATTTTTAGCTTTAAAATGGGACATCACAGATCAATTCCATGGCTATCTCTATGGGGCCAGATTTACAGTAAGAACTGATAACAGTTCTCTTATCTGTGTCAACACCAGTGCCAGACTGGATGCTGCAGGTCACTACTGGTTGTCTGCCCTTTCCATGTATGACTTCACACTGGAGTATCAGAAGGGCCTTGTCTACGTTTGTTAGAGCTGATGCATAATTGATAGCGAGGATGCTGGTCTCTAGTTAGAAAATGTACAGTAATGATGATGTTTTGAAATGCCTCGAAAGCTAGGAACTGATTTAGATATAAATGTTCCTAACTATGTGATGTTCTGCACTGCCACTATGGACTCTCGGACATTTTGAACCTTAAGGCAGTGTCTTGTCGAGGACGCCAAGATTGGGGGAGTATGAAAGCCACCTGTCCTTGTGGGGCTTACCTGATGTGAGTTATGGCCCATTCTGCTTCCCCAAGGAGCCACTGGTGGGATTCAGGACAGGGTTGCCACCGGATCATTGCAGCAGCTGCTACCTGATGTGACTGTTCCTCAGTCCCATCAAGAAAGTGGGGCCGAGGTCCATTTTACTGTTTGCACCTCCAGACGCTGAGGTCCAGTTGTGCTGTTTGCATCAGTGGGTACCTCAAAAGACTTCTGCTCAGTTGGGTAGTAGTGGGAGCCAATCCAGGATATAAACAATAATGGCCGTGCATGCAGACATCTGTGCATGTGTGGGTAAACTCTTAATGGAGCTGCAGCTCCCCAGGACCAATTTGGCTGTGCAGCCACAGTTTAAAACCATCCCCGACTCCAGGACAGGCAGCAGAGCCAGGGAATAACTATAAAAGCACCTCCAGTCACATTATTGGGGGTTCCCCAGATCTTAAATAGGCAGTGGGACTGGGAATAGTACAGGTGAGGTGTGCATGTCCATCCACAGCTTAAGAAAGGTGCAAAAAGGAGCCTCAGCTTTTTGGAGCCCCGACAGACAAACAGGGCTCCCTACAAACAAAATAAGGGTTTCTTTGGCAACATCTGAGCAAGCGGAGCCAGGGCAAGTGATTATCTGCCCCAAGTGGGCTTGCAATAAAAGATAAAGGCTTCAGAGGCAAGGCAGCATAATGTAAACAAATATGGTGGCCCCCAGTAATTCTCCCTGCCTCTGAGGGTTCTGAGAAGGGTTAGAGGGCACCATCCAGCTGCCTTGGAAACGACTAACGAATCAGGTGGGGTGCTGAGGGAGACTATAAAATGGGCTGCGCTGTGAGAGCTGGGAGGAGTTCTAGTTGAGAAGTAAGAGAAGTAGACTGATTTGGGAGGGCTGCATGAGCCAGTAGGCTAGCTGTGATGTAGATAGGCCCCTCCAAGCACAAAACTCTTTAGGCAGAGTGCCTACAAGCCCTTTTTTGTCCCATTGGGGAAGTAATTGGACTGCTAACCTGTTTTCCTCCATGGGAATTTATTTGAACTGTTGTTCTCCAGTTTTTCCACTTTGAAAAGCTATTTGAACGGCTGTACTGTATCTCCTAGCTGAGAAGTTTATTTAGGCTGCTGAATTGTTTTCCCAGCAAGGGAGCCACTTAACAGGACTGGGTTTGAGACTGTTAAAAAGCCCAATTGTCCTCAGTTCCAGTGGAAACTGTGTGCCCTGCACGTCCTGGGTGACCACAAACCTGGGTGTTCCCCCTTGGAAGATGACAAAAGGCCCAAGGGGTAAAGACGACAAAAGGACTAAGGGGTGAAGACGATGAAAGACCCGAAAGGCGATGACAGCAAAAGACCCTCAGTGGTGAGGGGGTCAACGCCTGCAGCGCATCACTATGGGCTGTGTAAACTGTGAATTGCTGCATCAACACACAGCACAATGGGAAAACAGCGGAGGTATGCAATGTGCTGCTGCTGTGTAAACAAAGCTTAGATGTAACAGGCAATCTCTTAACAAACAAACAAGGCTGGCAGAGAACTTTAAAGCAGGTGCCTGGGTTAAAACTGATGGTAAACGTACTGTTAATATGTATACATGTGTTGGAGGTGATGCACAATTGATAGAGAGGATGCTGATCTCTAGTTAGAAAATGTACAGTAATGATGATGTTTTGAAATGTCTCAGTAGCTAGGAACTGACTGTTTGCTGGTCGAGGTATTGATTCTACATTTTTTCCCTGTTTCAGTTCTTCCCATATGGAGATGCCTCTAAGTTTGCACAGCATGCCTTTCGAACATTCGACAAAAATGGAGATGGGACCATTGACTTTCGAGAGTTTATCTGTGCCCTGTCCATTACCTCAAGGGGTAGCTTTGACCAGAAGCTAAACTGGGCCTTCAATATGTATGACCTGGATGGAGATGGGAAAATCAGCCGCATGGAGATGCTGGAGATCATAGAGGTAAACCAGCGCTACTGGTAGTCAAAGTAGTCACTAGTGTGGTCTCCCTGATAATGACAGATTCAGGTGCTGAGATATTGGTGGAGTTTCCTAGACACCATCAATGTCGGATGTTGTCACTGGTGAGGTTTCACTAAATGTCAGTGTCAGATGTTATCAGTGGTGGGGTTTGCAAAAGTTCATCTTGGACACTATCACTGGTAGGAGCTGCTTGACACAGTCAATTGTAGATGTGTTCAGTAGTGGGGTTTCCCTGACACTGTCACTCTCTTGATGCCTGAACATGTACACACTGCAGGCCAGGAGGGAGAGGGAAGATATGATCTAGACTTTCAAGTTCCTGAGGGGGGATAAATGAAGTTTACATTGTGGCTCTGTTCACAGGGATGGAAACAAAGTGACAAAAGGGCATGAGTAGAGCCTAGTCAGGGGAAATTTAAGAGAAATGTTAGAAGAGTCTTCTTCACCAAAAGGGTGGTGGAACAATGGAATAGATTGCCAAGGAAGGTGTTAGAGCTGCTGCCTATAAATAGGTTAAAGGTCAGATGGGAGAGATCCAGAGAGTTTGTAATACCAAAAAGGGCGAATGGCCCGAGGAAGTAGATAATGGCAGGGGTCAGGTGGAGGGATTGAACGAACGAACATATGAAATTTGCCAGCAGATAAAGACCTAGAGGTCTATCAAGTTTGCTTGAATGTGCAGCTAGCACCCCTTATTTTGCAGCTGCCCTCCTCCTCCCACCCTTCCCTCCATTGACCCTCCCTTGACCTGTCCTAGGATCTTTTAAACAGCCCACTGTTCTACTGGATACCACTTCTACTGGTAATGCATTCCACTCCAGCTACCACCCTCTCTGTTAAAAAAAAAAAAAAAGCGTCTCCTCATCTCCCTCCTGAACTTTCCCCCCACCAGCTTCAGATCATGGCCCCGGGTGTCCCTTCCCTCCCTTTCTTTGAACAGCCCCTCTGATCCTGCCTTGTTTATTCCTTTCATGTACTTAAAGGTTTCAATCATGTTCCCCCATCCCTCCTCTCCTCTAGCAAGTACATGTTCAGCTCCCTGAGCCTCCTCTCATATGGCAAGTCCCCCAGCCCCTTGATCATCTTTGTCGCCCTGTGCTGCACCCCCTCCAGTAACTTAATGTCCCTCTTCAGATATGGGTGTCAGTACTGCACGCAGTACTCCAGATGTGGTCTAACTAATGACCTATACAGTGGCAGAATCACTTCCCCCCTCCTCAAGGAGATACCTCTTGCAATGCAATCCAGCATTTTGTTGGCCTTTACAGCTGCCTTTCTACATTGTCCAGAGTTGTTCATTGACCCTGTAATGAGTACCCCCAGATCCTTTTCCTCTTCTGTCTTGGTTAACTGCACTCCCCCCAGCTGGTAACTCCTCCTTGGATTCTTCACCCCAAAATGCAGCACCTTGCACTTTTTGGCATTAAACCCCAGTTGCCAGGTGTTTGCCCAGGTTTCCAGCTTTTCCAGATCATCCTGCAACCCCTGCTATCCCCCTAAGTCATACACCACTGCTCCCATCTTGGTGTTGTCAGCACACAGACTGATCTTGCCCTTAATGTCCAATGATATGTCTGCAATGAATATCCCAAACAACACTGGTCCCAACACCAAGCCCCGTGGAACAGCACTCGTCACTACCCTTGGGGATGAGAGAGCCCCACCTACCACCACCCTTTGTTGCCTTCCCTGATGCCAGTTCCCTACCCATCTCACCAGCTTTGCACCTGCCCCTGTGTCTTCTAACTTACTTCCCAGCCTCCCATGTGGCACCGAGTCGAATGCCTTACTGAAGTCCAGATACAGGACATCCACTGTATGGCCCCTGTCCAATTGCCTAGTTACCCAGTCATAGAACTCCACCAGGTTGGCTTGGCAGGATCTGCCAGGTATGAAGCTATGCTGTCTGCTGTCCTGTAGTCCTTTGGCCTCCAGGAGGACCACCAGCCACTCCTTCAGGAAAGTCTCCATCAGGTTACCCACAATGGATGTAAGGCTCAGTGGTCTGTAGTTACCCAGTTCAACCTTGGGGCCACTCTTGTGGAGGGGCACCACATGATCCATCCTCCAATACTGAGGTACACACCCTGAGTATAGTGAGGCATTAAATAGATTTGCCAAAGTCCCTCAAGAACCTCTGCCAGTTCCTTCAGTACCCTGGGGTGGATGCCATCTGGGCCTGGCACCTTGTCCACCCTCAGTGCCCTCAAACCCTCCAGAACTCTGCCCTCCATGATTTCCCCATCTGTCACCCCTCCCCCCGTTTCTGCCATTCCTCCCCCTTTGGGTATCACCCCCCCTCTTCTCCTTAGTAAATACCTAGAAGAAGTAATCATTTAGCGCTTCTGCCTTATAGCCCCCTGCCACCACCCAACCAACCTCCTTTCTAATTCTTACTAAGTGGTCCTTAGAGTTCCTTTTCTCCCTGATGTACCTAAAGTAGTCCTTCTCACCCTTCTTAATGCCTTGTGCCAGCCTGAGCTCCGTAGACGCCTTGGCTCCCCTTACTGCCAGTGTCACCTCCTTAGATTCCTTCAGGTACTCCTCCCTGTCCTCCCCTCTCCCTGTTTTCTGGTACCTCCTAAAGGCAGCTCTTTTCCTCCTTACCTTTTCCATGATTTCCTTCCTCACCCAACTCGATTTCTTAGCCGTAGACTTCTTGCTCTGGGCCTTGCTGCAGGTTCTGGTTGCCTCCACTATCCCCAGCTTTATGAGCTACCACGTCTGGTTAGTGTCCATGCTAGGTTGAATTTTGGCCAGGTACCCTTTTACCACTTTTCCCATCCTCCCAAAGTCGGCCCTCCTAAAGTCCAGCACCCTTGTGCCAGATTCCACTCCTTCCTTGCCCATATCTAATGTGAGCCATACTGAGTAGTGGTCACTCCCTGACAGTGGTTCTTCTACCCTAAGTTCCCTCACAAACTCCTCATTTGCCAGCACAAGGTCAAGGGTATTTCCTAACCTAGTTGGTTCACTGACTATTTGCATCAGGAAGCTATCCTGGAAGGCATCCAGCAGTACCTGCTTCCTTCTATTGCTGGTTGTTGGGGTACTCCAGTCCACTCCTGGCATGTTGAAGTCCCCCACAATCACCACACTACCCCTCATGCAGGTTCTTCTGATCTGCACTGCTTGTTCCCTGTCTAACTCCTCTGTCTGAGAAGGTGGCCTGTACACCACTCCCATTCTGAGAGTCCTATTTTTGGAATCCTGGCATTACGTCCAAAGTGACTCCATACTACCCTCCTCCCCTTCATCCCTTACACACTTCAGTTCTTCCCTCACATATAGTGCCACCCCCCCCTCTTTCCCAATCACCCTATCCCTACGAAATAACCTGTACCCTGGTACAGACAGGTCCCAGTCATTGTATTGGATGGCCCATGTTTCTGTGATGTTGCAATGTCCACCTCTCCCTCTGCCATGAGCACCTGTAGGTCTGCAGTTTTCCTTCCAAGGCTCCTTGCATTAAGGGAAACCACCTTCCACCCTCCCCCCCCATCCTGCCCTCCTTTACTAGCGTCACCAATAGTACCTAGTTGAGTGATACTGTAGATCTCAAGATCAGTGAGGAATATATGGGGTCCTCTATATATATTATACTCTCTGGGGGTAGGAAGAAGTAGGCTGCTGGTTAACTAGGATCTGCAGCTTATCCAATAGGTAGGGAAATGGGCAGACTGGGTGGGCCAAGCGGTCCTTATCTGCCATCAAAATCTATGTTTCTATGTTTAGTTTTAAGCATACTTCTTCCTTTGGGTGATTACACAAGATGAGGGATTTATCCACTGTGCTGGTGTTGTCGGTGGGAGGGAGGTTTAGTGGGGGTGGGGAATGGGGAGCTGGGGGAGAATGGATCCGGGCAACATTTGTTTTATGTATACAGTCCTTGCAGATTATGTACCACTGGCTTGGATGTATTCTTTGTATTGAAAACCTTAATAAAATTTGAATGGAAAAAAAGATCAGTGAGGAATAAATAAGAAAACTGGGAAGATGGGATGGATATTGGTTTTTAGGGCTGCAATGGGCGGACCTCTGCAGACCTCTTGCTTTCAGAAAAGGACTCTGCATTCCTTGCATTCTTTGTGACCGAACAACATGTTGGACTTGTTGGACTTGCACCACAGTCACCTCCATGTCCATGGAACACTCTGCTAGCACTGCACTATTTTTCACTCAAAAAAAAAAAAATTGGCAGTTCTGATCATGACACTGGAGGATTGGGCACCCCCCATGTCACTCTTATGCTTCTGATGGTGGTGGGGTGGTAGGTGCTGAGAGGGAGGGTCACGTGGGGGAGATATCGCTAATTTAGAAAAAACAAACAGCAGTCACTGCAAAACACGGAACACTCTGCCGTGTACAAGATGGCTGCTGCGCTCTACTGTGCATACGCGACCACTAGCACATGCTCAGAGTAGTGCAGTGGCCATCTTGGCCATGGCACAGTGTGCTGTATTTCACCGTGAATGCTGATTTCTATATTTTTAAAACTAATGCATATCACCACGATTTTCCTTCCCTCTCAGCACCCACCATCCCACTCTGAAACATAATAATGACACTGGGGTTGCCCAATCCCCCAGTGTCATGATCATGTTCCATGCCCCTTTTATGAAAAATATATATTGTTATAATCCCCTGACCCAACCCTCACTCTCAGCACCCCCCCAGAAACATAACAATGACACTAGGGGTGCCCAATCCTCCAGTGTCACGATCATGTTCCTTGCCCCCTTTTTTAAATATATACATTTATTTCTAACCCCCACCTGACCCTCCCTCTCAGTACCCCCCACCACCTCAAAACATAACAGTGACACTGGGGTGCCCAATCTGCCAGTGTCACAATGGCAATTCCTTGGTCTTTTTGTTTTTTTCCCCTGGAAAAAGAAAAACTGTTCATCGATGTCTTTTGTGCCATTACCATCCCCCCCACCTGACCCTCTCACTCAGTACCCACCACCCTGCACCCCTCCCCAAGCCCTTACTCACTCATTGGGGGTCTAATGCTGTAATCCCCTCTGGACCATAGACACGCCTTCACTCTTTAAAGCTGGACCATGAACTGAAGAAACAGGTATGTGGTTCAATGTATTTCAATGGTGTTTTGAACTTATTGGCATAACTTTAACATTTTTGCATGTTTTTGGCCCAAATTTTAAATACGCCTTCTGTAAGACCCACCTCATGAACAACGGCACTGTCATTAGGAAGATCTGCCCCAAAAGGTGATTTTGTAGTCCCTGCGCAAAATCACCTTTCATGCAGGAGTTGAACATTTCCACTGCCCTTGTTCATGAGGTGTGTTCATAAGAAGGCTATGTAGAAAATTTGTTGTAAAAATATTAAAAAAACAACAGAGCCTACATTGAATTTTTGAATTCAGGCTGGTAACTTTAGTCATTTTCAATATTTTTACCCCAAATTTACAATATAGCCATATCTTTACAGCACCTCATGAATGCAACAGCTGTCATTTTTCAAATCCTGGTCAACATTTTTTACATCCCGAAAGCTGATTTTGCGGTCCCTGCATGAAATCCCCTTTGGGCAGGAGTTGAAAATTTTCTCTGCCCTTGTTCATTAGGTGGGGGTTATAAGAAAGCTATGTTCTAGATTTGGCACTAAAATATTTTTTTTTTTTTAAGTTATGAGGCTATGTTGAATTTTACAAACGCAGGCTCTAAAGTTTGGTAATATTCATTATTTTTACCCCAAATGTTCAACATAGCCATTTCTTTACAGCACCTCATGAATGTGACAATACCTCTCAACCTTCTGGCACTGAAATGAGGGACACACATTCTCAAAATGAAGGACAATGAGGGTGCTGCCCCTCAAAAATGATGGATATATCCTCAAACACAGAGATACAAGCTCAGAAAACTATGGAAACTACTGTGTTTACTTGTGCAAAGCTTATGTTTGATTTAGCATCTTAGAATATTATGAATTTCTGCTTTAAAGTCTGAATTTATAATATATTCTCTGTGTGAGAACACCTTTTCCATGAAGAACAGTTAAAAGACAGAGCAATTTTGAGGGTAAAATGAGGGATGTCCCTCATAATCAGAGACAGTTGAAAGGTATGAATGCAACAGCTGTCATTCTTCAACTCCTGCCCAAAATGTGTTTTTGCATTCCAAAACTTGATTTCACAGTCCCTGTGCAAAATCATCTTTCAGGCAGGAGTTGAACATTTGCTCTGCCCTTCTTCATGAGGCTGAGTCATAATAAGGATACAATTTAAATTTGGTGCAAAAATATTACAAAAACAACACATGAGCCTACAGTACATTTTGTTAACACAGGCTAGTAACTTTGGTAATTTTCATTATTTTTACCCCAAATTCCTCACCTGCAGCCCTATCAGCTCTGGCCAGATTTTGTTTTTTTTTCTGCTTTTGTTTTCTATGTTCCTATCTCAGATACTGTCATTGGTGGGGTGAGGCAGGGATCTTAGGAGCAGGATCTCCACAGTAGCATTATCCAAGACACTGTTGGGGCCATCACCTGGCTTAGGGCCAGTGAGGCAGCAAGAGATTAGGCTAGACAGGGAAATATATGGCTAAGGGTTTGATGAAGGGTCCTTTTACTGCATGCTGCTTCTGAGAACCACAGCAATCTGAAGTTATGAGGCTCTGCATAACCCTGAAAGATTAAGAACTTTGAAGCACCATATAGTATGTAGTCAGACGAAACTGCAGTCAAGCATATTTAGCTAAACAATGGAAACCTAAAAATGGACAAAAGAAAAAAGTATTGGGCATGGCCTCCTGAAGAAGCCATAAAGGTTGACAAAAAATTGGGGAATATGCTTTTAGAAACTGAAATAAATATAGATGATGCAAGACATCTGTCTGAAACTTTTTTTGTGTGTCCCCATCACACCAGCATACTTTGGTACAGGGAGCAAGGATTTAGGTTCCTTGCACACTGGAAGGCATTCTGGAATAAGATATGCCTGTATTCTGTGGACAGGTTTCACTTGAGCTCAGAAAGGATGTGGGGGTGCTGGCACACTGGGCAGACAGAGTGGTGGAGAGGTATTTAAGGGAAAGTCCCCTTAGCCTTTCATTCTGTTTACCTGTGTAGTCTGTAGGCATGAACTACGATTGCCTCTTGTGCAGCCTCCTAATTTCATCAGGATTTAAAAGTAAATGAAGGTACTTAAGTCTGGTGTGAAAACTTGCCTGATTCCATTGCAAAGGCCATGACCCGATTCATGTATGGCATCCTGGAATTGTATGATGTTTTAGTGCTAAAGCCTACAGTAGTTATACTGTATGTCAGTGCTGTTGTTGTCCTCTGCAGTCCCTATGTTCTTGTCTTATGCTGGTAATGAAACTTTTCAAGGCATAGTAAGTGCCCTGTTGTTTTCTGTGAAGTGTGTCCGAGTTAAAAAAAATGCTATTATAGAATACAGAGGCTTCTTGAGACATGTAACATAACTGAATGAGTATAACTTCTGACTTGTGCAGGTACACATCAGCAGTTCCCATGGTGCTTTGCATGAGTGGGGTCATAACCTCTGCAATGGAGGCAAACAGGTTTTCACGCCAGAGCAAAACCATGTGTGGAGGAACCTCCTTTATATTTAATCAGGATGAAATGATGGGGATGCAAGAGAGATAATCATTGTTCATGCCTACAGACTACACAGATATATAGAAAATAGGTTGAGGTGAATTTTTCTTTAACCTAGGACAGGGGTTGGTGATGTAGGGGCAGGAAAACACCCATGTCTCAATCAGGTACAGGGGCTAAAAAGGTCTGCTTTAGGGGCCTCAAATCAGAGAAGGGAAAAACAGGGACCTTCGTCACATGACAGCGAATGTGCAGAGTGCATCCAATGAGATGGATGATCTGGATGGTGAACTTGTTGAGGCAAGCTGTGTGTGGTATGATTCATGGAGACCTGGTGGAAAGAGAATCTAAGCTACGATGCGAGGTTAGAGAACTCAGTCTCATTGTGAAAGAGAGTCAGGGGTAGTGAAGTTGCTTTTATGCCAAGGAAGGGATAATAGCAAGCATAAAGGAGGGTGTGAGGAGTGATGGGACCCCTACAGAAAGCCTGGACTAGAATTAGAAACTGCTGCAGGCAAAACAGCAGTTCTCAGGGTATGTTACAGACCCAAGCAGTACAGCAGAGTATGACTTGGAATTGTAAACAAAAATAAAAGGCATCTCAGGAGTTTTTCAACCTACCTGACTTGGACTGAAATGTAGAAAGTTAGGGATTTCTCGTCAGTTGTGAAGAACCATTTCTTTCTTCAGCATGTTAACCATGGGACAAGAGGGGATGCGGTTTTTGATATGCTGCTGGGTAGTGGGGATGACATGATCAGAGCAGTAAGGTTTGGGATCCAGTGAGTAAAAGTGACCAAATAGGAGGGGTATGTGCCCAATGGCAGCTGGGAAGGAATCTGAGATAACAAGAACCTGTATGCATTGAAAAGGTTGCTTCTGAGTAGGAAGGGGTACAGGGGTCCTGAAGAGCAAGCTGGAGGAATTCATGGGGAAAACCTCATTTAAACTGAAAGTGGGGGAGGCAGCATGATACAGAGCACCCTTAGTCAGCTGAAGGAGGAGGCTGATAGCCTTCCCCTCCCAGTCAGGACAGAATGCTGAGGAACTAGATGAGAAGGGTGGAGGTAGGGATGAATGGCTGTGGGAGGTGGGTGGTGGTGGGGGGCAGGTCAGGAGTAAGGGAGGTCCCAAGTCATGGTGGACGTGGTGTCTCTGAATGCCAGAGGCCTGGGAAAAAAGATGGCAGAATTGCAGTCACTGATGACTGAGAGAGAGGTGGACATAGCAGCCATCACAGACACATGGGTCACATAAAACCACAACTGTGACCTCACAGTTCTCAGGTATAACCTGCATAGAAATGAAAGGTGTACAGAAAGGGTGGAGTGGTCTGTACGCGAAGGAGGGGATTACTTGTACCAGAGAGGAAGAGGAGGAAGGTAAGTCTGAAGCATTTTGGGTACAGGTGCAATTCACTAGCAGGAGGAAACTAAGGATGAAGTGGTCTACAGGGCACCTTTCTAAGAAGAGGAGTTGGATAGAGTATTAGGTTCTCAAATAATGGAAATAGCCAGTAAGGTAGAGGGTAATAATAATAATCGGGGATTTCAGTCTACCTGGGGTGGACTGGAAAATCCCAGCTACCTCCTGCAGTAGGGAGCAAGTACAGCTGGATTCATTTCAGGGTGGTTTCCTGGCCCACAGTTTCATGGAACACACTGGGAAGAGGGCTGTACTGGATCTGGTCCTGTCCAGCAGAAGCTAGGCCTGTGACCAGAGGGATCACTGGGCTCTGGGCTCAGTCCATTGTTGTTTAACATATTCATAAGTGACATTACGGATGGATCAGAAGTAAGATCTGCCTTTTTTTAAATGACACAAAACTCTATAGGAGGGTGGACACAGAGGAGGGGGAGACAGGAACTCATGGAAGACTGGGCTAGGTTAGAGAAGAGGTCTGGCATTTGGTAACTGGGGTTCAACATTAAAAAATGTAAATTATGCACTTGGGATAGAAATCCCAGAGATCAAATACTGGCTTGGTGGTGTGCAGGTAACCAAGTCAGAAGACAAAAAAGACTTGGGTGTAATTATCACAAGTGACCTGAAACACTTGGCACACTGCAGGAATGCTGTGGCCAAAGCAAACTGAATGCTGGGTTGCACAGGTAGGAGAATTACCAGCAGGAAGGCAGAGATCATTCTGCCACTGTACAGATCTCTAGTGAGACTGCACCTTGAGTACAGTGTGTAATATTGGTGCCCATATCTTAAGAAGGATATCAACTTGCCGGAGACAGCACAGTGAAAGGCAGACAAGATGATCCAGGGCTAGCAAGGCAGTGTCTACAAGGAGAGGATCAAGGGGCTCAACATGTACTCTTTTGAGGACAGAAGGGAGGAGGGGGCATGACTGAGACCTTCAAGTATCTTAAAGGTATAAACAGGGTGTACAGCGAGGGCCTCTTCAGCCTTAGTGGAAACAAGACCACTGGGGGTAGCAGCCTAAAGTTGATGGGGGGAGGTTCAGGAGAGAGAAGAGGAGGCAGTTTTTATGTTGGCTCGCACGTGCGCACCAGCCAACATATTGCAGTAGTAGCAGATTTGGAGGTGCAGTCACTGTGTGTGAATGCAGGGCACGCATCAGTAGGTGCATTCCTCATTCCCCAATAAAACAGCATGTAAGCGCTGACACCAGCAGTACATAAAGTGACCACCAGATCTAAGGAATGTGCCACTGCAATGAGAGCCAAGCTCATCACGCAGCAGCACAATAACATGCCCCCTGATGTGCCATTCCTGGTGAAGCAGTTCAATAAACATGGTGTAACTGACTGCCGCTGCTCAGAGTGCCGACTTCAGGGGTGCCCAGTCCCCTTGTCGGCATTCCCTGACCCACTTCATTTGCCAATGGGGGAGCCCACTCCCCATTGGCATAATGCCCCCTCTCCCATTCCAATTGTGTGCTGAGGGGGTACCCAATCCCACTTGGCATCATGCGCCCCCCAAACAGTCTTTCTTTGCCAATGGGGGGCCCAATCCCCATTGGCTTCAGTCCCCCATGCCCAGTTCAATTTGCCGATGGGGGAGCCCACTCCCTGTCGGCATTATGTCCCCAATGCCTGATTCACCTGATTTGCGCTGTGTGCCGAGTGGGTGCCCAATCCCCCTCAGCATCATGTGCACCCCCCCATCTGTTTCTGTGCTGACTGGGGGCCGAATTGCCATCGACTGTGGTCCCCCTCCCCATAATTCAGGTGGCACACTGGGAGCCCACCCCAGTGTACCAAACAAACCACTGCTAAAAAAGAAAACTGACCCTTGTTGCCTTTTTTTTTCTCCTGAAAAAGGAAAACAGTCCCTCGCGGTTTCTTCTTTCCTCTTCCCCAACCCGCACCCACCCTCTGCGTACCCTCTGGTGCATATCTCGGGCATTTTTGGGAATTTTGGCACCAAATTTTCAACATGGGGTTATTGGGACCCCTTCTCATGAATTCAGTCACTGTTATGCTGTTATTCAGTCCCGAAAGGTGATTTCGCGGTCACTGCGCGGAATCACCTTTCGGGACTGATTAACAAAACAACAGTGCCACTGTTATGAGGTGGGCTCTCAAAAATCCTGTGTTGCAAATTTGGTGAAAAAAATCAAAAAATTGACTGTTTTACAAGCGTGCATTGTGCAGTTTCCACATGTGCTCGTAACTTCGTCAACTTGTAATATTTTCACTCCAGATTTTCAACATTGCCATTTTTCCACACCTCCTTATGAAAAGTACAGCTGTCATTTTACATATCCTGGCCAAAATGTGTTTTCGCGCTTCTGGCGCAGAATAGTGCGGCCGCTGTGGGAAATCCATTTTAGGGACAGATTAAGAAAGTGATAGTGACACTGTTCATGAGCAGAGGTCCTAAAATGCCTATGTTGAAAATTTGGTGATGAAAGCCCATAAAATGAGTGTGTTATAAGCATGTGTTGTGCAGTTTCCATGAACCCTTGTAACTTTGCAAATTTACAGTATTTTCATGCCCGATTTTCAACACTGGCATTTTTTCATACCTCCTTATGAACAGTACAGCTGTCATTTTTCACATCCCGCCCAAAATGTGTTTTCGCAGCTGTGGCGCACAATGGCATGGTTGCTGTGGGAAATCAACTTTTGGGACAGATTAACAAAATCACAGTGCCACTGTTCATGAGGGGAGGTCCCAAAATGCCTATGTTGAAAATGTGGTTAAAAAGATCCTAAAAATAATTGAGTTACGGATGTGCGTTATGCAGTTTCTATGCATGCTCATGCCTTCAATTTTTCATATTTTCACTCCAGATTTACAACGTTGCCACTTTTTTACACCACCTCATGAATATAGTTGTCATTTTTCACATCCTGCCCAAAATGTGTTTTCGTACCTGTGGCTCCAAATGGCGCAGTCACTGTGCAAAATCACCTTTCTGCTAACAAACTGATAGTGCCGCTCTTCATGAGGTGGTGTCACACAAAGCCCATTCGAAAATTTGGAGTGAAAGTACCAACAAATGCCTACAGCATTAGGGTTTCAACTGTAACACCCCACCCTGTGGAGAATAACAGGCTTCAGGGGTGTGACTTGGGATCATCAGCTGTAATGCTCACGCCATTTCACTCCCACCCCCCACCCTGCAGCCAGTGACAGGCATCGAGGTGTGCCTTGGAGTGTTCGGCCCCAAAGTTCACCCCATTATCCTATACTGTACCCATCTCAGCATATTTCCTTATGGGATGGGGTAAGTATAAGGCCCAAAGACACCAAAGCACACCACGACACTTGTCAGTGTCTACAGGGTAGGGTGAGGTGAAATGGCATGAGTGTTATAGCTGCCGACCCAAAAGCACACCCCAACGCTTGTCAGTCTCTGCAGGGTGGGGGTGAGATTGGCATCAGTTCACTACTTCATTGCCATTCCTATTATGCATCTCTAACTCCTGCACTACCAATGCCAATGCCAGCGAGACAACATTTGGCATTGACGAATGCTTTTTTTTTTTTCTGCGATACCTATAACAGATCACAGGAGGAGCAGAATGTTCAAAAGTAGGACTTTCAGAAATACTGCCCTTTTCTTAAGTGAATAATTTTATATGGCTGTAATCCCTCTTTTTTTTTTTTCTTTCTTTCTTTGAATTTTGGAAACACAGCTGCATCTTCTATTCAGAGAAATGTTATTTTAGGTTCTGAGCCCAAAACTCCTGCATTAAACATGCAGCATTGGAGCAGTGGGTATATGTTACAGAGCTGCAGTAAACATCTAGTTTTCTTTCACTATATATATATATATATTCTAAATATGCACGTATATGCATCTATGGGAGAGTGTATGTACCAGCGAGGGTGGGTGTGGCTGTTTGTGCGTACTTGTGTATGCATCTGGTTTAAAAGGCATTATAGCGCAGTGGTCTAAGGCTCTGATCTGCAAATCAGGTAACATCCAGCAGATCAGACCTGGGTTTGAATCCCACAGCTTCCACTTGCATACTGTGTGACCCTGAGCAAGTCACTTAACCTCCTTGTGCTCCCAGGTCACTCCTGTAAAAAAGCTTTTAGCTTAGTGTGCTATACCTGGTTAAAAAAAAAAAAAAAAAGCTGCAACACTGTAATGTCCTCACCCCTAGCTGGAATGTCTGTTTAGTGAATGCATCATGGTGCAGGTTCCTTCCAGGTTCTAGTCTATCTCGGTTTAAGCATGAAATTCACCATATCCACTTTGGAGACTGATGGTTTGAATAAAAGGAAAATTCAGTCATATTTTAAAGATGCTCATATAGTGGCTTACCCTTAGGGTTTTCGCTTTGCCAGAGGGTTGAACACTCCAGAAAAAATTAAAAACTCTTGAATTTGATCCAGTAAAACACATTTTCTCCTTGATTCCCTGCCACAGCATGGATGACAGGACATGCTGTATGGAGGTACACACATCCTGCAGCAAACCTGCAGCACCCTTCTTACTGTGTCACCCATGCTTGCACTGCCACCCAGCCTCTACTTGGTGGCAGTAGACAGCAGGACAATGATCCACCCCTTCCCGGGAGAGGAGAGCTGCCCTCCAGATGCTCAATCCTACTCCCCCTTACCAACCCCCCAGCAACCTAAATCTGTTCCTGAACCCTTGTCACTGACCAGGCAGCACGTAAGCCATCCAGTGCCTCAGCCCTCTATGTCACTGAGTCGACGTATAGTACTTGTTTATGACATCATAGACTACTTACCATGGCAACAGTCCATGATTTCACATGCAGTAATTGTTTTTTCATTAATTAATTTTTATTGAACAGTTTTTCACAATACAAAACAAAAAGCACACAGAAACAGTAGTATAAGCCGGCCCGGTGGTGTGGAGGGCTGAGGCATCACTGCCTTACCTCCTGCCACGCTGGTGACCCGTGTTTGTGGTGCGAGTGGGTTACTGGGGTTGGCCGAGGAGGGAGAGGATCGAGCATCTGGAGGACAGCTCTCCTCTCCAGGGGAGGGGTGGGGAAGGAGTCTGCTACTTGCCTGGCCCCTAGTGGTAGCTAGGGGCTGGCACAACAGACACACAGATAGAGGGGGTAGTCGTGGAGCAGATACAGGGTGTGCTGCATGTGGAAGTGTGCGCAGCTCAGCCATTGGTGTCACTGCGTGCTGCCATGCCACACTTGAGGTGGGGGAGAGAGGAAAAAAAAGGAAAAACAGCAACTGGCAGAATGAAACCAGTCCCTCACAGATGTCACACCCGGCCAGCTGGGCACCTCAAGAAACTGCAATGGAGGTGAGTACCAGTGAATGTTGGGGTGACGGGGCTTGGAGAACTGGTAGAGGAAGCGCTGGCTGACCAGAAGAAGAAATAAAATGGCAGAAAAAAAAGAAAAGAAACAGTAGTACAGCATAAGCAGTCAGTACAGAGCTTGCTGATATTACATAATTATTGACACAAGGAGGAGACTGGGTACGATCTCAAGGCAGATACATGCAGTCATTGAACTATATCATCGTGTAGGCCTTTTTTGGTTAGGGCCCTCCTAGAAAGTGTGCTATTGGCTAAGAGCTATGTAGCCATGCATACAGATGGGTCACAGAAGGAAAGGGGGAACAACCTGGGGAGTAGACCCTTCGAGGAGATGTCTGGGAGAGGTACTGGAGAGCAAGCTTAGATGAAAGGAAAGGATCCCATACCTTCTGATCTTTAGGCAGAACTTTCTTTGCAATGTGCAATATCCTATCCAAGGTGGTTAGATTATGGACTGCTACTGGCCACTAATTTACAAAGTGGATCTCAGCCACTCTCCTTCTTCACAGCAGTAGCCTCTAGGCCTCCACACTAGCCATCATTAGCCATTGTAGATGGTTATTTGGTAGGGATATGGGGCAGGAAGCAGGCCTAAAAGATAAATCTGTGACAGGAATGAGGGCGAGGATGTAAGCATGGTGGTGCAGCACTTATGGGCCTGGGACCAAAAACACTGAACCAGTGAGCAGCCCCACAAAATATGCAATAAATCAGCCTGGGAGTGTTACACCTCCAGCATCTATCATGGTCTATGATCCCTAAGGTACGGACCCTCACCAGGGTACAATACCTCACGTGGAGGATTTTGTTCTGAATGAGGAGGCTTCTTGACTCAGGGCTGGAGGAGTTGGCTAAGGACCTTAAGTGGACCCATTGTGCAGCCAAAATGTCCATTCCCAAGGAGGAGGCCCATTTAGCTCTGTCACCCTCTGATGGATCCAGGAGTTCCCATAGGATTTGTTGATAGATCATGTCAGCTTTACCTCTGGGAGCAGCCAGCCATGATCATGTTTTTGAGGGGGGGGGGTGTTGATCTGGAAGTACTGGAGTGTTGGATAGAGTTTGGTAAGATGGGACTGTGTAGCACTTTGAATTTGGAGGTACTTCTAGACGTCTGCCTTAGAGAGGCCATACCACCCTCATAGGACTTCAGATGCATCTAGTTGGGTAATGTTGGGTTGCCAGAGGTCTGCTAACTGTCAGATACCCTTTTTATACCAAGGCTTCCAAAATATAGGAGTGTCACCTACCCTTAATAGGGAATTTAACCAAAGAAGAAGAATGGACCTTGGGAGAAGCCACCTCTGTAGCCATGTCTCTAACTTTTTCCATGACTTGAAAGTAGGTGGAGTAGTGGGCCCTTTACCCTTGTGGGAGGGGAGTGCTGGGACTAGGAGATTGCCAGCTGTGTCTGTCACTTGCCCCATGTACCATTCATTGGAGACCCATAGAGGGAGTTTCAGGCAGGGAGAGGAGAGAACAACTGAAGTATCTGGGCACTCCTAAAGGCCACATAATAGGCACAGGATCAGGGGCGACACCAGCAGTCTTGCTTCCAGGAAGCCCTAAGTTTTGTCCTGCTGTAGAGAGGGGGTTTGCCTTCCCAAAGGAAGCTGCCAACTAGGGTGTCTAGCTTACCAAACCAGAATGTAGGCATAGGTAGTGCTAAGTGGGACAGGCAGTGGATTAATTACCTTTGGGGTCATACTCATTTTTATGGCAGCATCTTTCCCAGGGAGAGATAGGTGGAGGAGTTTCCATTGGTCACAGTCCTTCTTTAAGCTTTTTCAGGAGGGGGACACATTGTCCAAGATCACCCCCGAGGTATCAGGGAGTATCCAGATACCTAAGTACTTGATACCTTTAGGCGACCACTGCAAGTTTAAAAGGGGCCACTGCTGTCACTGTATAGGGCTTGTTCAGTGGAAGGACCTCTGTTTAAATTGAGTTAGTCTTTAAGCTGGAATTCTTCTGGAATTAGTTTAGAAGGTCAAGAAGTATGGGGATGTTTGCTGGGGTGTTCTGTAGGAGCACCAGACTGTCAACTGAATGTACCAGAGTTTGAAGGTCCATATTGCTGTCATATATACCCTTAAGCCAGGGGTGTAGTCTGATGGCTAAATTTCTCTATGGCCAAGACAAATAGCAGGGAGGACAAAGGGCAACCCTGCCTGGTGCCAGGGGGACAAAGGGCAACCCTGCCTGGTGCCCCTCTACAACAAGAAATGGTTGGGCAGTACAGAGTTCATTAAAACTCTAGCAGAGGGTTGCATATAAGATTTTAAACCAGTTCCAAAAGTACAGTCCAAAGCCCCTTAGGTACCCCAACTCCAATTGAAGGCTTTCACAAAGTCTGTGACCATGGCAGTGGATGGAGAGGGGGAAGCAGCAGCAACAATCATTAGAAGAATAAAGCCCTATGGTGGTCAGAGCTAAGGTGGCCTTTTACAAACCACGCTTGACAGGGGTAGACCAGTTGAGGGAGGATCAATTCAAGCTGAGTGGTCATTGCCTTGGCTAAGATCTTATCATCCGTGTTGATAAGCAAAATGGGCCTGTAGTTGCCCAGGAGCATGTGTTCCTTTCCTTCTTTGGGGAGGACTGTGATCAGCACCTCTATCATGGGGAATGACAGGGAGGAATGTTCCTGGGCTTTATGAAGCACAGAATGCAGGATAGGTGAGACTATCTGTGGCATAGACTGGTATCGGTCTATGGGCATGCCATTGCTTTTGGGAGCTTTGTGAGAGGAAAGGACTGCAATAGCTGTATGAATTACTTGGCACAGATAAAGTGGGCTCTAGGTTAGCTTTAGTATCTTCTGATAGCTTTGGAAGAGTCAGGTCCTTTTGGAAGAGAGACACTTTGTCAATGTCTAGGGGGCCTAGGGCTGTGTAGAGCTGCTCATAGAATGAGCGCATCACTTTGTTAATCTGTGGTAGCTGAGAGTGCAAGTTACCTGTTGAATCTCTGAGCCAATGAAGCTATCTTTCAGCTTGTTGCTTGCATAATCTATAAGACAGATGTTTGCCAGCTTTTTGCCCAATCCCAGTATTTATACTTCAAGCTCAGGACAGCTAGTTTAGCCTTTTGGGTTGCTAATGCATTCAGATGCATCTGGAGAGATCTGATATCTTTAAGAAGGAGGGGGCCAGCAAGAGGGAGACCTATTTTTAAACTCCTTTTCTTTAGCTGCTAAATCCATCTCCAAGTCTTTTTGTTCCTTCTCTCATGCCCTGTGGTGGTGGGTTGTATTGCCCATGATGTGTCCAAGAGAGTAAGTCTGTAAGTCCTCCCACAGGACAGCCTTGGAGGTGTCCCCCCACATTATGTAACTGAAAATACACTGTGGCTTCCTTTCTTAGCCAAGGCTTGAAGGCTGGGTCTTGAAGCAGGAGGAGATCTAGGTTCCAGGAAGCATATTTGGGGGAAGGGGGTCCCATGTCACTGAAACTGTCTGCTTGATCTGAAAGGTACAGGGGGGCTATCTGGGAGGAGTGTACCACCTGAGTCACAGGAGGGGAGGTAATCCAGAAGTCAATGTCACTAGAGGTGGAATGGGATGCAGAAAAGCCTGAAAAATCGAGGTCTGTGGAGTGCGCTGGTGCCAGTCATCCACCAGTGAGCCAACTGCCATGAAGTCCTTGACTACCACCAGGGCTCTGGTATGGGGTTTCAATTCACCTGAATTCCTGTCCAGTAAGTGATCCAGTGGTAGGTTAAAATCCTCACCTAGCAGAAGGAGAGTTTGGGGGCAACACAGGTAAGCAAGGATTGGCAGAGGGAGTTAAAGAGGGCAGGGATGTCATAATTGTGGCCATATACATTTGCCAACACTATTGGGCCTTCAGGGGTGTTAAATCTGGCCTATATCCATTTCCCTTTTGAGTGTGCCTGCTGCTTGGACAGGGACCATTTAAGGATTTTGTGAATTAGGATGAGAACCCCAGCTTTGGAGGTGGGGGCATAGCTATGCACCTTGATACCCACCCACTCCTTTTTAAAGGGCTATACCAACATGTACCATAACAAATGGCAGTAGTAACCTATAAGAGTTGTGATTTAATCTCCTAACATTCAAACTATCCAAAAGTGCTGTTTTTCTGTGCTCTGCTTCACTTGCATAACAAGCCCCTTTTTATGTTGGCTCGCGCTTTTGCACCAGCCAACATATTGCAGTAGTAGCAGATTTGGAGGTGTGGATACTGTGGGTGAATGCAGGGCATGTATCAGTAGGTGCTTCCCTCATTCCCCAATAAGCCAGCCTGCAGGTGCTGACACCAGCAGTATGCAAAGTGACCACCAGATCTAAGAAAAGTGCCGCTGCAATGAGATCCAATCTCGTCATGCAGCGGCACAATAACATGCCTCCCGATGTGCCTTTCCTGGTGAAGCAGTTCGATAAACATGGCAGCACTGACTGCCGCCCACAGAATGCCAACTTCAGGGGTGCCAAATCCCCTGTCAGAATGCCCCAATCCACTTCATTTGCTGATGGGGGAGCCCACTCCCTGTCGGCATAATGCCCCCACTTCAAGTGTGCCGAGGGGTGCCCAACTCTGGCATCATGTGCCCCTCAACAGTCTTTCTTTGTCAATGGGGCTCAATCCCATCAGCTTCAGTCCCCTTCCCAGTTTAATTTGCCAACGGGGAGCCACTCCCGTCTGCATAATGTCTCCCCCATTTGTTGTGTGCCGAGGGATGCCCAATCCCTGCAGCTCTTCTCCTTCAGTATGTGCGGCAGGGATGCCCAATTCCCTGGCTACAGTACTAGGAGCCCATCCCAGCCGCCAAATGCCCCTGTAAAAAAAAAAAAAAAAGTCCTGCAGTGTTTTTTTGTATTGTTTAAACCTGTAAAAGAGTCTGTCCTGCTCCTCCCCCAACCCCACCCACCCTCTGCATATCCCCTCCCACTCACCACATACTTACCTCTGGAGCACGGCGCGATGATCATTGGTGGACCGGAAACACGTCTGCACTCTTCAAAGCCGACCACGAACTAAAGAAATGCCGTTAAGCTGTATAATGGCATAAATAGGGGTTTTTCAACTTTGGTACAAATCTCTGCCATATATGGGAATTTTGGCACCAAATTTTCAACATGGGGTTATTGGGACCCCTCCTCATGAATTCAGTCACTGTCATGGCATTATTTGGTCTTGAAAGGTGATTTTGCGATCACTGCACAGAATCACTTTTTGGGACCGATTAATGAAATTACAGTGCCACTGTTCATGAGGGGGGCTCTCAAAAGGCCTATATTACAAATTTGGTAAAAAAAATCCAAAAAATGGCTGTTTTACGAGTGTGCGTTGAATAGTTTCCACACACGCTCATGACTTCGTGAATTTGTAATATTTTCACTCCTGATTTTCAACATTGGCATTTTCCCACACCTCCTCATGAACAGTACGGTGGTCATTTTACATATCCTGGCTGAAATGTGTTTTCACACTTCCGGCGCAGAATAGCATGGTCGCTGTGGGAAATCCATTTTAGGGACAGATTAACAAAATGACAGTGACACTGATTATGAGAAGAAGTCCTAAAATGCCTATGTTGAAAATTTGGTGACGAAAGTCAATAAAATGACTGTATTACAAGCAGTGTTGTGCAGTTTCCACGCACCCTTGTAACTTTGCAAATTTGCAATATTTTCATGCCACATTTTCAACACTGGCATTTTTTCACACCTCCTTATGGACAGTACAGCAGTCATTTTTCACATCCTGCCTGAAATGTATTTTCGCACCTGTGGCATACAATGGCATGCTCGCAGTGGTAAATCAACTTTTGGGACAGATTAACAAAATAAAAGTGCCACTGTTTATGAGGGCGAGGTCCCAAAATGCCTATATTGAAAATGTGGTGAAAAAAATCCTCAAAATAATTGGGTTACGGACGTGCGTTGCACAGTTTCTATGCATGCTCATGACTTCACCGATTTTTCATATTTTCACTCCAGATTTTCAACGTTGCCATTTTTCTACACCTCCTCATGAACAATACAATTGTCATTTTTCACATCCTGCCCAAAATGTGTTTCCATACCTGTGGCACCAAATGGCTCAATCACTGTGCAAAATCACCTTTTGGCTAACAAACTCATAGTGCCGCTCTTCATGAAGTGGGGTCATGAAAAGCCCATGTTAATAATTTGGAGTGAAAATACCAACACACGCCTATGGCATTAGGGTTTCCAACTGTAACACCCCACCCTGTAGAGACTGACAGGCGTCAGGGGTGTGACATTGGATCATCAGCTGTAATGCTCCAGCCATTCTACCCTCCACCCCCACCCTGCAGCCAGTGACAGGCATCAAGGTGTGCCTTGCAGTGTTTGGCCCAAAAGTTCACTCCATTCTCCTATACTGCACCCACCTCAGCATATTTCCTTATGGAATGGGGTAAGTATAAGGCCCAAAGATACCAAAGCACACCATGACCCTTGTCAGTGTCTACAGGGTAGGGTGAGGTAAAATGGTATGAGCGTTATAGCTGACCACCCAAAGGCACACCCCACCTGTCACTCTCTACAGAGTGGGAGTGATATCAGTTCAATACTTCACTGCCATTCCTATTATGCGTCTCTAACTCCTGCACTACCAATGCCAGCAAGACAACATTTGGCATTGACAAATGCTTGTTTATCGAGAAGCTGGTAGCTAAGTGCTTAAGTGTGTAAGTTTTTTGCAGGAATTATTCCATTGAGCAGGTTCATTCACAAGGATGTCCTGAACATAAATCAATAACATATACATAAATCAGCAACATGTACAGAGATCATAAATTAGCAACATATACAGACAGATGGCAGGGACTAGTACAAACAGTCTTGGAACATAGCGTACAGCGCCAAGGTACAATTTATATATGACATATGCAATATATACAAAATAAACAATATGTACAATATTTACAAAGTAACATTATAAATTACCTAGTATACTAGGAGGCCACCAGACTGAGAATTTGAACACCAAAGCCCTAGTGAATAGAAGAGGATGGGGGAATAGAAAAAGAGATCAAGGTGGGATATAAGAGGAAAGGTGGGAGCGGGAGGGTGAGGGAAAAGGAGGAGATAATGAATAAAAGGTGCAAGTCAAGGCTTAGGCCTAGCAGCAACTGCATATATCTTTTGTATTTCTTGCAATTATTGCTTTAAAGAAATTAACAGAAACAAGGCTGGAAAGTTTAAGGACAGACTGCAGTTTGTCCTTAAACATAGTGGAATGAGTTGCTGGAGAAGGAGGTGGTATCCTTAAAAATGGTGGACAGCTTCAAGAGACGGTGGGACAGGGTGTGGGGGAAAGTTGCAGGGAGGGGGGAGAGGGGTTAAGGGGGATATGGGGAAGGGGCAATTCCCTCTGTAAACAGTAGAAACTTCACACTCGAGCAGACTAGATAGACCATAAGGCCTTTATCTCCTGGCCCACTCATATGTCCATATAACAAGATTGATTTAGAAGAGGTTGGTTTGCATCCAGAGCCTTCATAGGAGAGCCCTCAGAAGGGAGGAGTGAGCATCCCATAGGATGCTGTCCTCCTCAGGAAGGGATGGTAGTACAGCTCCCTGCAATATTTTCACCAGGTGACCACAGATGGTAGTACAACTCCCTGCAATATTATCACCGGGTGACCACAGGTGGCAGTACAGCTCCCTGCAATATTATCAATGGGTGACCACAGGGGGCAGTACAGATGAGCGGACTGGGTATACAATTGAGGGGGCAGAGCATGCAGATGCCAGTGCATCCAGTGGGACCAGGATGCTAAACTTCAGGACAGCTGATTTTGATGAATTGAGAGAGATGGTTGTGGCTAATTTGACAAACACGCCACTAAACAGGAGTGCTAGATGCCAAGTGGGTAGGTGCTAAAGAAGTACATAATAGGGACAGTGACAAGATGCATCCCTGTGACAACAAGGGAAGAGGGCTAAATGGTGGCTGCAATGGTTGTCCAAAAACTTCTTAGGAAGTTAAGGAAGAAAAGAAGGCATATGGTAAGTAAAAGGATTCTAGGGACAGAGCAAGAGAAATAGAGTATGGGGCATTAGAGAAGGACTGCAGGGACAGGGTTGCCCAGGCTGACCTGGAAGACAAGATAACAAAAGGGATTAAGGGAATAGTAAAACCTTTTTTCTATCCATAGAATGCAATATAACAATCAAGGATAAGGTGGGGCCCCTGATCATGGGATGGGGGAAGAGGAAAAAATCATTGAGTGAGGCATGGGGAATTGCACTGACACTGAATAAATACTTCATGTCAATATTTAGTCAGCAAGACAGGGTGCATGGACTGCTGAAGGTAGAAGTAGTGAGTGAAGTAAAGGCCGAACATGATGCAGTACTGACCATACCAGATTTATTACATAAGTAACTGGATGGTGTGAATACAGGAAAATCGTCTGCAGATGGCCCCAGGTTGAAAATATAATAATTTTATCATGAGGTATCATAAATGATCATTATCAATTATGTTCAAATATCATGTTCAAGCTTCAAAAACCATCACTATGATCATAACTAACAATGATTAAACATAAACGTTAAATGGCTGCCAGCTGTGATGGTATGGAAATGGTGATTGTGATTAGCAATGATCTCATACCATCATGATCGTATATGACTGCCCACGGTCAAGATTACTGCAATAAATCTGAAAAAACAATTAATATTTTTGCTGCACTTTTGGAATATATCTTGTCTATTTAGACATCTTTATTGGAATCATTAGTTAAAAGAGACCTTCTGTGCAAACACATTGCTTTCATCAATACATACTCTGTCATCTCACTTCTTATTAGCGTATGAGAGATGGAGAGTAAACGAGCTCACAGGTAGGAACTTGGAAGCTGAGACTACTGGTGAATGGTCACTATTCAGAGTGGAGGGATATGCTGCATGGAGAACCACAGGTGTTAATGCTGGGACCATTGCTCTTCATTAATGCCCTGGAGGAAGTTAGCTGATGATAATAAATAGGCAAGAAGAGTGGACACAGCAAAGGGAGGGAAGGCACTGCAAGAGACCTGCACACATTAGGGGGCGTGGGCTGAGAAATGAAGGTTTAGATTCAATAAGTGCTACACCTAGGGACTTGGAATCTGGGTTGCTGATACACCATGTTATGATTTAAATATGCATCCCATGATGCTTTGCTTTATCGGAGCTTGTCCGATTTTGTATTGCTTTGAAACTTGGCTTTGTTGCCAATGGCCTTTTTAGGTAACTCTTATTCAGTGCTTTTGTGCTGAGGATCTTTGTTTTTTGGGCTTGTTTTCATATTTTGGGCCACCATGACCCAAACCTGTATGACAACATAAGGGCTGCTTCATTTTTGCTCTTGTTTGAGACACAGATAAGGCACACTGATATGTCCTGAAAAGGACAAAACATGTGTCTGTGTCTTCTGTTCTCAGTCTTTGCAGTTTATGTGAGAGGCCATTTGGCACCATGAACTCCTGCTTAAAATAGAACCTGTCTCAATTTTCACAGTGATTTTCATACTCTCCCTTTTGGTTAACCCTTTCCTCTCTGCCTTTGTACTGAGGTGTTCTGTCTTTTTAGATTGCTTTTGGATATTGGGTCTGCCATGACCAGAAACCAAAAGACTGCATAAGGGTGGTTGATTTTCCTCTAGTTTGACATACAGGTAAGGCAGATTGATGAGTCCTGAGAAAGACAAAACATGTGTCTGTGTCTTCTTTTCTCAGCCTTTGCAGTTTGTGTGAGAGGCCATGTGGCACCATGAACTTCTACTTAAAGCAGAACTAGTCTAAACCATTGGGGGGGGGTGTAGGAGTGGCTATGAGGGGAAAAAAGAAGGCCAAGAAAAAAATTCAAAAACAGCCTAAAAGAAAGGGATAAGGCAGAATGCCTAAGCAAAATGAAGGAGGTCAGCAAGCAATGAGAAGGGTATGGTCTGACTCAGAACTCAAAATAGCTGAATGAATTAAGGGAGGGGGGCACAAAATACTCCTTTGGTATAGAAGGGAGAAGTGCAAAACAAAGGAGGGAATATTCAGACTAAGCAAGGGTGAAAGGTGGGTAGAGGAGGACAAAGCAAATGCAGCCATATTGAGCCAGTTTTTCTGTTCAGTATCCACAGTACAGGACAAGGGGCTGTCACCGGATGCTGTCATCAAAGCAAGGAGGGAAGAGGAAAGGCTGCCAGTGAGGATCCTTTTTCAAAGGCAAGGCTGTTAAAAGGACTAAATGCGTTGAATGAGGACAAGTCTATGGATCTGGATAGACTGCATCCCGAAGTACTGAAGGAGATAGTACATGACTGTGTCACTGGTAGAGCTCTTCAGCCACTCAATGGAGTTGGGTGTGGGGTATCTAGGGACTAGGGGACAATGAATGTGGTACCCATACACAAGAATGAGAGTAGGGACAAACCAGTGAACCACAAGCCCATCACTCTGATCCTGTAGTGGGCAAGCTGCTAGAATCTTTAATAGAAGAGAGACTACTTGGTTTCCTGGAGGTGAATGGATTTCATGACAACAGATACCATGGGTTTACAGGAGGGAGATCATGTCAGACAAACCTTACTGACTTCTTTGATAAGGTGATGAAGGTGGTGGAGAAAGGTCAGGCAGCAGACATACCGTACCTTGATTTCAGCAAAGCCTTTGGCTCTGTCCAACATGTTCAGCTGGTTAAGAAGCTGGGACACCTGACGCGGGGGTTAAAATTGTGAAGTGTGGAAAAATTTGCAGAGTGACAGAACCCAATGGGCTGTACTTAATGATGTACTCTGAGGTTGGGGGGGGGGTGACCAGCGTGAGGCCACAGGCATTTATCCTGGGACCTGTCCTCTTCAACTTTTGTATCTGTCATAGTGGATTGGGGATCCGGGGGAAGATCTGCACATTCACTGACTATAAAACACCTATGGAAGAGTGAATAGTGAGGATACAGAGATACATAGACAGTGTCGGCAGATAAGGGCCTATGGCCCACCCAGTCTGCCCATTTGAGCTTGTAAGTTCAGTTTGTTTTCCTAGAAGTCTGTTGCCCCTTACCCCTGACCTCCAGAATTCCTTTATGTCTATCCCATGCATTCTTAAATCCCGTGATTGTTTCAGCCCCCACCACTTCCTCTGGCAGGGTGTTCCACTTGTCCACCACCCGTTCTGTGAAGAAATTCTTTCTCATGTTTCCTCGAATCGTCCTCCTCCAACTTCATCCCATGCCCTCTAGTCCTGGAACATCTTTTCACTTAAAATAGTGTTTTCCTGCACCCTGTTCCTCCTGTAAGATACTTGTATGTCTATCATATCCCTCTCCCTCCTCTCCTCCAGGAGTACATGTTCAGTTCCTTCAACCTGTCTTCATAGGACTTGTGATGCAATCCATGTACCATATTTGTTGCCCTCCTCTGAACCTTCTCTACCCTGTCTATGTCCTACGTAGGTATGGTCTCCAGAACTGTACACTGTACTCCAGGTGGGGCCTCACTAGTGTCTTGTATGGCGGAATTATCTCCCTTTCCTGCTGGTGATGTCCCTGCCTATACATCCCAGCATCCTATTTGCTTTACCTGCTGCCTTGTCACACTGTTTCCCTACCTTGAGGTCATCAGAGATGACAACCCCAAGATCCTTTTCCTGCTTGGTGCACTCTATATCCTCACCCCCCAACTGATATATTGTGCCAGGGGTTTTTGTGCCCCATATGCATTATCTTGCACTTCTTTGCATTGAATTTCAACTGCCAAACCCCTGACCATTCTTCAAGTTTCTGCAGGTCCCTTCTCATTCTGTCTACACCTCTGGTGTGTCTACTCTGTTACAGAGCTTTGTGTCATCAGCGAACAGTGAAATTCTGCCTTCTAGGTCCTGCGCAATGTCACTGATGAAGATGTTGACTAGGACCGGTCCTAGCACTGATCCCTGTGGTACCCCACTGGTCACTCTTCCCTCTGTGGAGTGACAGCCATTTACCACCACCCTCTGTGTCCTGCCACCCAGCCAGTTACCTACCCACCACACTACTGTCCTGCCCACACCCATATTCCCCAGTTTGTGTAATAGAGGTAAGAAGTATGAAAGAAGACAGGGATTCGAGAAGTGGTCAAGAGTGTGACAGTTAAATTTAAACCTCCAAAAGTGCAAGGTAATGCACATAGAGGTGCAACATTCCAAAACAGAATACTGAATGTGTTGGCTGTAGTGGAAAGTACAACCAAGGAGAGGGACATGGAGGTAATAATATCAGACAATCTGAAGGCTATAGCACAGTACAAGGCTAGAAAGGGGGATCAGTACCCAGAGGTGTGAGGTGATTCTGCCTCTACACCAGTACCTGGTGCGTCATCTCCTGGAGTACCCTATGCAGTTCTGAAGATGGCACTTGAAGAAATACAAGGAAGGGAGGAGCCAGTGCAAAGGAGGGTAACCAAAATGTTACAAAGTCAGTAGGAAAGGATGTACATTAAGAGGTTGGAGGATTTCAACATGCATGCACAGGAGGTCAGGAGAAAGGTGGGGACATGACTGAGACATACAAATACCTGCACAGGATTAATAAAGTGGACAGCAGAGAGTTGTTCACACAGCATGAGAACACAAGCACCAGACTGAACTCAATGAAGCTGAGTGGGGGTAAAGGGGACATCAAAAAGCATTTCTTCATGAAGTGAGATGTAGAGGATGGAATAGACTGCTGAAAATAGGTAGCTTGTGCAAAATCAGGGTGGGGCCGTCACATGGAGCTGATTTAGATTGTGGCTAAAGGGCAGGGAGAAGGGTAGAGTGAAGGGCTGTATGGGCCACTACTATAACACAGATTGATTGGGCTGAGCAAACTTGATGGGCAACAGGGTCTTTTTCTGCTGACAAATTCAGTGCGTCTGTGTTTCTATGAGAGTGTCTTTTTTTCTCCATGCCCTACAGTTGCCACCTTCTCCTAGTACCTTATCTCACAATGCTATGCCCCTGACTCTAGCACAGCTCTGTCTGACAGTCACACCTTGTGGTGATAGCCTCTCCATAGGGAAATACCAAAAACTGGGTGTCTTTGGCCTACTATTATCTGCAGCTATGTCAGAGAGGAGGCAGACAGGCCAGTCTTTGGGAAGGGTAATGTGGGGGGGGGGGGATGTTTTGGCATCATCTGCTAATCAGGAGCATTTTCCCTTGTTTAGCCTACCAATCTCCCCTTTGCTAGCTGCCTATCCATGCCAGCACCTGAGGTGAGGGGAAGATGTTGTATTGTCAACTGTGGTGTCTAGTGCCTCCCTCAGTCCTCCACAGGCTCCTTCCTATGGAGTCGGTGAGCAGTGTCTCCATGGCATGCCCCCAAATCCTCCAACCCAGAGAGATAGGCTGGCTACCTGGAAGTGCAATGTGCCCTGTCAGTGCCACTGGGCGTGGCTGGGAGAGTGTTTTTATGCTTCAGCTATTAATAGCACTATTGCTACATGACTTTATTTAATCATACTGCAGTGAGTGTTTTGTGGGAGCAGCCAGGCAGAGTAGGGAAGGGATAGGAAAAAAATAGTCAGTAAATAATGAGATATGTTCTCTTTCTCTCTTAGGCAATCTATAAGATGGTGGGCACTGTGCTAATGATGAGGATGAATGAGGATGGCCTGACCCCACAGCAGCGGGTTGACAAGATCTTCAGCAAAATGGACAAGGACAAGAATGACCAGATCACTTTGGACGAGTTTAAGGAAGCTGCTAAAAGTGACCCATCCATTGTGCTGCTCTTACAATGTGATATCCAGAAGTAATCAGGCCTGGTTTAAAGGGGAACTGTCAGCAATAAGAGTCTCTCACACCCATGTGTGAGGGTGATCCTAAGTAGCCCTTTGTGTGCAAAAACACTTTTTTTAGGTTCTATGTCATAATGGCAATTGCTGAAAGGCAACCGTCATTGTGGCAAGGGTACATCACTGAAAATTAATTTTGGCAATGTACACCCCTGGTGCACAAGAAAATGGTGCCAGGGACTTAGATTTTACATGTTAATGTGGGGGGCTGTGCCCCCGCACCCCCCCTACTAAAGGATTCTTAACTCCAGGGAGGTGCATGTCGGGGGGGTGCAAATTTGGGGAAAAAATATTTCTGTCCGGGAGCGCAAAGAATGTAGGCGTGCCCAGACCTGAACCTGGAACCCTCACAGCTTTAGGTTGCCACCCACTCACCACACTGTGGGGCCAGCTCGGCAGCCCCATGCCAACCATGCCAGGTCAACCCTCCCTCCCTTCCATCATGCTTGCTCCCCCCCACACAGGTATACATATAGCAACATCCTGTCGCTATATGCATGAACCTCCCCCATCCAGTCACCTTTCTCACTCCCTCACCGTGTCTTTCCTGTGCCACAAGTGGGTTGCTGTTTTGGCAGGCGCCCACTTGCGGCTAGCCCTCACCACAGGATGCCCTTTTTTACTTACTGATTACAAAATTGTATCTGGTTAATTTATTGCCTTATAATTACCAGTTTGCATTTTTTTCCATTGTGAAACTCGGTTATAATTTTGCCATTATAACCAGCTGGTTATAACAGCAAACGCGTGCCAGGTTTCCCCTCGCACCCCACATGTGCCAGCTGGCCGTCTTCCTGCTGAACACTGCACTCACCCCGACCACCACTCGCTCTTGGCGGCAAGAAAAGTATTTTCAAAAAATAAACAAAAATGACTGTAGCCTTGGATCCCCAATTTTACAAGGCTCCATACAAATAAAAGAAAAATAACAACAAAAAGTCTAAGCCACCAGCTGTAGACTGCACTTCACCAGATGGGACTGCAGCTGAACATGAAAGCCGTTTTAATTTATATAATAGCTCTGGCAAATAGAACGTGACCCTGCAATTATGTAAAATTAAGGCTAGGTATGGGGGCATAAACTCAGATTTTACACATGCCCTCGGTATGGGATGCCTGTATAAACCCCTTGAGTTTCGCTCTCGGGGTTTATGTGGCATCCCACACCTTGAGGGTGTGTAAAATCCTCATTATAACCCCCTACCCAGCCATTATTCTCTGTGTAATCTAACATTTCCTGTAACCAGAAATGCCAGACTCCTCTGCAGCTGACATCAGAGGAGGGTTGCAGCAGTGGTAGATTCAATAGCCTGCAGTGGATGTCAGAGTTTTTTATAAGCTGTAATCTTCTGTTTGTTGATCTGCTGTTCTCCTGGGGCTAGGTACAGTTACAGAGAACTGTACTAAGTCCCGTCAGTACAGCAAGATCAGCAAACATCTGATTTTAGCTTACAAAATCTTTAACATGTGTACTGTGGGCTATTGAAGGCTTTTGAATCTCTCGGCTCTGCAGCCCTCCTCTGATGTCAGCCATTATTCTCTGCAGGGGATTCTGGGATTTCTGGTTACACAAAATGGCATCTTAGAAATCAACAAAATTAGCCTAATACTGTTTACTGCAGAATAGTAGAACGTAAGTTAAAAAATATTTTTTGTACACAAATTGCAAATTTGGAGCTGCCTCACACTTGGGTGTGAGGCTGTTATTGCTGACAATTCCCCTTTAATTAGTCACTGCAGTGCAGCACAGTGCAAAAATCAATTAATTGATAATCAATCCCTGATTGGATTGGCCATTTGGATAAGAAAATCCAAAATGAACTAAACCCTGATTGGATGGTCCACTGCACTGCAATATCAAGCAATAATCAGCTCCCCGTATTGGGTGGCCCACTTTAGTAAAATATGAAGAACAAATATTCAGCTTCTGATTACTTATTCCTCAGCAGTAAATGATCAAAAAGAATCAGCTCCTTATTGGGAAGGACACTGACATGAGAAATCTGAAAATAACTCCTGATGGGGTAAATAATTCACAACAGCTCAATATCTAGACATAATCAACCACTAATCTGATATCCCACTGCAGTATAATATTTGTAATAACTCCAGACTCGACAGCCCACTACAGTGCAGTATGTAGAAAGAGTTGCCTTGTGGAATGTTCAATCACGAATAGCTCAATCTGATTGGTTACTGAAGTGGTCGTTAGCTGCCAAGAAATGACTGCTGGAGTCATTCACTGATTTCCCAGTGGGATGGATTGCATGACCTGTGGATAAGTTTAAGAAATGTTTGTTTTTTTGTTTAATTCTTAGTTTATAATAGCAATAATGCCCTCCAGTGAGGGCTTCTCCTGGTAGCTTAACAACTAACTGGGTTAAGTAACCATCTGGAAATGCCCCATCAGGCATTATTGCTTAAATAATGAATGCTTGATTTAATAGGTCACAGCTGTGAGATAGCCAGATGTAATCAGCCTCCTGAATAGGGTAGAGCACTGTGGTGTGATAGCCAAAAATAACCAGCTCCTGATTAGTCAGTCTACTTCAGGGCAACATTCAGAAAATATAAAACCTTTGGGCAGTTTACTACAGTACCATATTCAAAAATATTACATGGATACTACATATTATTTATTGATTTTAGTGAACCCATAAATTATGTTGTTCATGGGTGTGTGACTGTCATTCACAGGCATGGTGTCATATATGTGGATAATGACAGTTCACCCATGAATAAAGTCACACATCTTATATTCCAGCATGGAAGATACCATAGCCCTAAACAAAAACAAATGGGTACCTGTAACAATTCAGAGATAAATCTGTCTTGGCTTTGTGGCTTATTATGTCACCAACTTCATTAGGTGAAATGACACCACCACCTTGTTATTCACTCAGGCAGCTTTGCATTATTATCTATCTAATTAGACCCTACATGGGCAGCCTGCTATAGGGCAATTTCCAGACATTATTAACCCCCTGAGCATGACAGACTACTGTAATGTGACATTTCTGAAAAATATTTCTAAGATGTTATGTCTGTGAATGGGGACAGGACTTCAGCCTGCTGTACTTCGTAAACAGTAAAATTTTTACAATTAGGTTGCCACTCAGGTTCATCCTGCCCCCCCTTCTGTGCTTCCATAGTAGATTTTACCAAACCTGGAAAATGAGGGGAAAAAACAGCTAGGGTAGCTAAACAGTGATGCGGGGGGGGGGGGTACTGTGATACTTAAAGGGCAGCTGAGGTGTGGAAAAGCTTTAAGAAAATATATAGGACTCAATTTAACCTATATTTAAAATGTGTTCTGTATTTCTCTTCTCTATTACTTATAACTGAGGACAGTATGGTGATGGTGGAGGACTAAGAACCAGTGTTACTGTGATATGCTAGGCTAGTTGTGCTAGTTACCGTTAATGCCAGATTAAGGTAATATGTTTACCTTTTTCTAGTTTGACTTCAGTTCCACCTACTCTCCCCCATTTAAAATAAAAATACACAATGGGTGTGGAGGTAGAGACACCCTTTAACAAATTTAAAAAAGAAACATAGTAACCATAACAGCAAACCCTAACTAGTGCAAAGTTATTTATTTTCCAAAAATTGGTAACTGGGAAAGGCACACTGTGCCAAAGCTCATTTTCAGATGTGACTGCACTACGGTATTAATGCTGGTTCTTAGACCTCCACCAATGCCAACAGTAGTATAGAAGCAGGATACATACAAAGACCTTGACCCTTTGAGCCTTGGAATTTGTATAGTGTTTCCTCTGCAATGACAAACTGTTCTGGAAAGCAGAGTAAAAGAAAGAAGAACTTTTCTTCAGCAGATAGAGACTTACAAATCAAAAAGGGGCCTATTGCTGTTTGCAGTCAGAGGAAACTGAGGAAGCCAATAAGAAGGCAATGGAAAACAACAATAATATGGGGAAGCCAAGGGTGCTGGAATTCCCCAAGCACACCAACACAATGGCAACATCAATAGTATTGCATGGAACAATTCACTTAACTTCCTTGTGCTTCCAGGTTACACTTGGAAACAAACTTTGGCTTAGTGTGCCTTTCCTAGCTTGTCACCCTCTGAGCTGCTCCCCTACAGTCTTGCTGTGACATTGAAGCCCCTGGCCACAGAAGGGCTTGCTGCCCTTGGAGCTGCGCCCCTGCAGTTACTCCACATCCACAACATTGAAGGTATGCTATTGGACCTCCGTGGAGTCAATGTTTCTATTGTGTGCCCCTGCTGCCTTTGTCTAAATTTTGAATTTAGCATTTTTGCTCCTCGGCTCCTAATCTTACTGGATTGTGAACTTATGCGAGCCGGGTGATCCTTATCTATTTTTGTGTGATTCTGATAATTCAGAGTGACCAGAGGATGTCTTGTTATTTAATCTTTTTTGATTTTCACACAAACTGCTCCAGGAGTCTGCTGAGTTTTAATTCTAGCTGGCGGGCTATCATTACTGCTAAATCAGCTTCTGGAACTGAGCCCTATTCCTGGTGTGTTATCTGTGCCAGTATGTACGGAGCTCCATGCTACTGCAAATGGCTGAAATACCAAATTAATTTTTATCAGCATTCTGGCTGTGAGATCAGGAGCCTAATTGCAAGTGTGCTCAGAAGCTTAACCGCAAACAGCTGAAATAAGAAATTAATTTTTATCAACCTTCTGACTGTGTGCTCAGAGGCCTAACCACAAACGTGCTCAGGAGCCTAACCACAAATGGCTGAAATAAAAAAATACTTTTTATCAGCCTTCCAGCTGTGTGCTCAGAAGCCTAATTTTAATTTGTGTTCTAACCCTTCCCTCCATCTGCTGCGTGGCTACTGCCTCCCCACCCCAATCCCTCAAACCCTTAGCTGGTCTTAAATTTATAGCGAGACATTATCATGTGTGTCATAGGAGGATCCTCCTATCGCCTCACTTTCTCATCTGCAGGTTATATTTTAAGACTACTAGAGGTCTCTTTTTTGTTGCTCTCCCTTAACTTACAGCAGTTAGCTCATTGAATTTGGGCTCCCCCGTTTCTCTTGTGCTCTTGGATTTTTTTTCCTTGCACCCTTTTAACCTCCTCTCCCTTCTTAATTTCCCCTTCTTGAGTTAAAGATGTCCATACATATTAAAGTGCCTCCTCACTTTTCTCACCTTACTGGCTGTAGACTCATTGGCATTAGTCTTTGGGACTCCCTCTACTTACTTTGATGCCTTCCAAAATAACTTTGCTTACTCTAATATGTTAGTACATAAATCCTCTACTCCAGTATCTCTAATGGGCCTCAGTAACAAACCTATTGGGTTACTTATTAAGTTCTTGATCCATAATAAACTCACCCACCCTGGGCGCACCTCTTGTTCATTTGTGGTTGCCACAATATGGATCATAACTCTATCCCTATCCCTATCTGGTGACATTGAGCCCAAACCTGGCCCTATGGGCAATAACAATCTAAATAATCCCATCTTCTTCCATCTCTTGCCCCAGTCTCCAGGTATATCCTTTGTCCACCTCAACATCTGAAGTTTAACAGCCAATCTCCCTGAGCTAGAAGCTTTGGTACAAGTTAATCATCAAAGAAGAAATCTCATTAAAGTCACAGAGAAGAATCTTGCCTCATGAAAGAAGAAATTATTTTTTTGTAAGCTTCTTTTTATATGAAAGAAGGTCATGAAATATGAAATCTCACAAAAGAAGATCACGAAGGAAGAAGTCTCATGAAAGAAGAATCTTAACTCATGAAAGACATTTTTCTTTCACGAGCTTCTTTTGATATGAAAGATCATGAATAATAAATTTCATTAAAGAAGATCATGGAAGATCACAAAACAAGAAATTTCTTATTTTGTGAGATTCGGTTCTTCTTTCATGAGCCAAGATTCTTCTTTCATAAAACTTGCAAATGAAGAAGTTCAGCTCACAAAGAAGAATCCGGAGCCCTCGCTAGGCCTTCCACCTAGGATTATAGGGATGTCTCAAACCCATATTTTGGGCTAATATTTTTAAAAACAAACTCCAGAATCAAGCTAAACTAGATTCATGTGATTGTTTTTCTCCAGGGCATTATTTTTATGGGTTTTCAAATTTTGTTTTTGAAAAAGTTTAAAAACAATATGGCAAACATACAAAGGAAGAATTTTTCTCAAGAAAGAAGAATTTTGGCTCACAAAAGAAGATTTAGTGAGCCATAAATTCTTCTTTCGCATCAGACATACAAATGAAAGACCCTACTGTGCATTCTCAGAACTGAAAATTCAAATCCTTACAACTTGGGAAACAGTTAATACTTTTTCACCAAACCAAAAAAAGGCATCTTTCTAGGGTAGGCCCCTTCTACCATGAAAATTTCAGAACAAATTCCAAACCATCTGGGCTGTAGGTGAGAGCAAACAAAAAAGGAAGGCCTAACCCCCTGATTTTTCCACTTTTTGCACTATCTGGATCTTGGAATCTGGACATCTGAGCGTCACAAAACTTGCCAAATGAAGAAACCTCGCACACAGACCACACATGCAACATGTCATGCAATTCTGTTGAACAGGGGCAAAGTTATTAAGGTACAAAGTTAGAGGTTTAACAGTAAATACCCTCCTCAACCCTAAAATATTTATTCTGTAATTTTTTTGTTTCAAATCTGACCTTGGTCCCTTGATGTTGATTTATGTCAGCTGATGATTCTGCACCTTGAAATAGGGACTGTCTATGAATTCAAACGTCTGTATGGAACACTTTCTTTTTTGAAGCAGGGGAAGCAGGAATGATGAACTTACTGTCCCTTCCAACCTTAGATTATTATATCACCTTAGGTCATAACTCCTTGCTTGTGGCATCAGAGGCCTTTCCACAATACTGTAGACTGTGATGTCATAGGCAGAGGACTATGAATTCAAGTGGGGGACAAGTGTCAAGGAAGGATGAACTTCAAGTGTTGAAGCCAATATCCACAGTGATAGAGAAGTAGTAGAAAATAACTATGGAAAATGTGTAAAACATAAGCTAAGCTGCATCAGAAGAATAGTTATTCTAATGTTTTTTTCAGAAATGTCAGGTGTTCTTTAATGATTTCTCACCCCCATTAAATAGATTCATTGGACAGAGGGTTTACTAAATTGCATCTGTAATCATGTTTCATTTTAAACTATTTTTTGTTCCGCTTCTCATCAAACAGGATGCTATATCATAGAGTAGTCCTTCCTGATTATCGATATTTGATATAAAATATTCTAGCACAATACTATAATATTAGCAAATTCACTGGGTGTTTCTGGTTTACACATTACTGGTAAGAATCATTTAAGAACAGTAAGATGCAGTTTATGTCATTGCTAAAGTCTTACAAACAATATATTCTCTACAATAGACCTCTAGGGCTAAAAGGAATGCAAAATATATTATACAGTTCTAAAATAGTACAGATCACCAGTGTGTAAATCAAACACAACCACTAAATTAAAGGAGTGTCCTTTTAAGCTGCACAGGAATGTTTGGAATTGGCCAATGCCTGTCTGATAGGACTTTTTAAGAAATGTAAGAATTTCGGACTCAGAATCCGATTCCTATCCAATTCCAAAAAAGACATCAGAATTGGACTTGGAATCCTAAATTCTAACTCCTTAATTTATATGTAAAAAGAATGCAATTCTAGAAACCCTCATTTTGAAAATTGTGTTGGAATCCAATGAATCCAATTCCATTACTTAGAATCCCAGCACCCAAAAGAAGTCCCACACATAATGTGTGGGTCAACCCTCAATTTTCACTTTTAGTGCAAAATATAATTTTATACTCATTCAGTTACACCAGAGTTGATATGGTTGATTCGACAGTCCCCCCTGACATATTGTAAACATAGGTGCTCAGGAGGCACCCCAGAGTCCACCCACAGCTTTCCTCACAGAAAGGGAGTGGTCACAGTAGAATCAATTACATCGAAGACATTCTGGAGCTTTCTTATAGTCTGACACATCAGTTAGTCCCATGATACGACAGGGGCTAAGCACAGGTTGCAGGACCCCTTGCATCTCCTGCTCCTCTTGTAGGTGCAGAATAGGTGAACCTGGAAGCCAGGAGTGCCAAGTTTGCCAAAATGTTCCTTTCCTGTGCAAGCATCCATCCGTATCCAGAGCACCTGCAGCTGGGTGGACATTTCCAGATGTGATTGCAGTCACATATTCTTCTGTGCATTTTGGGACACTCGTCACCTCACTGTAGTGGCAGCCCTAATACACTATCCCCTAGAGTAAGCATCAGGAGGCTGTGCAATATTGCTAATGCCCATTGATGTTATTGTATGTTAATTCTATATACCTTACCTGCTTTAAACATGTATTGTGTGCTTATTTTGGTGTCACCTAAGTCAGTTGTGTCTGTGTGGCTATAATGTCCTGTGAGGGTCTGGTTCTGTGCAATGTGGTGGTGAACACATTGAGTCTTTTAAAGTATACACAGGGTTCAATTTATGTTATGGTTTCTATTTAAAAAGTACGTATTTTTTGTGAGTGTCTTGTGAAGTTTATGAAGTTGTCACATTTGTATTTTGATTGTGGGAGTGGGTGGTTGCCAACTAATTCTTTCTAGCTCAGCACTGTTTGAAATGAATTGTCAGAAAATGTCATGCAACAGTTGAGTTGTATCAGAAATTATGATGTATATAATCTCTCTGCTTATTATTGTTTACAAGATGAAAATGTTGCAAATGTGATGGGTGCCCAGTATAGTTTGTCATGCCCTGTTCTTTCACCCAACAGTATTATTACACTGAAAATGACATGGTGTATCAGTGGAAATCCATGGAAAATCCATGTTTAAGCTTGGAACAATTATGCATTTCAAGATACTCCATGCTAAAATCACTTTCCATAGATTTTCATTTTTAGTCACGGCAGATATTTCCTGGAAACCATGACTATAAGCTTGGAAATCATGGAAATCTAATAAACTAGTTGATAGTTTCTAGCATGGAAAGCCAAGGATATGTTATAATTAGAATATGAAGCATGTACTGTATTAGAAAGGTCAGGTTGAAAGGATCATTTTCATTGGTGGTAGGGCAATCTAATGTACCCAGGATTGAATCTCCCCGCCACTGACCATTCTTTTTAAATTCAATGGAATTTGATAGGAAACCCAAAAGAGACTCCCAATACTCCAGGCTCTTCAACTGACAAGATCCATGGAATTCTATGGAGGTTTTAGAAAAGGGATGTACAGATTAAGGTGGGGGGATGTTCTGTGGATTGCCAAACACCCCATATACTGTGGGGCTACGGCTGTAAACAGTATTGCCACCTGGAGAAATCTAATTTTGCATGCAGATTCCAGTATCCTTACCTGAGACCAGAGGGGTGGGCACTTAGCAGAGGTGAGGCTCCTGGGTGAAGGACAAAGGTGCCTGGCATCCATATATCCCATACCAACCAACACCAGTCAATTATGGAGTGGCATTGGGGTTCACTGCCAAAGCTCACCTACCCTAATAGTTGGAGGACAATGTGCTGTCAGTGACTCCTATGTTGGGGTAACGGATTGCACAAAAGGGCATTTGACAGCCACTCACCCAAGAAAATATTATATGTTCTGCTAGCAGTGAAACAACAATGAGGTCACTATTCTAGTAACCTGGCTTCCATCTCAGATCTGTTTTCAACAGCCAGGGCCATGCCCAGTGCAGTACTGCAGCCATGATCACACAGGTGGTTCCAAAACTACAATGGTTTACCTTTCCCAAAATTAAATCTCTGCTTCTGAATTTCATAGGATAAGACGTCCTAAAAACAGTCATCAGTAGTCACAACTGCTTGAAAATCTCAGTTGTGCACCTTCTGCCTGGTTGTGAAGTCAGCTGATTATTTTTCAGTACATTTGGCAATCAGTGTTTGGTGTTTTTGTGGCGATGTCCCAGTGCTTTAGATGACTCATGCCCACCTAACAACTGGATGGAGGAAGCTGCCTATAGAATACCAAAGAATGCCCAGCATGGAGAAGGAGCTTTTTTTTTTTTTTTTTTTTTTTTAAAGGCTCCTGTCCTGTCTGGCTTTTTTGGTTCTTTATCCCCAATTGTGTTCAAGTTCCCATTTCATCCCCACCCAGATGATTAGAAGGTCAGCATGGCTACACACGTTCTTCAACTGGGAGGAAGGGAAATAGCTGCATTCACAGCTGATGCTAATTCTGTTCCTTGTCTGGCAGGTGGGGAGGTATGAATGTTGAGCAATTTGTGTCTCCCTGTGAGCTGAGGGCCTCACCTTAATAATGTACCCATCCCCCAACCCACTCCAGTGGGGGATTCCGGGACCTGCATGTGAATGGAGTTTCCAAAGTAGCAATATGACACACTGCCACCATGCCAAAGGGCCAGCCCCAGCCACAGAGTACTACCCTGCTTTGAGAACTCATATCACTCACACAGTGGGTCCTGGAAGGAACTTGGTGAAAACCAGACTGCCAGATCCAGATTGGGTCAGATTAGTAAAAATCAGACTGGCCAGTCCTGCTGGATCAGCCGTCCCAGGTACAAGTTGATATTTTGCTGGTTTAGATAGCCTGGCCAGACAGGCTGGTCCATCTTTTTCCAATCTGGTCTAGGCCAGTTCCATCAGTTTGGTTTTCACCCAAACCCAAGACTTGGTGACCAGACTGGCCAGACCAGCAAAATTCACACAACTTATACCCAGTCTGGCTGGTCCAACCAGACTGGCTAGTCTGTCTTTTATCAATTTGGCCATGTCTGGGTCCAGCAGTCTGTTTTTTCACTCATACCCAGTGTAGGCATTGCCTATGCCAGGTGGATTACCTTAGAATCTGGGACAGTGCAAGACACCCAAGGGATTTACTTTCCCTTACACTTGTGAGAAAAGAAGGCAATGCCTTGTCTCAGCAGTGGCTTCGTGTGGTGGTGGCAGGGGTGAAAGGGTAAGCTAGCCAAGGGTGGCAGTGCAGGCAATGTTTGACAGTATTAGACATGTGCCCCCCCCAATGGTGAGCTCTGGTATAGCAGTGTAAAGGACACCTCCCTTAAAGCTGTGATATGATGAATGCTGAATCTCAGAACAGAGTTCATCTGTTTCTTTCTGGAACAAGAAAAGCACATGAGGGCAAGCCTAAGTCAAATGCTGATTTAGCTTTCATTATGACCAGCCTTATGGCCCTACTGTTGAATGTCATAATGCCCCATGTTAGGTTCTTATCTGCTAATTACTGTGATTGTATTATTTTTATAGTTATAAGGCTACACAAAGGACCTTGAGATGTCTGCAGGAAAAGCACCACAGAAATAAAAATGGACTGCAGTGAAAAGCAGGGCTACAAGCTACTGTAATATTGCCAAACATGGTTATGTTGCCAGAAACTCTCAATACTGAATCCCCCTGCCCCCACCACCACCACTGGTGGTTCAAAAAGATCCATCAGCTAGCTATCTGTATGCCTGCTGGGGAGGGAGATGATGACCAACAGACCATGCAGGCATTAGCTACTCTTGCAGCTTACATTCTATTGCTGGCATTATACAGGGGTGGGCACCGCAACCCTAGATCAGCAAAAAGGATTCCTGCCAGAGAGAACCTGTGATGCTTTTCTTGTGACCTGCTAACCATTGAAACCAATATTTTCTCATGAAAAGGTTCAAATGAGATAACTTTGGGATGGCATTAATCACATATTATATACAGATTTATAAATATAAATATATATACACATTCTGGAAAAGTTTATTTTATTTTTTTGTACAAACATCTTTGTATTCTTGCTGTTTATATAAAGCATTCATGTCTGAGTATTAGCCTAAGAAGTTAAGACTTGTAGTGTTACTGTGCAACAAAAAATATTTACTAGTTGTTAAAAGGATATCACTCAACATGCATCAATCTTGTAATTTTATGGATGTGATTGTGTTGTTTTATTTTTATAAGTTCTCTTCCATTCCATAAATAAAAAAAAAAAACGCTTTTATTTGTTATGGTATATGGGTATTAATCACTATTCTCAGAAGCCTGCCACCAGGGTTTTCTTGATCTTGGCTACTGATTTTCAATATTTACAAGAAAAGCTGGTAAAATTCTGGAATTTGGCTTTCGGCATGCTGGCACAAACAAAGCATTTCACAGAACTGAGTATTTTATTTTACCAGAAGTGACTGCAGGACTTATATTTTTTTTATTCATTTGTCCTGTGCTATTTTCATTTTGCTTTAATTTGCTGTATATTTAGCTTTCTTCTTTTATTTTGAATATTTAGGCACATATTAAAAGTTGAACTAGAATCCCAGTAAAATCTGGAAATTAGACTTGCAACTACCTGGGTAATCCCATGATTTCAAATGCTAAGAACAGAATGTTTTTAATTTTTTTTATTTAGTTTTTGTTAACCGGGTAAGGGCACTAGACACAGAATGACTATTTTCAGGCTTGACTTGGGAGGTTACAAGGTACAGGTAGACAATTTGGAGACACATAACAATGAATAACAGATTTGATACAATACAGAATACAGGGTTACAGTATTTAATTACAATACAGAATATGAGGTTACAGCAATTTCAGAGGGTAACGTGTTCACAGAGGATATAAGTGCTGAGACCAGGTATGCTAAAACAAAGGACAAAAGACAAGATCATTCAAGTTTAAGTGCAGCACCTGACATGAGAATCCTAATTCCATGAGAAGATAGGATAAACCAATTTAAGGAGTGGGCATGGGAGTGGTAGGTAGGCAGGATAAAGGGGATGATTAGTGTGTTAGGAGGAATATAAGAGACTAAAGTCGGAGTGGGCATATATGGGTTAGACTTAGGGACCAAGGAATGAGGTGGCAGAGGCAAGTGATTTAGGGAGGATTGAAGCAAGTACGGGGGAAAAATTCCTAAGAAAAAAACAGCACTATAAATCGGTAGTCAGTTGCTATTAACTGTACCATCTTCACAGAAGATTAGAGAGATAGATGTTCTCAGCCCAGATGTAATGCAGTCTTCCGGGGATATACAAAACAGCACTGTGGCCATAGCTTGATTGCCCCACTGGTGGCCTTGGGGATTGGGACCATACTGGGTAGTAGGTTTCCTTCTGAAGCCACCATCACCACCTAATGTCAGCTTGGTCAAAGACATGGATCGTGGAAATGGCTCTGGCCTTCCCCCTTCCAGTTTGTCATCATAGGCAGGCCCCATCCCCATGTGAGTCATGCTTCCTTGACTGGCACATAGGAGCATGTTCTCCCTCTGAGTCTCCAACTGCCCAAGGGATCCCTGCTATGGGTAGTGGGGGGGAGCATTCAAGTTGGCAAGAAGATGCAGCTCCCAGAGGACCACAGGTCTCTAGCAGAGGTGTGGAGTTGGGGAAAGAAGGTCAAAGAATGCTATGAGAAAGGGGGTTGGAGAAAGAACCAGAGGAAAGAATGAAGCAAAAGGAAAGTAGCAATGTTGTTTAGAAACTTGCTAATAAAGCAGCTCTCCAGGGTTGCACTGTTCTGGGGTTCACCTCATTCCTAGGCTGCAATCTTTCCCCAGCATTCTATTAATTTGACACTGCCAAACTGGGTTGCTCCTCAAGCACAGGATGACAGGAGTGGAGACTGACATGGAAGGTGACAGAGGGGAGAGTGGAGCACAGTTTGGAGAGTTGCTGCAAGTGCTGGTGTGGTGGTTGTGCCTTGGACAGTATGAGTAACCGTCTGATATCTGGCACCCCTCGCCTTCAGGATGCTAATGCGTGCACATCTCTTAGATGGTAGAAGTAGGAGAGTCTAGAAGAAGGGAAATTGCTGTCTCAGGGCACACTAACTTTTTATTTTAAAACTGGAGCAGTTTGACATTTCTGCACTTCACTTGTATAGAGGGAAACATCTTTGTAAATGTCTACAATTTGTGAACCAAAGCTAAGTAAAATTGCCAGGAAAAGTGAGATGTGAAAATATTCTTGACTTTCACACCAAATATGTTATTTTGGGATATTTTTCTGCTACAAATTAGAGCTGCAGAAGTGCACTTAAAGTTTTATGGAAATCCTTGCAAAAAAGAAAAAATCCTAGATGATTTTGTATGGTCAATATACTCCAATACTTTGCTTCTGAGGAAATTCTTCATAAAATGGAGTCTGGCATAGAAGTGAACCCCTCATCCTAAAACCCTTTGCCCTTGGGGGTTTAGGTTGGGAGTGGTGAGCCAGACAGTGGTGTCAGTGCCAGTAGGAGGAATCTGGGAAGAGTTGACAGTGACACCAGGAGGTGTAGAGGTAGGAGTGGGAATAGTAGTAGATGTCATCCACGTGTACATATGAATAATCAAATGGATGGTGAAAGTTTATCCTTGGTAAGCAAGTCTGAGAAAGGGGGAAGGGGAAATTGTTTAACCAGATAAGGCACACTAAGCCAGAGCTTGTTTCCAGGTGCAACCTGGGAACACAAGGAAGTTAAATGACTTATTCAGCGTCTCACAGTATGCTAGTGGGGGCTGATGGGATTCAACCCCAGGTCTCTAGGTTTGCAGTTCGGTGCCCTTAACCACTACATTAGACAGCCTCCTAAGGCTAAATTCTAGAATCTCAGGATCTAGCCTTGGGCAATATGGTGTGGCACTATACTTAGTTGTACTGGAACATCTTTCCAAAGTGACCAGTGTAGGAGGACATTTAAGAAAATACAAAGCCACTATACATGGTGTAGGCCAAATGACTTGTCTGTTATGTCAGAATTTGATTGGATTGCTATTTCTGTTAGTCAGTGACTCTGCTTGATTTAGGTGCAACCCAAGGGGCATTAGGAAGAGAGACTTGGGATGCCCTGGTTTGCATCACTGCTCCAGATATCACGAGTGAAATGCATATAACCCCAACTCTGTTTTCTTTAGAAGTATCACCATCTGCATGCACAGTGCTGCCTTAGATGTACAGAGAAGAACAGGCTTAGAAAATATACAACATGATGAAATGTTGTATTTGGGCTGCACTTCGTGCAACAGTCTTGGAAAGCTGGTGTCTTCTACAATAGAGAATGGCCAAAGATTAAGGACCATCATCCCCAAATAGTATTGTGAGTAGGTGACAGTTTGCTGCAGGCATGTAATGACTTAGGAAGTGTAGTTGGTTTTGTTGGTGGTGGTTGGGCTGGTGCTTTTGAAGCAGTGCCAGTATCTCAGATGCATCAGTTGGGTACTGTGACTGCGTTATTTGAACTAACAGGCTAATCCCATAATGGGGCTGGGAATATGGATGTGGCTGTTAGGAAAATGCCATGTTCACATTTTCAATGGTCAGCCAGATCATTGATTCCCAATGTTCGAGTAGGCTAACCCGGTCTGATCCTTTTACCACATTGATAACGTCTTTTCAGTGGAGCTGTACTCTTATCTGTAAATTACTCCCTCAATGCAAAAGATCTTTTTTTTTTCTATGAGTGGACTGCTAGAGGAGATGGCTTCACAAAGAATTGGTAACAACTATGAGATGATTTCTGTTTTTACACCACTGTGGTATGATGTGATTAGGAATGGCCAGACAGAGCAGCAGCAGGTGTTACAGTGCTGTGGGTCTGTTCATGCTGGGGGAAGGCTAAGAGCTGGGCTAGTCTTTAATGTTCCCTGCCTGAAAAACTTCTTTTCTTGCTTTTGTCTTTTTCATTTTCTCTTTAATTTTCCCTGTTCCTCGCATGCAGGGCTACATTCCTCTATGTCACACTCGTCATTACCACTGGTCAGTGGTGTAACAGACCACTGACATTCAAGCTCTTTTTGTTATTCAGTCATCCATTGTGTTCCACAGTAATTTAACAGATGTGCTGAGGGTAATGCCATTAGATGCTGTGTATCACCAGTGAAACGAATAAGCGTGCAGCCAGCTTGACCCCAGCTTTCAGTATGGACAGTGGTTATGTGCGGTCTCATGTTAATGGTGTCTCCATTCAAATGTATTTGGTACCCTGATCCCCATCTGACCTGACCCCATGACTTGGTAAGGATAGAGGTACTGGTGTTTGTGGCATAAAGTGGGTGCCCTTCAGCAAGAAGCACCATCATACACCCCTAGACACAGGGGTTGCCAGCCTTTACACATGTGGGCGCATCCTCTGGGATTTGGGAGACAGAGGCACTGGGAGCACTGTGCATGGCATGCCCCAGAACCATCTGCACATTTTAAGCTTCATTTCATGTAAATTGGTCAATAAACCATGAGTTATGGGCCACAGAAGTTTTGTGCACTTAGAAAAAACAAGTGTTTGTCAATGCCGAAGACGTTTACTTGCATACTGTTGCACATTTAAAAACAGTATCTTGAGGCTACAGACAGAGCTTTGTTACCCACAGTAGCCATTGCTTCATGGACTTTGGTTTTTACCAGGCAAAGGAGTATAGAGCTGAAAAAATGGTGAACAAAATGAAGAGCATTTTTATAAGTTCCTTGTTTTTTCATAACTGCAACATTTTTTGACATTTTGACCTAAATTTTCAACATAGTTTTTTTTATCACCTCACGTTATTATCAAGATGAGTGGAATTTTTAAATCCTGACTGAAAGCTGATTTCATGGATCTGCTGCAAAACACACACTTCAGAGGAGAGTTGAACAAGCATTTGTCAATGCCAAATGTTTGCTTGCTGATATTAGCATTGGACGTGCAGGAGTTAGACAGACGTAGAATAGGAGTGGCAGTGAAGTATTGAACTCATGCCAAGCCCACCTCCACCCTGCAGAGATGGACAGGCATTAGGGTATGCCTCTGGGTCATTGTCCATGATGCTCATGGCATTTCACCTAACCCTATCCTGCAGACGGCTTCACAGTCACCCCATTTCATAAGGACATACGCTGAAATGGGTGCAGTACAGGAGAATGGGGTGAAGTTTAGGTCTGAAGAGTGTAAGGCACTCCTTGATGCCTGTCACTAGCTTCAGGTTGGGGGTGGGATGGCATGAGCATCACAGCCAGTGATCCAAAGTCACACCTCTGATGCCTGTCAGTCTGTACAGGGTGGGACATTATGGTTAGAAACCCTAAAGCCCCAGGCGTGTATTGGTATTTGCACTCCAAATTTTCAGCATGGCCTTTTTGTGACCCCCACCTCATGAAAGCATTTGGGACCTTTTCTCATGAACAGTGGCACTGTGATTTTGTTAATGTGTCCCGAACTTCGAGTTCCCATAGCAACCATGCCATTCTGTGCCAGATGTGCGAAAACACAGATCAAGCAGGATGTGAAGAATGCCAGTTGTGCCATTCATAGGGATGTGTGAAGAGATGGCAATGTTGAAAATCTGTAGTGAAAATTATTAAAAATGCTCGAAGTTTGGAATGTACATGGAAACTGCACAACACATGTTTGTACCGCAGTCATTTAGTGGAATTATTTCACTAAATTTTCAACATAGGCATTTTGTGACCTCTGCTCATGAACAGTGTCACTATGATTTTCTTAATCTGTCAGAAACATTAATTTCCCCCAGCGACCATGTCATTGTTCGTCAGATGTGCATACGCATATTTTGGGCAGGATATGAAAAATGACAGCTGTACTGTTCATAAGGAGGTGTGGCAAAATGCCAATGTTGAAAATCTGGAGTGAAAATATTACAAATTTTCAGAGTTACGAGGGTGCATGGAAACTGCGCAACACACGCTTGTAACACAGTCAAGTTATGGACTTTTGTCACCAAATTTTCAACATAGGCATTTTAGGACCTTTGCTCATGAACAGTGTCACTGTGATTTTCTTAATCTGTCCCAAACACTGATTTCCTACAAGTGATCGCCCCATTCTGTGCTGGGAGTGTGAAAACACATTTCGGCCAGGATGTGAAAAATGACAGCTGTTCTGTTCATAAGGCAGTGTGGAAAAATGCCAATGTTGAAAACCTGGAGTGAAAATATTACAAATTTGCAAAGTTACGGGCATGTGTAAAAACTGCGTAACACACACTCATAACGCAGTCATTTTGTTGGAATGTTTTCACCAAATTTGCAACATAGGCTTTTTGAGAGTCCACCTCATGAACAGTGACACTGTCATTTTGTTAATTGGTCCAGAAAGGTGATTCCACGCAGTGAACGCAAAATCACCTTTAGGGACCGAATAATGAGATGACAGTGAGTGAATTCATGAGGTGGGGTCCCAAGAACCCCATGTTGAAAATTTGGTGCCAAATTCGAAAAAATGTCCAAGATACGCACCAACATTGAAAAAAAAAAAAAATTTATGCCATTATACAGCTTACCGGCATTTCTTTACTTTGCGGTTGGCTTTGAAGAGTGCAGACGTGTTCCCGGTCCACCAAAGATCATTGTGCCGGACTCCGGAGGTAAGTATGGGGTGAGGGGGGGTGTGGGGAGGTAGAGTATGCAGAGGGTGTGTACAGGTTGGGGGAGGGGGCATGGGGCTCAACGAGGGACCATTTTCTTTTTTACAGGATTTAAAATTTAAAAAAGATATCGCAGGACACTTTTTGCCATGCTCAGCTGGGTTCTTTGATTTGTGGGTTCCCAGCATGCCACTTGGCCAGGTGTTTGTTGGGGAGGTGGGTGCTGGAGCCAATGGGGATTGGGCACCCCCATTGGCCATACAATGTGGTGGGGGAAGTGGGGGCGCATGAGCTGAGGGGGATTGGGTACCCCCTCGGCACATAAATGGAGGGGGGTGCATCATGCCAACAGGGATTGGGCTACTGCATTTCAAATGAACTGGGGATGGGGGCATGCCAACAGGGGAATTTGGAACTCCCAATTCAGCTTTCATGGGGACAGTGAGGTGGGCAGCTCGCTGTCATGTTATAAGAAATGTTACACCAGGCAAGGTACCGCCCTGCAATGACGGGTCACTCCCTCATTGCAGCAGCAGATACGTTTCAAGTTGGTGGCATGCTCGCTGAACTAGTGTCAGCAACAGCATGCCACTGCATTGGGGAAAGTAGGCCAAGCCTCAAAAGGCACTGGGGGCATTGGACCCCACAGTGCCGCACCTCAAAAACCCCATTTCTCTCTTAAGCTGTCACGAAATGTTTCTTGTGCATGTGGACAAGCAAACATAAAAATGACACCTGTCATATTCATGAGGTGGGGTAACACAAGTGCTATGTAGAACAGTCGAGGCTAAAATCTGCAAAGATAAAATTATGAGTAAACTCTGGAAAAATGTAATGTTTCTTCATAACTGCATTACTTTTTTTACATTTTGACCCAATTTTCAACATAGTCTTTTTATGACCTCACATTATGACCAAGACAGGTGGAATATTTAAATCCCATCCAAAAGATGATTTCATAGAGCAACAGCAAATCACATGTTTCGGGAAGGGGAGGGATTCAAAAAATAACATGTCATACTCATGAGGTGAGGTAACACAAGGGCTATGTTGACATTTTAGGGCCAAAATGTACAAAAATAAAGTACTCGGGTAAACAACTGAAAAATGCAATGCTTCTTTAACTTTGTTTTGGATATTTTAACCCCACATTTTCAGCATATTCTTATTATGGCCCCACCTTTTGATGAGGGCAGGTGGAGCTTTTAAATATAATCTGAAAAATTATTCAGAAAGAATGACACCTGTCATATTCTTTAGGTGGAGCAACAAAAGGGCTATGTTGAAACAATAGGACAGAAACCTACAAAACTCACAAACTTATTAGTAAACGAAAACATTCAGCATTTCTTCATAACTTCATTGTATTATGACAGTCTGACCCCAAATTCTTAAAAGTCTTTTTATGACTAACCCTCCCCAACCTTATGATCAAAACAGTCTGAATTTTTATAACGTTTTTTATGCTACTGAGCTGCTTGGGTTGTTTACTCATCCCTGTCCCCCAGTGCCATCAGCCAGCATGCTACCTGTCTCTGTCTCCAGATGTCCTCCTGTTAGAGTGGCAGGGTGGGTTGTGGCACGTCAGGTAAGGCTTCATGCAGCCTGGTCCCCCATCCATTTTCCTCCTAAATTTTTCTCCCTCCCTGAGGCTACTGCAAACACTGAGGGTGCATGTGCACAGAGGTGTGCATGCGCTCCAGAGATGCCAGCTCCATTCCACCCATCCAATGTTCGATCAGCCACCAAAGCATCAGCACTACCACCAAACCTTCACTCGGTGGCAGCCAAGAGCTGGTACAGCTTGCCACTCCAATCCAGGAGAGGAGAGCTGCCAGGTGGCTGCTTGATCCTCTCCCAGACCTCTCCCTTGGCTGACCTCAACAACTGGAGCATGTTCCTGAATTTGGGTCACCAGCATGGTAGAGGTAAGGCACATTACAGCACCTCAGCCCTCTATACCACTGGGTCGGACAGGTGGAATCTTTTTCAATCTTATCCAAAAGGGGATTTTACTGAGTGACTGCAAAAACGTGAGGTGGTATAAAAAAGGCTATGTTGAAATTTTGGGGCCAAAATGTTACAAAATGTCAAAGTTATGAGTACAAGTTCAAAATACATTAAAAAGCAAATAACTGGCTTTATCTTGTTTTCAGTCTGTTCCTGGTCAGCATCGGTAGGTGCAGAACATTCGACGGTTGAGAAAGGATTAGGTAGTGGATCTCTGGTGGTGGGGTGGTTGGGGCTAAGGGGGGGCTAAGGGTGTGAGTGGTGGAGTGGTAGGATCTTGGGAGATAGAGGTCGTAGAGGGATTAATTTGTTTTTTTGGGGGGGTTATAAAGCACAGAGGACTACAAGGGATGACCAACCCTGGGGATTGGACACCCCAGTGTTGGTGTGTTGCTTGGCAGCACCAAAGGTGGGCTCCCCAGTGTCACATGCTGTTGGGGTGTATGTGTACATTGTCTGGCAGCAGGGTTGGGCACCCAATCACCCAAAATAGTCTGTGGGGGGAGTTATGCTGTGTTCCAGCAGCAGGCTTGGGCAACTGACCACCGGAGTTGGTATTATTTGGGGGGTATTACTGTTGTCAGGCAGTGGGGTTGGGCACCTGCTTGCCAGAATAGTTGGTGGGGGGTGGGGAGTGTTCCAGCAGCTGTGTTGGGCACCTGACTACCAGAGTTAGTTAGGGGGATGTTTTTGTTGTGTCATGCTGCATGCTAGCTAATTGCTCACATGAAAGGTTGCAGCCACATTGTGATAGGTGCAGTTGCATTCATGCATATATGAGATGTTTCCTCCCATCAGTCAGCTCAGTAGTGTCACCAGCAGCCTTGTTAAGGCTGGGTGTTGATAACACACCTCCTGCAGGTTGAGCTGCATTGGCTGCCTACATCATATAACTTCCCAGCCCTTACTCTGTCAGAGTGGTACCAATATGTTTGCTTGGCACATTCTCACAAGCAAACATAAAATGTCTCAATTTACAGTTTATTTTCATAGCTGACTGCACGTGTGTAGTCTGGAAGAGGAGTAGTTGGCACCCACAGTTGATTTGACTGCCACTGTAGGATTATAGCTCAAGTCCTGAAGGCCCTCCCTGTATGCACATGACCAGATGGTTGAAAAAGGCCTGCACACTGGTCGTGTGCATGAAAGCAGCCCTGCACGGAGGCACAGGAAGATGACGACTAATGAACAGCAGTGGAACCTGTAGAAGAAGGCTTCAGCACATCTAGTGGACTCAGCAGAGAGACTGGACCCACTATAGACACAGAAACATAGAATTTGATAGCAGATAAGGACTTCTTGGCCCATCCAGACTGCCCATTTCTCTCTACCTACACCATCACTGCAGACCATGCCCCATCTACATCTTTCTCCCTCCCCCTTCCTTTCCACTATGATTGCCTTGTGCTTATCCCATGCATTCTTGAACCCTGCCACAGGAGTGTAGCCAGGAATTTTAAACTTGTACTCAAGAGTTGATGAAACTATTACCCCCACTCCATAAACGCAAACCAAAAGATATGTTGCCCCGCCACACAAACACTGCCCCATCTCCACCTCAGTCAACAATATGTTGTAAGCCAATGATCCTAATAGATTCACAACATTTTTATTTCATCTTAAAACACATAGACTGCCAGTCAGACAGATGTTGGCTGGCTTTTAGTTACAGTGTTAGGATACATTGTGTTAAGCCTCTGTGCCACATCATGGTAGCCAGCCTTACTGAAATCCAGTCACACCAACACTCATGCATACATACTTGATCAGGTCACTCATATAATCATGACCTCTAAGTTTAGCACACACGCATCTTCCAAAGATAATGGACAAACTCATACTAAAGCATCCAAGGAGGGGAAAAAACAGTTCTTCAGGTACATCAGGCTCTGTTGGTGTTTGTTGCCCTGGCCTGAGGCTCATGTTGCACCTGAATTTTTGAGATTGTACTGTACTCAGCAAAGTACACATTAACCTGTGCTCATTGTACTTATACTCTGTATGATTGCTCACCCACATTTATTCTATCTATGTACTGTATGAATGTTTATGTTTTATTCTGACGTGAAGCCTTTGGAAACGAGTCTATGACTCAAAGGGTTGTAATTCCGATTTCCTAAATAAATAAATAAAAATAAAATACAATGAGTATGCCTGCCGACACCCATGCCCACCACCATTTCCACACCCACCACCTCCACTGGAAGGCTGTTCCAGGAATCCGTCACTCTCCCTCCCCTTCCTCCATTCACCCCCCCCACCCACCTCACCTACCCCTTGTGTCCTAGTTACTCACTGGTGAACCTTGCCTTTTCTGAAGTAATCCGATGGATTTTTGACTGTTTCTTTTCTACCTAGTATTGTTTTAGCCTAGTAGGACAACAAATTCCTAATCCCTGTTTAATCTGTGATTTATCATACTGTTTCCTATAATTTGTGATTTGATGTTTACCATTTGTGATTTACAATGTGTTTTTGTAACCTTCTATTTACATGTAACACTGTTTTCTGCTCCATTCCTATTGTTAGATTATACTCTGTGCCACAGTACGTAGCCTGGGTGGTGTCTGAAAACGGTCCCCTCACATCTCTCCTCAATCCACCCCCCTCCAGCTTCATAGCATTGTTCTTGAGCACCTTTTCTTCTGAAAAATAGTCCCCTCCTGTACCTTATTTATCCTCTTGAGGTATTTAAAGGTCTCTATCATATCCCCCTTCTCCATCCTCTGTTCCAGGGTGTACATATTGAGGTCCTTTAATCTCTCCTCATGGGCTTTTGATGCAGACCCTGCACTATTTTAGTTGCCCTCCTCTGGACTGCCTTCACTCTATTTCCTTCCAGAGATATGGTCTTCAGAACTGGACACAGTACTCTAGATGAGTCTTATTAGTGATCTCTACAGTGATGCACCATTTGAGAACAGATCATAGGGTCGAGAGTGTAGCCATCTGTTTTACATCGGAACTGGACCTTACGGAGGTTCCAGTAGGGACCACCAACTCCTTTGAATGTATCATGGGCATGGGTGTAGGTTGCAGGATACTTCTCATCTACCATCCACCAGGAGATGGGAAAGTTTTCCTGCAGGAAGTCGCAGACTTCATCATCGACGTGGTATTGGGATCCCCCAGATGGTTGATTCTGGGGGATTTCAATGCCTGGGTCAACGATGAACTCTTACAATTTGGTCAGGATTTCCTCCAACTAATGAGTTTGTTGGGCCTTACACAGGTTGTTACCTCCAAGACCCACATTTATGGTCATTCATTGGACTTGGTGTTCCTTCTGGGGATGGAGATATCTGACTTGGTGGTGGACCCAGTTGGGTGGTATGACCATCACACCATGTGGTTCAGTTTCATGGCTTCCCCAGTAGGCCTGCCCCTACGGAGATATCCGGTACTGCCCTTTGAGGGGTGTGACCCCAGATGGCCTGATGGTGGTGCTGGACATATTGAGTATACCAAGTGAATGCATGGATCCAGGGAATCTAGTACTTGCCTAAAACAAAGCAGTGACAGAGGTCCTGGATTCCATAGCTCCTGTTCGTGTTTGTCCACTCACTCTTCGCCCATGGTCCCCATGATTTGATGGGACCTTGAAGGAGAAGAGGAGGGTGGAACAAAGGCTAGAGAGGGGCTGGCAGAAATCGGGTCTGGAGGGTGACAGACTTACATTGATGGACCATTGTGTGGTCTATCAATTGGCAATCACCCATAAGAAGGCAGAGTTCCAGACCAGGGTGTTTGCCGCTGCACAGAACCAACCAGCTCAGCTCTTCCGGACTGTGGACAGATTATGCAATCCAATCTGTCTTCATTCTGGTGGAGCCTTTTCACAAGAGAAGTGCGATGAGCTTCTTCAGTTCTTCACAGATGAGGTTGTCACCATCAGGTCTGGGATCTGTCTGGTCCCCTCTAGCGGGAATTGTGGAGGTTGGCAGGAGGTGGCGAATACCCAGTTTGCCTGATCTGACTTCAGCCGGCCGGAAATCATGGATGTTGTGAAGGTCATCCAGACTTTGTGGCAAACCAGCTGTAGTTTGGACCCGGGCCCTATGCACCTTCTTGTAGGGTGCATAGATGAAATTGGCCCGGTCCTATCCAAGACAGTCTGGAGGTCACTGGAGAGGGGGGTCTTTCTGGATCCTCTAAAGGAGGTGGTTGTTCAACAGCTCTTTAAAAAACCCTCACTTGACCCTGACTGTCTGGCTAACTACAGACCAGTATCTAACCTACCCTTTTTGGGTAAGGTTTTGAGAAGGTGGTTGCACTGCAGCTGGATGATCATTTGTCCAGCCACGATATCTATGATTCTCTCCAGTGGATGAGACATAGTACCGAGATGGCCCTTGTTCGGGTGCTAAATGACCTCCTAGTAGTGAGAGGTCAGAGGACCCATTCCATATTGGTTCTCCTTTATCTCTCTGCAGCATTTGACACTGTCAACCATGGTGTGCTGTTGGACCACCTGCGGTTCATCTGCAGACTATCTGGAATGGTCCTCAGATGGCTTCAATCTTTCCTCTAGGGTAGTACTCAGAAAGTGGTGTCTGGAATTCATTCCTCAGCCCCCTCTCTCCCAACCCTGCGGGGTACCACAGAGCTCCATCTTGTTACCAATGTTGTTCACAGTGTATATGCTACCACTGGGAGAGATTGATAGGTGGTACAGTCTGAGTTTTCACTGCTATGCAGATGATACTCAGCTGTACATGTCCTTTGTGCCCGGACAAGATGTGGTCTTCTCGGTATTTAACAACTGTCTGCTGAGATTCAGGACTGGATGAGTGCCAGCTGACTGCAGCTGAACCTGGCTAAAACTAAGGTGAATTTGTCGGCAGGACAGCCTTCTGGGCTTTGGCTTGGGGGTGTTCGGCTGACTACCTCAGATTGGGTGCAGAACCTGCGCGTTATTTTTGATGATGGTCTGACCCTTAAATCTCAGGTGTCAGCCGCTGTCAAATTCTCTTTTTACCATCTGAGGAATATCGCCTGGGTGAGCATCTGGTTCCTCCTGATGATCTTCCAACATTGGTCCACGCGTTCGTAACCTCCTGCCTTGACTACTGCAATGCCCTTTACCTAGGACTACTGGGGGTTGATATTTACTGCTTGCAGCTGGTGCAGAATGCGGCAGCCAGGTTATTGACCGGTACTTCTAGGGACAGTCATATAACACCTGTGCTCCGCGGACTGCACTTGCTGCCAGTACAGTGTCAGATAACCTTCAAGGTCGGGTTACTGACCTATAAAGCCCTACATGACCAGGGACCCCATTACCTGCAAGATCTCCTTCACCCTTACTGCCCCCTCCATCCTCTCCGATCCACCTATGAGGGATTGCTAGAGATTCCCAGGGTTTGTTTAAGACATCAAGGGCCCAATCTTTTGCTTTTGTGGCCCCGACCCTGTGGAATTCTCTACCTCATCAGATAACAGATTGCCTGACCGTCCAGAGTTTCAAGATGGCACTAAAACATATGTATTTACACTAGCATATCCAGATTGGTCTCTAAATTGAATACTCACACTGGCATACTCAAATTTCACTGAAGCTAATATTGATGGCATTTTAATTTTATGGATTTTAATATTTCTGATTGTAATGTGCGTTTTTAAATTATTTTGTTTGGTTTATGTACAGCACCTTGGTTTTAGACAGGTGCTTTATAAATAAAGATTTAATTCATTCATTCATTCACAGAGGCAACACTGCCTCCCTCTTTCTGCTGGTGATATCTCTCCCTATGCACCCCAGAATCCCACTCACCCTCCCTACTGCCTTGTCACACTGCCTGGCCATCTTTAGGTCATCCAATATGATTACCCACCAGGTCTCTTTCTTGCTTGGTAGTTGTCAGAGCCACTGCACCCATTTTGTACTCTCATCCTGGGTTTCTGTGCCCTAAGTGCATTATTTTGCACTTTTTCCTGTTGAAACCCAGCTTCCATAACCTTGACCACTACTCTAATTTTCTAGGTCTCTGCTCATCCTTTCCACATACCCCTGGAGTGTCCATCCTATTACAGATTCTGGTGTTATCCACAAAAAGGCAGACCTTCTGCCAGAGACAACTACAGTTCACCCTCCGACCCATCCAACTGACCCTCAAAGACCCTGAGCAAGCAATATCAGGTACCCCTTCGCCCTGTGCCACAGTCAGGCATCTACCCCTTGTCCTCCAATGTGAACGCCACATAGAAATATCTGTTCAAGATGGTAGCTGGATCCAGCCAACAGCACGCTGTGGCAGACGCCAAATGAGAAATGATCGCCCACCTACTGGCACACCAGCACTCACTGCAAGAAACTCCTACTGATACCCAGTACACTTGAAAAAGGCTCAATTACCCTTTGATTCTTCTACTACTTAGCCTCACTCCTCTGTCTGTTAGAGAAGTATATGGGCTGTCTTTGTCCACTTGAAGGTGAGTGGGAGGATTTCTACATTTGTAGGAGGTGGAACTGTCATTCCTAGGAGGTGTAACTGTCTAACAGTATTCAGTAGAGAAAGGTATCAGAGGAGGTGGAACTGAGTTCCTGTGAGTTCCTGCTCAATTTAATCCCTGAGTGGGAGCCCCTCTGGGGTTTGTGCTTGTTGGGGGATGGGGGCTTCAGAGTTGAGCAAAGTTAAAATATATTTTTCTCATTAAAGTCATGCATTTTAAAACCGACCTTTGTTAAGTGGGAATTCAGTGCCATAGAGGTTGGCTAAGGGGACGTGGGTGTCGGGAGGGGTTTTTCAAGGATACCAGACAGATACTGAGGAAGATCTTCCCTTTTAATATGCGGTACTAGTTTTGCCCATGAGATCGAGCATGCTGCCTAGCTAAAGGTGCTCAGTTAGTTGATGAACGCGCCCCCGGTGCAGCTATTAGGAAAAGGCAGTGTGCATCAGTGCCGACAGTTCATGAAGCTAATTTACCTTGTAAACAGGCTTTTGGGGTGAGGCCCCCCATCAACCATACTGACATTCTGGTACAATTCAGTAACTCCGGCACACCCCCAATTAGGCATACTGACATCATGGACAACCATCAATACTCCCCCCCCCCCATTTTAGCATACTGACATCCCGGTACAGTCACCAGTCATGCACACCAAAAATCAGGCATCCTGACTTCACAGTGGATGGGCACTACATTTATGGCCCCCATCACCAATCAAGCACATTAACATCATGATACACATCCACCTGGGCCTTAACCCACCCCACAAATCAGGCATCCAGACCACAGTTACCTGGCACCCCTCCACTGAAGACATCACAGTACATTGTCAACATGCACAATCAGGCATCCAGACATCAAGTTCGAACATGATGTCAGGGATGCCTGACTGATGTGTTTTTGTGGTGCCAGCATACAAGGTATCATCAGGTCTAATGGGGGGCATGAGTGGTGCCAATTGACTATTATGTCAGGATGCCTGTTTGGTGGTGTGCGTGACTGCTGTCAGTGCATCCTGACATCCTAGTACACAGTGTCAACATCACGCACACCACCAATCAGGCATCCACACATCATGGTCATCTGGCACCACCCATGCCCCCCTTCCCCCACAGGCATCCAGACAGCCAGCTCACCACTCATGCACACCACCAATTAGGCATCCTGACAACACGGTCAACCGGCAACACTCCTGCCCTCCTCCCCTGGTGTATGCCATCCATCACACTGGCAGGACACAATCTGTAGTCTTCCACACCTGCCATGCTGTGTGTGTGGGACAGTGTACATGATGAGGCAGTGTTGAAGTCACCCTGCACCAACCAGCTGGGCAAATCCATGACTAAGTTGTCATGAAGGTCTCTAGTTCCTGTGAAAATTCACTCCCGTGCCCCAGGGGATGGTACACAAGAATTATTTTGCAAACTGTACCCAGACCCCACTTAATGGCCATGCATTCAAATGGGGTGGTCTCCACTATGGGATATTTTGCATTTACTGCAAGTTATTGCATTGCATTATGGCTGACTCTGCTGTATTAGGCCAGGGCAGGCAGTGGGACTAGCAAAAAAAAAAGATCAGAGCTTATAAAAACTCTATCATACAATGCAGGTCATACTGAACCTCCCACTTCTGCAGCCCTCCTCTGATGTAAGCTGCAAGGGATTCCAGGATACATAGTTACAGAAAATGGAAACAGAACCAGTCTGATACAATCTAATACACTGCAGTAAACAGTAAGTAAAAAAATGTTTTTGCACACAAAGTGCAAATTGGGACTAGCCACACACTTGGGTGTGGGGATCTTAGTTTTGACTGTCCCCCTTTAATCCACAGCTGTATTTCTCCCTCTAATGCACTGAGCCAGGTGAGCCTCTGCTTCAGAGCTCTCCAAAGTATCTGCCACTAGAGGGCAGCAATGTCAACTGCTTGAAACGGCTGTCAACAAAATTGCAGTTGGTCCTTCCAGAGATCTTCCAAATGAAGCAGAGCCATGTCCTAAAAGCTATGCGCTTTCCCTTGCCAGTTGAATGTTTCCAATATATTTTCCAGTAGGACAGTAATGCTGCACTTAGGATAGCTAATATTAATTCACAAGTATAACCTACTTATTCTTTTACCATGGTTACACTTTTTATTTATTTGCTTTTGTTAACCGGGTAAGCACACTAGACAGCCAAGTGCCTAATTTCAGGTGCAACCCGGGAGATTACAAGGTACATACATGAACAATTTTCAGATGTGACCCAGGAGATTACAAGGTACATACATGAACATCTGGCAAAAACAAGTGAAGGATTACATTAAAGAGAATTAGCACACAGGGACAATACAAGCAACAGTACCAGCAAGGATGATTTACATTGCAGGCAGTAGGAAGAAGTACAGTGTGTTTCATTGTTCCAGGCAGCAATGTTGTAAGACTTGCAGGTAGGCAAAGAGGAGTAACATTGGGATAGAGTGGGCCCAGAGCAAGATAAGGGAGTGCACAGTAATAATGCTCACCCTGTTGGGTAGGTGGGCCTAAGTGGTCTAGTTTTCTAGTAAACTGTGAGTGCAGGAGGTGTATAAGTGCAGATGCACTCTACCCAAGTCATATTGTTTAGGTAGCATCTCAGTTTGTTGGGGCGTCACAGGCTGAGAGGGTTTGTCTAGTGCAGAGACAGGTGGAGGCCATTTTGAGAAATCTCCATGGGGAGGCTTTAAAGCTCTGGTGGGAGGGAGAGGAGCGAGTGCTTGATGAAAGAGAGTTTCAAACCCTGGGCGCATACGCAGCGAAGGCTCGGTCACCCATTTGTGTGTGAGTTTTTGGTACCAGGAGGGCATGAGAGTCACTGGATCGCAGGTTGTAGGAGGAAGTAGCTAGAACGAGGGACTCTGCAAGTTTAAGGTGGGTGGCAGTTCTGACAATACTGTCTATGAAGTTGCCCATGACATAGGAGTGGTGAGTTTCCGGTGGGAGCCATTCAAGCTGGGTGTAGAGCTCACAGTGGTGAGTGAGGCAGGGGGCTGAGAGCGCAAAACGGCATATGTTGTTGTACGCTGAGTCACACTTTACTAGACTAGTTTTTGCAATGTGAGCAAAGGTGACTAGTCCATAGCAGAGTGTAGGTAGGAGGACTCCTCTGGCTAAGGTGAGATGGGCAACTGGAGTGAGACAACTTTTTGCTCTGTAAGCGTGTCCCAACTTGCAGTTTGAGACCTTACATGAATTGCATATGTGCATGTTCATATCCAGTTGCGGGTCAAGAGTCACCCCCAGGTACTTGAACTAGTCTGCAGCTAGCAGTGGGGACCCATCAGCCCCAGAAATCTGTAGTGAATCTGGGGCAACTTTTAACTTGGCTGCTGAGCCAAAGAGCATGGCCTGCGTCTTCTGCAGGTTAATCATAAGTTTATGGTCCAGTAACCAAGTTTGGATTTGGTCGAAGTCCGAGTTTAGTTTGGTGTTGATGGTAGAGATGTCCTGGGAACTGGACATGATGACTAGGTCATCTGCGTACAGAACTGAGGACCCAAGAGTTGGAGCCGAGGGTAGCTCATTTACGAAGAGAAAGAGAACAGGAGAGGCCCCAGGACAGAGCCCTGGGGGACTCCGCAGTTTACTTGGGCAGGCTCAGACAGGGCCTTGTTGAACTTGGTGTACTGCTGCCTGCCCGTGAGACAATTACTGATCCAGGCAAGGGCGGTGGAGGAGAAGCCAAGTGGTAGGAGAGAGGAGCACAGTAGTGCGTGGTCTACCCGATCAAAGGCTTTTGAGAGATCAACAAAGATGGCCCCGGTCAGTTCGTCTCAGTCAGCAGCGGACCTGATCTCAGAGGTAACAACTGCTAGGGCCATGGAGGTGCTATGCCCCTTTCTGAACCCATGCTGTGCAGGGGAGAGTAGGTTGTGGGTCCATAGGTAATGGGTGACCTGAGAGGCAACTACCTTTTCCAGAAGTTTGCTGATCACTGATAGGATTGCTATGGGGCGGTAGTTCTTAAGGTCTTTTGGGTCCCCTTGCTTGGGCACAGGGATGACCTTAGCCATCTTCCAGATGTCCGGGACTATGCCCAAGGTAAGCGATGCATTGAAGAAGTGGGCTATGGGTCGGGTTAGTACTGTTTCCCCTAGCATCAGCAGTTTGGGCTCCAGGCAGTCATGGCCAGCACCAGTGTGAGGGGAGAGGCCAGCAAGGAGCTTCTGGGCCTCTATGTCTGATACTACCTTGAGGTAAAAGGGCAGGAGGGGGGTTGTCCCACTAGGTGGACAGGCCCGATCTACGGGGTAGTGAGGCAGTTTGGGGAGAGCTGGCAGGTCAGTGAACTGAGAGTTGAAGGCATTGGCAATAGTGAGGGGGTTGTTGCAGTTTACCCCATTAATGAGCATGTCCGTGACCTGAGCGCTAGTAGACCCACCAACCACATTCTTAATGCTCTGCCAGAATGTCCTCAGAATTTTGGCTGTGGAGAGCAGGATGTACTGACAAAACTCACTTTTGAGCACTTATACCTCGCCCAGCATTTATCTCTGTTTCATGAGAGAATACAGGCCTCCATGGAGCCATGGAGCCATTTAGTTGCAGTGCCCCTCACTCTCCTTCTTGTGAGGTGGGCATGCTTGTTTTGAAGTGGGGTGTAAGCTTTTAGGAAGTTGTCAAGGGCCTTTGAGGGGTCATTTGTGGCCATGACCTGAGACCAGTCGGCATGACGCAGGTCAGCAAGGAAGTCTCCAATGCTGAGTTTGGAGTAGTCCCTCATTTGTATCTCCTTGTGGGGGATTTTGGGAGGGGAGCTGCCCCATACACAGTAGGTGGGAGAGTGATCCGATATAGCATCAGGTAGAATGCCGCAGGAGATAATTTTCTCCGTTCTGTTGCTTAGCACCCAGTCGATGATGGAACCCTTGTCTCCTCTAGGAGAGGGCCTTGTGGGTTTAGAGATGAGCTGGCTGAGGGCTAGTCCAGCCAACAGTGGCTCGTATTGCTGAACGTTATGACCTGCCCAGTTAAGGTTGAAGTCCCCTAGGACTAGTACCTTGTTCGAGCCAACCTTTGAGCTAAGACTGTCTAGGAGGGAGGAGAGCCCAGACACTCCACCCTTAGGAGGATTGTAGGCACAGATCATGTGCACCTTTTTGGTGCTTCCTAACAGGAGGAGGACATGCAGGAACTCATAGAGATGCAATGTAGATGGCGTGTCCTATGACTGAGACGTTTAAGTGTGTCTTGTACTATATGAGTACTCCACCCCCTCCTCTTGTTCTGAGCCCTGTCCAACCTAATGAGGTTGTAGCCTGGAAGGGCACATACTGAGTCAGGTATGTGTGGCTTGAGCCAGGTCTCCGTGATCCCCTAATGTCCGGGTTATAATGAGCCACCCAAGCTGTTAGCTCAGTAAGCTTTGGTAGAAGGCTGCGTATGTTTAAGTGCACAAGCCTCAAGCCTTTGGCCGATAACCAGGTGGAGGGTGGTTTCAGGGAGGGACTAGTGCTCAGTGGGCCTATACTTTGGACAGGGGCCCCAGCCATGCCGTGGAGCACAGGACGGCCTCTCAGTGGAGGCATCCTATCAGGCCGCAGTGGGTTGGGGGTGGCAGCCGAGATGGAATTTGGATTAGTCCAATTAATTAGGACGGGATTAGTCCTGTGGGCAGCCGAGATGGAATTTGTCCTGTGGGATCCACAAGGCTCAGGGGTGTTGCAGTGAACTCCCTTTGGGCAGATTGCTCTGGGATACAGTGCAGACACAGGCTCCCCCCTGAGGAGATATAGCAGGTGGGTTTCAGTATACAAAGGCAGATACCACTAGCAGGCTTGACCTAGTACCCAGTGATACAGAGAAAAGCTAGTTGTTGCTTCAGGCTTCAGGGATTGCCACTCCTGACTGTGCAAGTTACTTGCTTCTAAGTAATGGTACCACAGGATAACAAACTTAACCTAATTCAAGAAAATTGCCAATCATGCACTGAATTTTATTGTCTCAACTAAAATTATTACTAAACTATTAGTGTAACTGGATAGCTAGCTGTCTCTAGCTGAACCTAATTCAAGATAGTTGCCAAATCATGCACTGTATTTTACAGTTGAATCTAAGTGTCTCTGAGTATTAGAACAACACTTGGTAATGACTAGTATATCTTATTACTGAATAGTACACCCCCACAAGTTTAACAATAAAGGAGATATATGTTTTTGGTTCTTATTATAATATAATGCAATGCAGGCTAGCACTGTGGCCCTGAGTGATTGTTCGGACACACTGAAAAGCAGGGCACAAGCCTCAAACCTGGGATGCCGGGTGCGGAGGCCAGCTGGGAGAACTTTGGCCAGCCTAGGGATGCTTTTCTCCCAGGAGCAGGGAAGGGAGGTTGCAGCACAATGCCACAACAGCAGCTCCTACTGGAGGCTTGCAGAGACAGCCTTGGCAGCATGGGTGACCACTTGCTACCAGATGTCCCTACCCTAGGCTGCTGCAGTGTGTGGATGCATAGAGATGGGGTAGGACCACAGTAAGGAAACCCCTCTGATATGCAGCAAAATGGCCCTGACGCTTACGGACTCCATCTCTCTCAGCTGTCCACTGTTCTTCATATATGATGAGTGTAAGAAAGCCATGCCTGGACTGGAACCAACCACTACAAGGAAATGCTGTTGAGAAAGGAAATATCCCAGTGCCACCCCCCTCCCCCCTCCGGATGAAGTAAGTGACAGGGATGAGAGATCGTTGGGTCTGAGATGTCAGTGGGCAGAATGGGCTGCATCCATGATGGGATGAACAAAAGAGAAAAAAATATAATGTAATGCTCAGGGTCAGCGCCACATAGGGCAAAAAGGGAAAAGTTGTAGTCTGCCCAGGATTGACCCACTTTCCATTTGACAGTGGGTTCATAGCGGTGCACCTGGTCTGTAACTATAGCTGAAAGATGGAAAAGTGAACAATCGGAAACAATTTTTTTCTTCACTTAGTTAAGTAGTTAGTTAACCAGGCAAACCCATTGAAACATAGCTGTCTTTTAGTATCTGTACTGGTGAAATATGTACTTTTGATTAGATTTTGACCTAGTTATTTCTCATTTTGACCCACATTTTTTACACCTGAGAGTCTAATTTGACCCGTTTTAAACCCCCTAGCTCTGTCACTATTAATGCTGTTTTTTTTAAATTGTGAGATCATAGGACTAGAACCTAAAATTAATTTCTAAACACAGTATATTTGATATAATCTATAATTGCTATTGTTGCATATTTTGTGATTATGTACATATATCTGCAGAATCATTCTGTTTATGCATTAAAGTTTGTGTAATGTGTAAGGTTACAATATGTCTCTGCTTTCCACTCATTTGTTTGTATTGTTAATATTCCAGCTCTTGTCTGTGGAATTGTAACTTCTCACTTTGTGCCTGAAAATAGACAATTTGTCATGTACTTGCCTGGTTAACAAAAAGTAAATTAATAAACCTTTAATCAAAATATCTCACTTTTGATGGATAATGAGGTTCAAGAAAATTACTTAAAATCCTTTAATATTACTCATAGCCTGAAGTCATCAAAAACAATTCTGACATGGTAATGAGTGCTATATTTGTCACCTGAAAGGTACAAATTAGGTGTTTTTTTTTTTTTTTTGATTAGGAAAATAATGTGCAAGCTATAAAAACACAAAAATGTCGAGCACTCACCAACTGATGTACAGAAGCAGACACCATTCCAGGAATAATGTAATTAACCCGCTTCGATGAGTTGGCCCACCCCTGTGTTTAGAAACTTCACAGGAAAGGGGTTTTGGGAGGCTTCTGTGGAAAGGAAGAACATCAGATTCTGGCACCTTTTGTGTGTCCTGTGGGCTGTTGAGTTTCTGGAGTGACAGCCCCAAGCACAAACTGAAACAGACTGTGATCAGGGTCTATAAAGGCAGGATTGTGCTGTAGGAGGGCAGATCTGGTGGAGATCTTGTGGTGGAACAGTCTGCGGTGCTGAGAGTGGATGCAAGTTGTGCCATCCCAAGCCTCAAACTTTGAAAGCAAACCGTGAACAGAGCTGCTTAGTTCCAGAGAGGAAGAGAATGGCAACTGCATGCAAGCCAGCATGTGGGAAATGCTGAAGCTATAGCGTGGAGAAAAAGACCAAGAGCTGCTGATCCATGTCCTGTAGCAGGTACTACAGCATGGTACTGGGCTGCCTCTGACCAAGTCCTGTAGCAGGTACTACAGCATGGTACCAGGCTGCTGATCCATGTCCTGTAGCAGCTACTACAGCATGGTACCAGGCTGCCTCTGACCAAGAAGTTTGGAAGCCAGGACATGTGAGGGTCAAATTGGGGTCTCAGCAGTCCGGAATGATTGGAAGGCTATCATAAGTGCCTGCAGTCAGTGTCCAAGGTAGTTGGTTCAACATGGAGTGGATGGAGGAAGCCTACCTCCAAAATAGACACTCTGGGAGAGCAGAGGTCCAGTGGCCTGCTGCATCAGGAGGAGCCATTTGGCTCTGGGAGCTGTGAGTATGCTGCAGTGCAGTATTTTTACAAGGGACAGTGCCTGTTGTTTCACTGTGTTTTGCAGTTTGAATTACAAATACCGCATGCTGAGGGAATATTTTTGCCATTTAAGCAATTGCATGGCCTGTGGGGTCTGGGGACTTGAGCACACTGCTCTGTTTAAAGTGCGCCAGTGCCAGCCAACCCATAGCAACATCTACAGACCTGCAGTGATTCTATGCCTGATGTACCCAGAGGCTAAGTTAAGGGAATTCCCATTTGGGTCAGTTTAAAACCTAGTACCAGGTGGGAAGGGGTAGTTCTTGTCTGTCTATGAGGGCACCTAAGAGGGCTGTGTTTAAAGTTGACATTTGCACTAACTCTCTTTCTCGCAGATAGTTGGTTGTTAATAAAACTGTTATTCCATTAAACTTGGGCTAGTTATTATTGACTCCCCATGTGGTAGAGAAATTAATGGTTTCCTTAGCGAGCCCACCAAGAGTAAAAATCCTTTTGGCTTGGTCAATTGGAATGTCTCCAGCATTCGCCCGTGAATCACAAGTTACTGGACCACACGGCACTGGTTTACAAAGGTGGTGGCAGCGCCACGTGTATGGCCCGGGCATGCCTTGCTGCAGGGTCCATCACAATAGATTATTTCTGGCATATCAGGACAAGAACAATCACGTTGCCTGAGCCATGTCAAAATAAATCCAGGCATCAACAAAGTGACCTTCTCAAATATCTGTCTCCTCCATGATGTGGAGATAAGGACATGGTAAGCACCATGGCAATGTGTGCTTACAATACATACACATAAAAGGAAAATGCAAAAAAACGCAATCTGTAATAACTATGAAGAAGTTTAAAAAAATAGTGAGAATAATTATGAAAACAAATAAGAATGTTAAAAAGCAGGATTAAAAATGTCCTTGCAGATACCACATTAATACAAATCATGATAAATTAGATGATTTGTGATGATTGGGGGCACTCTGTTGATGCTTGCCTTTGATAAATGATATATTCTGAAATGCGTCAGGCAGTGTATTTGTTCTTGTCCTGTATGCACGAAACAAACTATGCCCTAGCATCTTAAACTTATTCTGAGAGTAGTATCTGTTTCTGTATATCAGGTAGTAATAGCCAATACTTTTGGTTTTTTGCAGTCTGATTTTTGTATTGCAAGCGCCCGTACTCCCTGTGCAGCCTTTTTGCCGGTTTTCAGTGTGCAAGCTATGCATCACAAAAAGGTATCTGTAAAGCAGTAAAACTGAAGACAAGTAAGTATAGGTATAAATGCCAGCAGCAAAAATGAACAAGAAATATTGGCAGCAATATCAAACTCAGTGAAAACATTTATTTTTGTTGATAAAACTGGCTACTTTAGAGTATTTCAGAAATAGAAATATTATTTTGCATTATAGCACAGAGCATGTACATTTCGAATCATAGTAAGGTAAAACTTTGTTTTGCCCAACCAGGTAGCTCACTGGATTGGATCAAAACTAAAGAAGAGCAAACAGATTCCCATAAGCTTTCATAGTCCTTTGTCCACATCCAGAAAAGGAAAAGAGCTCAGCACCCTATAGTCAGATACCAATGAAACATATGGTTGCTCGGGCACAGAGAATACAGATGTGAAGTAAGAAAAAATTACTCACCTTAGTAATGTTGTTTCTTCTAATGGAGTCTTGCTATATTATGACAATTGCAGTATGACCGCAGGTTAGAACTGCTCCGGAGGTGAAATAGTTAACTTTCCATGCAGGCATGGAACTTAGAGCGCCGAGGCCGCTTGAAAACTCTGTCTGTTGTGCTTCAAACGCAAACTGTCAGATCTTTATGAGCTAAAACTCACTAAGGTTCTGTGTGGAAGCTGTAAACCTACACTAGCCAACTGGCTACTAACATAAACACTCATTTTTGGCCTAAAACAAAGACTCAAGTCAGGAGACCCAAAAATGCAAAAACACAACACCAATTCACCCAAAAAGGTAGGTGAAAAACAACAAGGTGGGCATCAAAAAAAGTGCCAACACTGTACTGCCCACCCACATCCCCAAAACAGAGGTTCTGAGAGGGGCAGGCAGGGAGGGAGGTCATAATATAGCAAGACTCCATTAGAAGAAACAACATTACTAAGGTGAGTAATTTTTTCTTCAAACAACATGAAGTCTTGCTATATTATGACAATTGCAGACTACACAGCAGTACCTCCATGGAGGAGGGACAGAACCTACTTAGGGAATAGGCTCTGAAGCAACGGTTGTGTTGAAACCGAGCATCACTCCTAGCCTGGATGTCCAGGAGTAATGCTTGGTAAAAGTGTGAACCGCTTTTCCAGGTAGCTGCTTGACATATTTCTAGAATAAGAATGTCTCTGGCAGCAGACAGAGAAGCAGCTGTACCTCTGGTAGAGTGAGCCTCAGGCCTGAGGGGGGGAACTTTACCAACTTCTCATAGCAGAATTGGATACAAGAGACAATCCACCTGGCAATGGATCTTTAGTGGCTGGCTTCCCTTACCAACTTCGCCATAGGTGAGGAACAGTTGAAGGAGTCAAACCTATGACCCTTGGTACGCCTATGTAGTAACTAAGGGCCTCTTCACATCTAGGCTATGCAGCATCCTCTCCCCAGAGGAGGAGTGGTCAGTGAAGTACACTGGAAGTGAAATAGATTGATTAAGGTGGAAATCTGAAACCACCTTAGGCAGGCACTTTCTGTTAGTCCGAAGGACCACCTTATCTCTGTGAAAAGAGATAAACTCCTGCTCTACTGGCAATGCTTGTAATTCACTTATGTGTCTGGCAGAGGTGATGGCTACCAAAAACACAGTTTTCCAAGTCAAGTACTTGAGCTCAGCTGAAGACAAGGGCTCAAAGGGGGGTTGCATAAGCTGAGCAATGCAAACATTAAGATCCCAGGCAGGGGCAGGATCCCTGAATGGAGGGTTGGTGTGAAACAACCCCTTAAAAAACTTGGAAAATACAGGATGAGCTGAAAGGGAAGAGGATTTGCCTGCTGAAATAAAAGCAGACACAGCTGCCAAGTGCACCTTCAGGGTAGCTGGTCTCAGCCCCAAAGAATTCAAGTGGACCATATAATCCAGGACTGTGGGTAGATCAGCAGAGACTGGGGAAATATGCTTTTCTGAGCACCACATGGAAAACCTTTTCCATTTGGAATTGTAAGTAGCCCTAGTGGAAGGCTTCCTTGCGGCCTTCAATAAATCCATTACACCTTGGGAAAGGTGTAAATTAGCAAACTCTAACTCTTCAAGAACCAAGCCTTGAGATTGAGAGATTTGAGATTCGGGTACCAGACCCTTCCCTGGGCACAGGTTAACAGATTGGATTCCTGGGAAGGGACAGGGGAGATGGACTGCTAAGGACAGCAGGAGTGGATACCAGGCTGTCTGGCCCAATCCGAGCTATCAGAATGACTTTGCATGATTGGGATCTGATTTTGACTAACACTTTGAACAGGAGAGGAAAGGAGGGAAGGCATAAAGAAACTTCCCCTCCCAACTGAGGGCTAAGGCATCCAGTGGGAGTGAGCCCAACACTGGGGGCCTGCAGCAAAAAAGAGGAAGTTGGTGATTGTCTGGGGCTGCAAAAAGATCTATCTGCGGGGTGCCCCATCTGGCAAATACTACTCCCAAGATCAGGGGATCCAGTGACCATTCGTGGTGGCCCTGGGAAATCCTGCTGAGAGCATCTGCCAGGACATTGTCCTTGCCTGGGAGGTGAACTGCCATAAGGGAGGTGTTCAGGGAGTAAGCCAGAGACCACAACTTCATCGCTTCAGTGCACAAGGCCGTAGACCGAGTGCCCCCTTGCTTGTTGATGTACCACATTGTAGTGGTGTTGTCTGTTCTGACCTGAATACTCTTGTTCTGAACATATTTGGAAAAAGCTTGAAGTGCTAGAAAAACTGCTCTGAGCTCCAACAGGTTGATGTGGAGCAGAGATTCCTGGGGAGACCACAGACCCTGGGTGGTGGGGTCGCCCATGTGAGCTCCCAGCCCAAGAGGGACGAATCTGTAGTAAGGATTAGAGAATGAGACTGAGTGACAAAGGAACCCTTGTCTCAGGTTGCTCTTGATCCTGCCACCACTGTAGGGCTTGGATCAGGTTCGAGTTACTGGGATCAGCTTGGTAAGAGGATCCTTTCTTTGAGACCAAAAGCTCTCAAATGGAACTAGATGTCCTCATCTGAAATCTTGCTCCTTGCACAACTGCTGTGGAAGCAGCCATGTGTCCCAGGAGCTGCAGAAAATGCCTTGCTGGCCGGGAGACCTGCAGGGTAAATGAGGAGGCCAGGGAGACTAGGGTCTTTGCCCTGTCCAGGGGGAGGAAGGCCCTGGCTTCCTGTGTGTTCCGTTCTGTGCCTATGAAGGTAAAAAGCTGGACCGGCTCTAGAATTGTCTTTGAGAGATTCAGAAGGAAATCTAGAGAGGTAAGCAGTTGCTGCGTTATCTGAAGGTGTAAATTGACCTGGTCTGGGGACTGGCCTACTAAAAGCCAATCGTCCAGGTAAGGAAAGATGGCAATCTTTTGCCTTCTTAGGTAGGCAACTGCTACAGTCAGGCATTTTGTGAATACCCTTGGGGCAGAAGTGGAGGTCAAGGGCATTGCTCTGAACTGGTAGTGGCCAGAGGGCAGCTCGAACCTGAGGTACTTTCGATGGGAGCTTCTGATGGGAATATGGAAGTAGGCATCCTTGAGGTCCAGGGAAGCTAGCCAGTCCCCTGGCCTTAGAGAGGGTAGGATAATTCCCAGAGTCACCATTTTGAACTTTGTCTTTAAAAGGTGCTTGTTTAAATATCTGAGATCCAGGATGGGCTGCCATTCTCCTGTCTTTTTTGGGGTAAGGAAGTACCTGGAGTACAAACCTTTGCCCTGGTGTAGGGAAGGAACCCTTTCCACAGCTCTGAGAGCCAGGAGGGTAGAGACCTCTGCCTCTAGGGCGAAGAGTGCCTCTGATGGAGTTGCAGGTGGAAAAGATCTGGTCTCAGCTTTGGAAATTTTTTGAAGCTGAGAACCAGTCCCTGGCTTACTAGTTCCAGGACTCACTTGTCTGATGTTAAAGACTTCCAGTCCTGGACAAAGTAAGCCAGCCTGCCCCCTACAGGTAGAGGAGAATCAGCCCTGGCAATTCTATCAGGGTGCCTGCTTGGCAGGGGCTTTGGGCTGAGGGGTGGAAGCAGACCTGCTTGTACCCCGTCTGCCTCTCCCTCTAAAGAACCCCCTCTGAGCATAGGCAGAGAAGGAAGCTTGGGCTTGCAAAAAGGCTCAGGAAAAGGCCTGCCCCTGCCTCTAGGAAGCTGCTTTTGAGGAGTGGCCTGCCTTTCCTTGGCCTGTGCACTCCTATAGGTGGTCCCATATTCATCCATTTTCTTCATGTAATTCTCTGTTTGCTCCCAAATAGAGAATTTCCCACAACAGGAAAATCCATGGCCTTAGACTGGGTATCCTGAGACAGGGTAGTACATCTGAGCCAAGCCATCCTGCAAAGTGCAGATGTAGCCATGACTCTTGATGAAACATCATTAGAGTCCACTGCTGCATGAAATTGCACCTTGGATGCCTCAATACCATCCATAGCCACCTGTTCCAGCTCCCTGGCAAGCTGGTCAGGACTTGTTTCATTAGGGCCAGCACAGTACCCCATCTGGATTTCTGGTACCTAGCAGCATAAGCTATATAATTTGCTTGTCTGAGTCCCAAAGATGCTGCCATGTACTGTTTCTTTGCCATAGCATCAATCTTCCTGGAGTCCTTCTCAGGGGTGTAGCTAGGGAATATTAGCTCTTGTCACAGGCTGCAGCCTGCACTACCCCCACAAGGCTGCATTGTTGAGTGAGGAAATCAGTGTCGGAGCCTGATAAGGTATACCTCTTGTCCATCCTTTTATCCACAGGAGGTATAGTGTGAGGAGTTTTTAAAACTTTTACTGTCTGTTTCCAAAAGATTTATGCAAAGGAATAGACAGTCTCCTAGACTCTGGAATATCCATCATTTCTACATAGTCTGGCTCCTCTTGGTCATCAACAGCTTCCTCAACAGGGAGCTGGAGAGTTTCAGCAACTTTTTATAAAACATGAAATGAGAAGGGACTCAGAAAGCTTAGAGGAGAAACCCTAGGGGTCTATCTGGAGAGATGTCCGGATCAATGGGCACATCCAGATCTTCAAAACCATATTCACTCTCCTCATATTCCTCTTCCCTCCCCGGTTCATAAAAATCCTCAAAATCATAATCTTGAACTGGTGGAATCGGCCGAACCCAACGCTTACCTGAAGGTGTCGGTTCGGTCGGAACCGGAGAGAGAGAATAGACAATTTGAATTGCTTTAGCTATTTCCTCAGCAGTTGGGGAGAGAACTTTTGGCTCTACGCTAGCTGACTTTCTAGTCCTTTTGCTGGAACCGGCTCTTCGCTTTGCCGAGGAAGTATCGCCTGGTCAGAGGGCATTCCTCCGGTTCGTTGGCACCAACCGGCTGGCCATCCGGTCAGCGGACTTTTTGGCCTCCTTCTCTGAGCTACCAAATTTTATCTGTGGTGGCAGTAGGAAATTAGACAAATCTGGCAGTCTGAATTGAGGTGGTCAAACCCCAGACAATAGACACATGTGGTGTGTGGGTCAGCCTTAGCAAAAGCTTCCCCACAAACACTACAGTGTTGAAACCCAGTGGGTCCGGTTTTTCTTTTGGGTTTCTCAGACATAATGCCAGCCTCACCAACTTGCCCGTTTATGGCAATCCACCAAGCAAGACACCCTTATTGGTTCCCAACCGTGTCACGGGTCGTGGAAGAAACCGTAATGAAATCCGTTTTTTTTAGAACCGATAAGAACCGGGAACCGCACTCTAAAAAAGGACTAGTAGATTTTAAATACAACCTGATAGGTTCAAACTGAACCGATAAAGAATTACAAGTTCCACACAGAAAAAATAAATGTAAAACCTATCTATTACTTACATTACCACAGACAGAGCTTGAACCGACCAGTTGCGGTTTAATTTCGGCTAAAAACTGAAAAATAATACTTTTAAACCGACAAAATGAACCGAGCAGAAGAAGAAATCTCCGGAGCGACTCTTCAGTGAGGCGGAGTAAAGAATCTGACAGTTTGCATTTGAAGCACAGACAGAGTTTTCAACCGAGCTCGGGCTCTAAGTTCCATGTCTGCATGGAAAGTTAACTATTTCACCCCCGGAGCAGTTCTAACCTGCGGTCATACTGCAATTGTTGTAATATAGCAAGACTTCATGTTGTTTGAAGCACTTCTACTCAATCCCTATTATAGAATGACCCCATTAGATGAACAGGTAGACAGACTGTCAAATGGTCCACCAGACAAAGGCAAAGTGTTTAGTTCATAAGTGATGCCTCGCAAGACGGGGATACAGTTCCTTTTGGACCACTGCAAATTGAGTTTAATTTCCCCAAAAGAGCACAATGACAATGATTGCAACTTTGTCAAGTGTGCAGCAAGTAAGATATTAAAAAAGATATGTTCCCATTTCTTAGTTTATTACAGCATGTGACTAATTACATATATCTCATGTACCAGTTTTGCAAGCATCTAAGGTTAGGTCTACTTCCCTCACTCACAATGCTGTAGTCCAGCTCAGTATGAGACTTAGGCATGGATCTGCAGAGTACAGACAGGGAGATGGTATGGGAAAATATGCACTGCATCTCTATAGAGCAGGGGTTCTCAAATGGTGAGGCCAGCCTCCCTGGGGAGGCCCCAACCTGTTCCAGGGGAGGCTCAAGCAAGTGTGAAAAAGTACTGTATTTAAATTTTGAGTTTTATATATTTTGTGTGAAGAGATGAAGCAAACTGAAAGAGGATTAGAGTAGGTGAATTTTATGTATTTATTTACTAAAAGGTGATAAGGAAAGGTGAATGAGCCAAGGCTCATTTCAGGTGTAACCAGGAAGAGTAGGAGTGAATACATTTTAAAAGGTAACTGCAAAACAATCAAGAAATACACAATGAACAATAGTGTAAACAAATATGAACAATAAACTAATAATGAGTGGTGGTAATTGATCAATTTGTAGAGTGATGGCAGAACTGCCCAGATATAAAGGTTGAGCATAGAAGTGCTAAGAGCAACAGCAGGAAGGAGCAAAGCAATCCCAAGAAGTTGCTTAGGAGCGGGAGAGGCAAAGCACGAGGAAGGTTATTTCTTTAGAGAGAAAACAGAGAAAGTAGCCTGACCCATGAAGGCACTGTAACAATGGTTCAAGAATGAAAATAGTGGAGCAAGTAGGCTTGCCTGTTTGGGGGGTTACAATAAGCTGAATGATAATATTTATTAATTTTATTTATTTGTTATTCAGATGACACCTTTGAGCACATGAGCTCTTTTTCAAAGGTTCCATGTCAGTATAAGACAAAAAACTGAATGTGAGCCAAGTACCCAAAGGGGTTTCAATTTTTTCCTTGTGTACCGCGCAAAGTACAGTATGTTATTTTTCTTTGGGGAGGCCCAAGATTATTTCAGTTTTTGAGGGGAGGCTCAAAATCTTTTCCATGGATTTGGGGGAGGCTTACTGTGACAAAGTCTGAGAACTATTGCTATAGAGGCAATGATGGCAAAGCAATTCCCATTTAAAATCACCCCTAAATGGTATCTGAGCCAAGATGATTACATATAATGCAACAAATCCCACATTTGTTGGTTCTGCTTATTAGAAGTATACAACCCCCAATCAGGTGGTACCGTGACGGATCTGCAGCTGTGTACAGGATGGGAGTGAGCATGACACTGGGAATTCCTGTGTTTAGTGGTATGTAATGGTCCACTTGCCGGAAGTCCATTGCAATCAACTTCTCGGGTTGCTTTCACTGCAGTTATTGGACTGATGCTGCTATATGAATTGGTGGGACTTGGACACCTAGCTTGAACAAAATACACTGATGACTCGACTTCTAGCACTTGACTCTTTATTCATGGGGCTATGTCAAAGTTAATTTGTACAAACAGATTTGGGTCTAAGTACCTAAATTTATTAGTTTTCAAGCAGTTCATTCTTGTATACAGGTTTTCATGGGTAACCATCTCCACCCTATATGCATTACAGTTGCCTGGACGAACATCTCCACCCCAAATGTCTAGATCATCTGGCATGCCAACAACATAAAGTGTTCCGCTGCAGCACATTAACCCAGTCATGCTCCCTGCAGTTTTCTGTCTCACTATAGCATTGTGACACTGTCCACCTTTACCTTTTGCTTGGCAAACCACCTACAGAAGGCCTCTCCAAACTTTTCAGGCAGGAGAGCCCAGGGGTTATCTATCACCCTTCTATGCTAGTCCTATCTTCTTTACTCAACCCCAAACTAGATGCTGTATTTAGCAGGGCACTGCTTTAACTATGGGCACTTTCCCTCAACTTCTGTTATGGTACCCTGACTGGGCATCCCTGAGTAATGTGCACCACTTTAATGGAGAACAACATCTGGGGGTCGACACATCTCTCACTAAGCCCTTTGTTAACAGCCAGATGCTATCATGGTCTCACTGTGGATGTGTGTATATATGGAAGAGCAGTGTGTGATATTAAATTGTATTTAGTGCTACATACAGTAGATAGTTGGGATGTGCTGGCTAACAAGGGTGGTGGTCAGGCACTAAGCTCTGAGATCTCCAACCGTTTGATGATCCCCCTCTGACTTCGAAAATATACAGTTGCTGTAGAGCATTATGGACAGGGCCACTGCTGTTCTGTGGCAGAATTTTCTGATTTCCGCGGCATGATTTATTCATTTCTCTGGCAGAATGCAGTCCTGCCATTGACTAAATATGATGTGATGTCATCGATGACATCATATGCTGAGCATAGAGGAGGGGCTTCAGGATAAACGAGGAGGGAAAGAAAGCCTGACACTATGGAAAAACAGTATATTTATATGAAAATTCATCAAAGGCAATGAATTCTGTGGCATTATATATATTGTGCAGCATGATGCAAATTCTACGGCAAATTCCGCAACCGCAGAACAGCAGAATTCCAGGGGCTTTGATTATGGATAGTCAGAAGGAGAAGAAAGCAGAGGACTGAAGGGCCTGGTGGGATTACATCTGTGGAAGGGGTTGGGTGGATTGGGGTGGTGGGAACAAGAAGGCGCCTGGGGTGAAATGGGTCCAGGACAGGGGTCCTCTCTGCCTGGTTCCCATACTCAAGGGTTCCACAAATTGTGGGCAGGGCACTGGGTTGGCTTCATTGGCCTATCCTTCTTGTGCAGTGTTGTGCAATGCCATATTCATTAAAAACAAGACGGCGATCATTGCTAATCTTATTGCAACAACTGATCTGGCTTGCATCACCGAGACCCGGCTGGATGAAAATGCTGGTCCGGAATTGGAATCAGTGGTTCTGACAGAGTACTCAGTGATACATTGACTGAGAAAGGATCGTAGGGGCAGGGGAGTAGCCATTTGTTTTAAATCAGACCTGGTCCTTGTAGCTATCCTGGTGGGAGAGATGAAATCCTTTGATTATATTGTAGTTGCAGGTGCAGGTTGCAGGATTTTTCTCATCTACCGACCACCCGGTGATTGAAAAAAATTCCTGCAGAAAGTCGTGGACTTCATCATCAACCTGATGCTGGAATACCCCATATAGATAATTTTGGGGAATTCCAATGCTTGGGTCGCTGATGAACTTTCACAACTTGGTCAGGACTTCCTCCAACTGATGAGTTTGTTGGGCTTGACACCGGTTGTTATCTCTGCAGTTCGTATTCATGGTCATTCATTGGACCTGGTCTTACTACTTGGGATGGAGGTCTTTGACCTGATGGTGGAACTGGTTGGCTGGTCGGGCCACCATACTATAAGGTTCAGGTTCAAGGCACCCCCTAATAGACCTATAGACCTGCCCAGATGAAGATGGTCCAGTATCACCCTTTAAGGGGTTTGGCCCCACATGGTCTGATAGAGACACAGGACCTATCAGGCATGATGAGTGCATGTTAGGAGCCGGGGAATTGGTGCTAGCCTATAATAGGGCTGTTACCGAGGCCCTCAACTCCATAGCAACGGTCCGTGTTTGCCCCCTCACACTTCACCAGAAGTCCCCATGGCATAATGGAATGATGAAGGAGATGAGGAGGAGGAGCCAAAGGCTGGAGCGGTGCTGGAGGAAGTCCAGTTTGGATGAGAGCAAACTTACATTGATGGCCCATTATAGATACTAACAATCAGCTATCTTCTGTAAGATGGCAGAGTTCCTGTCCGAGGAGATCACTGCAGCAAGTAACAGACCAGCTTAGCTCTTCCTTACTGTCGATAGGTTGTGCAATCCAACCTGTCTTCAGTCTCAGGGAGCCTTTTCACAGTCTAGGTATGATGAGTTTGCTCAGTTCTTTGCCGATAAGATTGCCACCATCAGATCTGAAATCTGATCAGCGCCCTCAAATGGGCATTGCGTGATTGACTTGAGGTTGCAAGTACTCGGCCTGTCTGGTCCAACATTTTTTTTTCCCCAATTATTTACCCAGGTGAGACACACTAAGCTGAAAGTTTGTTTACAGGTGCAACCTGGGAGCACAGGGAAGCTAAGTGACTTACTCAGGGTCACACAGCATGCAAGTGGGGGCTGTGGGTTTCAAACTCAGGTGTCCAGATTTGCAGCTCAGAGCCTTAAACCACTGCACTATACTTTAGCCAGATGGCGATCATGGATGTTATGCGGATTATCCAGGGGTTGCGGCCAACCTGCTGTAGTTTGGACCTGGGACCAATATGCCTATTAATAGTGGGTGTTGAGGTCATCGGCCCAGTCCTTACCAGGATAGTACAATGTTTTTGGTTTTTTTTTTTTAATTCAAAGTTTATTAATTTTACACCGACGTTTATACATAAACCGGTAACATATACCTATGATGCACAACGGTAAACATATTATCCTAGACTATACATAGATCAGCTAAGTCCCCCAACTTCATCCCCTCCCTAACCCCCGCTTCCTTCTAGCTCCTCCCACCCACCCTCCTGGAGGGTGCCAACTGATAGTACAATGTTAACTAATGAAAGGGGTCTTTCCAAAGCCCCTGAAGGAGGCGGTGGTAAAATCTCTTCTGAAAAGGCCCTCACTAGATCCAGACTGCCTGTCTAACTACAGACCTGTCTGTAACCTGCCCTTTGAGGGCAAGGTTATTGAGAAGGTGGTGGCTGCTTAACTACATGACCATTTAACAACACATAGAATCTATGATCCTCTCCAGTCTTGTTTCAGAAAGAGGCACAATACCGAGACTACCCTTGTTCGGGTACTAAATGATCTCCTAATGGTGAGGGATTGAGGGAGACAGTCCATATTAGTTCTCCTTGATCTCTCTGCAGCATTCAACAATGTGGACCATGGAGTGTTGATGGAGCACCTGCGGGTTTGCTGTGTGCTGGCTGGTACGGTCCTCAGTTGGTTTAAGTCTTTTCTCACAGGCAGGATGCAGAGAGTAGTTTCAGGAATTTATTCCTTGGCTTGTCTGCCCCTGTCCTGTGGGGTTCCACAGGGCTCAGTCTTATCCCCCATGTTGTTTGCAGTGTATGTGCTGTCTTTGGAAGACATTATTAGGTGGTATGGGTGGAGTTTTCACTGCTATGCAGATGCTACTCAGCTCTACATTTTCTTTGTGCCTGAGCAGGGGTATACAGCCTAGGCCTTTAACAACTGCCTCACTGAGATTCAAGGCTGGATAAGTACCAGTTGGTTGAAGATGAACCAAGACAAGACCAAAGTGTTGGTATTAGAACCTGGTCACCAGGGTGTGAGGGGGCAGGTTGGTCAGATCTCTGGATTTCAACTCATGGACTCCCAGCTGCCTACCTCAGGTTAGGTGAGAAATCTGGGCATTGTGTTGTACTGTGGTTTGATGCTCAAATCACAGGTGTCGGCTGTGGTCTAGGTCTCATTTTATCATCTGAGAAACATCACCTGGAATAAACACCTGATTCCCCCTGGTAATCTTCCAACATTGGTTCATGTCTTTGTAACCTCTTGCCTTGATTAATGCAAAGACTTATACCTAGGGCTATTGGGGGCTGATCTTCACCATTTGCAGCTAGTGCAGAATGCATTGGCCAGGTTGTTGACAGGATAACCAGATCTTGCCACATCACACCTGTGCTCTGCTATCTGCACTGGCTGCAGGTAAACTGGCGAATCACCTTCAAGGTCAGTTTGCTGACCTATAAAGCCCTTCATGGCCAGGGACCTAGCTACCTGCAAGATCTTCTTGCCCCTGCTGCCCCACCTGCCAACTCATCTCCTCTGATGAGGGATTGCTAGAGATTCCCAGGGTGAAACTGAAGACATCTGGGGCCCAGAGGTTTGCTTTTGTGGCCCCGACGCTGTGGAATTCTTTACCTCATCAGGTTAGAGAGTGCCAGACCTCTGACCAGTTTAAATCTGAATTAAAGACATTCTTATTCAGCTTGGCATTCCCTGATATAGCTTAAAGGACAGTCTATAATGTAGTATAAATGGTGTTTTATTTTATAATTTATGGGGTTAATTTATATTTTAGAGATTTTAATATTTATTGTAGAATGTAAAGCCCCTTGAATCCTGTGAGAATTGTGTTTACAAGTAAACTTTGATTGATTGATTGACTGGGCCTCACCCACACCTTGCCCTGCTGTGCAGCCAGTGAACCCTCTGTCCCACCCCAGATCTCTCACCAGTAAGTTGACCATGAGCGCTCTCTTACTACTCAGAGATAACTTATTCCTGCTGTCTTTCTGTGTTACATGCTTGCTTCTTTTCCTGTGAGTGCTGAGTGTTCTCAGTTTGGTATAGGTATCTGAGGTCACTCTGTCACCAGGATGTCCTACAATGATTGGGCAGACTAGGTGGGCCAAGCGGTCCTTATCTGCCATCAAAGTCTATGTTTCTATGTTTCAATGATCTTCAAGGGCACCTGCTCATGAGTCATGTCTGAAAGCCATTAGGGAGAGGGGGTACTCTTTTGAGGTTCCCGCACCCTCATGGTGGTTCCACTACCCTCCCAAGCTATCGATAATGTTCGCAATCCTTTCCCACATTTCCCAGCGGTCAGAATCCACATCTGGTGTCAAGATCCCTCCTGGCAACCTGCAAAGTTCATGTTGATGACTTTACGATCCCCATGCCAAGCCCTCACCTCATCAACATTATGTGGAGCTTGCACAGGGCTCTGAGAATGACTGGCACCTGTGCTTCCAAATAGGATCATAGCTCAACACCTCCTATGCACCTGGTGTAAGTTCTTCTGCCAACTACTCTGTGAGCACTGATAAGTACCCACCCCAGCCAAGTGTGTAGGAGTACCCCCTGACACAACAGTGCCCTGCTGGCTGTGTCTGGTTGCTCCTTCCCACTGGCACCCATGCCAGTGGTTACACAGCTGGCCTCTTACCAGCATTCCAGAAGATGCCTACAAGATAAGGACAAATGAGCATAAATGCTCCCACTGTGGTAAGGTGAAACCCTCCCACTGTGTTAATTTGTTTAATACAAATAGAGAATGAGGTCCTAAGGCACTAAAAAGCCATATAGCTCAACAAGGCTACCCTAAGGTACCAGATTAAATGAAAGCATGCTAAAACCTGAAACACTCAGTGCAGAAATTGGCTCACAGAATGCCAGATAACCTTTTGTGTTTCTTTCCTATCCTTTTGGCTGCAGCCTTTCTTCTACGCTAACCTTTCTAATATTCTAACTTGCCTTCTCTGGCCTGATCACCCAGGGGGAAAAGAGAAATGTGCAGGCAACAATGCAGCATTACTGCAAAATGTTCTCCATGCCCCCAAGCATAGGACTGCACACTACAGTGGGTGTTTTGGTAATTTAAGTCCTGTGAATAAAGTATCCAGCAAGAGTCTTTTAAGTGGAAACAAACACACTTAGCAAAAATGAAGTAAACAAGTTAGATATTTTAACTCATCAGCCAATATGTCAGGTGATATACTGAGGCAAACATTTCTCTAATCTTGAGAGTCTCTATCACTGTTTGTTCTCTGGGCTTCAGTAGGGTATTGGGTGTGGCTTGAGAACAAGCTCTCTGGTCTGCCAGTACTTAGTATTAGCTTTTATTGACCAGGTGACACAGTCGCGTCTGTTTTCAGGTACGACCCGGGAGGTCACAAGACAGTCTATTCAATAGCAACAAGCAAGATACAATACAATAAGGACCAATGCAGCAAATTAGCAAGTACAATAAAGCATGTTGTGGAGCAGAAAGATAAAAACACAAATATAAGATACAATTAGGTCTGAGATTATGGACATAACTCTTAATGACTTACAACAAGTTTGGATTAAAATCTAACCCAGAAATGCTGAAAAAAATTATCCTAGGTACCATTTGTAGACCTCCATCACAGTCCAAGGAGGAGGATGAAATATTATTTCTGCAATTAAGTAATTCAAACCCTGATGAAAACATAATAATTCTGGGAGATTTCAACATGCCCAGAATAGACTGGAAAATGCAGAATGCAAGTAGTCTGACAGAGGATAACTTTGTAAATGTCATACATAAAATGGGCGTAGAACAGAAGTGAAGAAACCCACCGGGGGGGATAATGTTCTTGATCTGGTTCTAAGCAATATGGGTTAAGAGGTTTATAATTGTGCAGCCACCATCTCATTGAGTAATAGTGATCACTCAATTGTATTGTTTGAGCTAAAGACAATGTCAGATAAGGTCATGAGCAATAAAGAAATCAGACAATATGAAAAGGCTGACTTCCAAGCCATTAGGGAAGAAATGTGGCAATGGAACTGGAGATCTAATTTTCAATAGAAAACTTTGGAGGATAAATGGAACCTGCTAATCATAATATTAACAGCCTAGTTAGCAGGTATGTCCCTACCATAAATAAATATAATACTAATAGGAGATTACCAGCCTGGATGAACTAGCAGAAAATCAAAACAGCACTAAATAGGAAAAGGAAATTGCATATAAGGGCAAAGAAGAGTAAGAATGGTAAAGATTGGGAGAAATACAAGGAGATCCTGAGAAAATTCAAGAGAATTATAAGGCAGGCTAAAAAAGCCTATGAATTTAAATTGGCATCCAAAGTCAGGGATAATTATAAAACCTTCTACTCATATATAAATAAACAAGGAAGAGATAAAGTTAGGATAGGAGTTATAAGGGATGGAAAAGGGAACGTAACAACTGAACCAAAAGAGATAGCTACTATCTTTAATAGTTACTTTAGTTCAGTATTTAACAACAAAACAGAAAGCACAGAGCAAGGTTTGGGAAAATCAGGTGATAGACACATACTGGTATCAACTGAGGAGGAAGAGACAAAGCAATTAAAACTAGATTCAAATAAGTCTCCTGGACCTGATGACTTACATCCCAGGGTTTGCAAGGAACTGGCCAGTGAATTGGCTGAGCCCTTGGCAAATATCTTCCAGGAATCACTGAACACTGGTAGGGTAATGGGAGACATGGAGACTCGCAATTGTGGTCCCTATTTATAAGGTTGGCAATAGAGAGGAGGCTATGAATTATAGTCCAGTAAGTTTGACCTCTGTGGTTAGTAAGATCTTGGAAGGAATTATTAGAGACTACATTGAGGAATATATTAATAAAGAAGGTATGACTGACAGCACACAGCATGGATTCACAAAAGGGAGATCCTGTCAGACTAACTTGTTGTCACTGTATAACAAAGTTAGTAAGGAAATCGAGTGGGGTGGTTCTGTAGATGTGATCCTGCTGGATTTGACCAAGGCTTTCAACAAAGTACCACATGGGGAATTAGTTGATGCCTTGGCGAATATGGGTCTCCACACCGATCTGATAGGATGAGTTACTGCATGGTTGCAGGCTAGCAGACAAAGGGTGATCATTCAAGAAGTCCTGTCTGATTGAGTTGAAGTGAGCAGCAGAGTTCCTCAGGGGTCCGTGCTGGGATCTACCAATCCTGCATTACGGCAAAGAAAGTAACCATGAGCCTTACTCTGCCGAGAGTCCAAGCACTGTTTAGTTCTAGACTAAAGCCACGTAACACCAGGGGCTCTGAATACCAGCTACTTCAGGTTCTCCACCGTCACACCTCTCAGGGCCAAAGATCCTTTGCCTTCATAGCACCTAGCTGGTTAAATGCGTTCAATCCTGACATCTCCTTCACTATCACCCTTGGCTCATTCAAACATAAACTCCACCTCCACCTTACTAACTCTAGCTCCTGTGAATGCTACCTATAATCTCCTCCTTCCTCTCATTTTTGTTCCCTCCAACTATCACCTAACACATCTTCATTCCCTCCTTTTCCTCTATGTTACTTTTTTATTTCTTCTTTCTTTTCATCACTCCTGACTCTCCCCCCTTCACCCCCGCACCTCTTCTGAGCCCTCAATGATCTTTCATTTTATGTTGACTAGTTTCAGTTTGCTCCCAGTTGATGACCATGCCCTTTGACTGCAATTCCTGCCCTCTCCAACTTCGCTCCTCACGTTTATCTTCATCTTCCACCCTCCCTCCTACTTATTACTCTGTTACTCTGTGTTCCCATGTATACATTCTACTTATTCTAGCTATTGTATTGATCTACCATTGTAACCTAATATGCTGACCTATTTATTGCTTTGTTCCTATTTCTGTAACTTGTATTGTATTTGTTCTCTGATGCGGAACCTTTGTAAAAGAGCCTGGCTCAAAGGTACTTGTAATCCTAGTTGCAATAAAATAAAATAAATAAATAAATAAATAAATAAAATTAAGATTTACATAGCCTCAATGAAGTGTGGAGATGACATTTGGTTGGCCAAATTTGCAGCTGATACAAGGATAAGGACTGCAATAAATAAGAAAGAGGACAGTAGCTTCAAAACAATCTAACTAAACTTGAGCACTGGGCAAAAAAGACAAAACTAGAGTTTAATACCAACAAATGTGTAGTTATGCATTTTGGCAAATGGAACATCAGGGCAGAATACCTACTAAATTAAGTCAAACTAAGGGAAGTCAGTGAGGAGAGGAATTTAGGTATAAGAATCAAAGATGATTTATCCTTCCAAAATCACTGCCATTTGATAGCAAAAAGGGCCAAAGCAGTACTGAATTGTATTTTAAAGCACATAACATCTAGAAGTAGAGCGGTGATACTGCCACTTAATGGTGCACTTGTGAGATCGCACTTGGAGCATTGTGCTCAGTTTTGGGCACCCAGTACCAAAAGAGAAACAAAAGTACTTGAGGGGATGCAAAGGAGGGCTACTAAGGTTATTAGGGATGTTAAAAATCCTACGTATGCAGAAAGAAGAAAGGAGTTGGGACTCTTCTCACTGGAGTATAGAAGATTATGCAGGGACATGTTCCTACTTTATTGTGCTCTGACCAATGACAATCTACGGAAACATTTAGGACTAGAACTAAATCCCTCCGGTTATAGGACACACTCTCATGCACTGCAACTGAAAAGGGAATTGTGTCATTCTAGGAAGAGGACATTTTGGTTCAGAGAGTGGTGACTATTTGGAAGATCCTTACCTGAGGATATTGTGGGGAGCATGACTGAATGAGTTCAAAGAAAGCTTGACTCTTACTGCACAACAATATCGAAGGGTATCTATAAACTAATGGCAAACACAATGGACACCAGTGTCTGCCTTGCTCTGGACATACCTATGACACCTATGAAAAATGCTTAATTTCTTTACAACGAAGTATGGTTGTCTTTGGTGTTGTAGATAATGCTGTTCATCCTCATGCTGCATCTAATATTCCCCCTCTTTATATTGCATTGCAAGTTTTCTTCTTTTTTTTGTCTCCATGCTGAGTTACTGAAAGCATTCTGCTACTGCTTCACTGAGCATCTCTCCATTATACATGAGTATGACACCACAACCATGTATAACAGGATCTGCGATGGCATACACATGCATAAGAGCAATCCGCAACTTCTGAAAACTGATTAGAATCAGATCTAACAAGTTAGTATATATTGTTAACATTTTATGCCTTTGTATTAATCTAGCCTGTAGTTTACTTAAGCAATAATGCACGACACGGTGTGTGCTGTTGTGGGATAGTGTTATGCTTTGTGTAGTTGGGCACAAGGCCGGAGGCGAAGTGTTTCCAACACCAAGGTGTGACATTATCCCAGGACAACACACACCCTCAAGTGCATTATTGCAATTATAAAATGTCTGTTTTGTTAAAAAAAGAAAAGAAAAAAGATTAAAAAGTTTAGTAAAAGTAGATTTTGTGAGGGGGCGCTGTTGAGCAGTTCTACTGGCAAGATGCACCTTAGACCAGTTCTGTCCACCATTAATCAAAATCTGATAAAAATCTATATTTTTTGTGAAGTGACTGCAGAACTAATATTTGGACTGTGTAACTCTTCATGCCTGCCATCGATTGATATAAAATATCAATATGGGTCGCAACCAAAAAGCCACCAGGAGTGGACCTAAAAATGTACCAGCAGTTGAAGTGTAGGCCACAACAGCAACTTCATCGACAACTATTGCCAGCTTGGAACCCTCCTGGAGAGTTCTGCAGGCCTTGATGCAGGCGACCGATTTAAAGGTGGAGCCGATATTCCAAAGATTCGTGGAGCAAGATGCAAAGTTAGAAGCCGTATCCCAGATGGCCTCCTCAGCGGAAAAAACTGCAGTCCAAGCTTTAACCACCACATCTAAACTAATACAAGAAAATACACACTTGCGTTATCAGCTAGAGACCTTGGAGAACTCCAACAGGGCAGCCCATGTGCACATTGTGGGACTACCAGAAGGAAGCAAGGAAGATGATTTAATGGGACTTTTATACTCTTGGCTTTCCGATGCACTCCAACTAGCTCACGATACACTTGTGGGACAATTGTGCAAGGCATTCAGGTTTACTTCATGGGTGGCAGGACAGAAAGGTGCTACCCCTAGAACAATATTACTGGTAACCACTAGTTCATCCATGACAGACAATATATTACAGGCTGCAAGGTCGGTGGCCTCACAGAGTTATAATGGGGCTACTGTTCATTTTTTCCTGGACCTCTCCTTTGCAACTCGGGCTAGAAGGAAAAAATCTGATGCAGTGAGAGCGCAACTCCGAAGCGTGGGAGTCAGTCACTCTCTTTTGATGCCAGCCTATCTACGCATATACTAAGGGGGCCGTGACCTCCAATATAGCAACCCTGTCAAAGCCAGGAAGAAGACGGAAGCCATTGCCAGGGAGTTTCAGTCCAGCAAGGTGCACCAGTCAGCGGCATTGGAGGGAGAGACCTGAACTCTTGGTGGTAGATCGTTGGACACTATAAATAAGTAGTAACCATGTAACTATATTGTTGGTTAAAATGGTTAAAATGCTTGATTTCTTTAATGTTATTCAAAATAGTTATGGGCTGGAGCGTTCTGTGATTCACATCCCTTTCGTTGTATAGAGGGATGTGGGCTGGTTCTAATGGTGCTTAATATGTTTGTATTACCATTTCAGGGACTTGAAGTCACATCATCACTGGTTGCTGAGTTCTTACCACTCTAGGGATTTAATATTTTTTGGACTCGACTACCAAAAGCCTTAGTAGACTATAGTTTTGTGAAATAAGATCTAGGGTAAAATTATTATTTGGGGTTACCCCCAACTCCTAATACCAGACTGTATAGGTTGGTTATCCTTCTTAACATTGAATGCATGTGTAAAACCTGATGTTTATCGATGCCTTACAGGCGTTGTACTGTATGTAATGGCACATGCTAAAATGCATTAAACATAAAATTCAAGAAAAAAAGTAGATTTTGTGTCTTTCTTTAGTGGTTAGGTATATTTGCATCAAAAATGCAGATTTCCTGTTTTGTACAGTAGGTGGAGCTGATGTGCTGTTTGTGTGCCTCTGTTCCCTACCTAGCAAATTCTCTCTCTGTCTCTGTCTCTGGTGGTAATGAGACACTGTTTCCTGTTCTCTCATCCAACTCCACCTACAGGTTTGGGTTGCCTCCCTGTCTGTTTTAGGCCATGTCACTCCTACTTGTAGACTGCAAGCTGCGGATTCCCTGTCTCTCACTAATTCATACAGTAACTACCGTTTCTTAAGCTGAGCACCGACTTCAGTGCACGTGCACTAACTCTGTTTGGGCTGGGAGTGGGGATTGGAGCAGGGACTGCCGATTGTGATGACAGCTTTTTCTCACTGGATTTTAAATTCATTATTTAACAAATATAAGGACAACAAATGGGATCTGTGATTTGCACAGAACCCCCGACATTGGGTGAGAGGGCATTATCTGTTTGGGCTGGAGAAGGGAAATGGAGCAGAGAAGCTGATCACAATGATGGCTTGTAGTGAAGCTGACTGCGATGATGCTTTTGTTTTTCCTTTTTAATTCAGTTCTTAAAAAAAATGAAAGAAACTAAAAACAAGTGTGCCTGCCATATAGAATATGGAGGACATAGGAACATACGAAAATGCCAGCAGAAACAGGCCTAATGGTCTATCGAGTGTGCTCAAGTACACAGCTAGCAACTTATAATGCTGCTGCCCCTCCTCCCCCATCCTATTACCCTTTCCCCTTCCCCTATCCCAACCCCTCTTGAAGCTGTCTACCATCTTGCAGGCCACTACCTCACCCAGCAAGGAGTTCCACTTGTCCACCTCTCTTTCTGTGAAAAAAATGTTTCCTCCTCTCTCTCCTGAATCTACCTCCCTCCAGTCTCAGTTGGTGTCCTCGCGTGTCCCTCTTCTTTCTCCTCTGGAAAATCCTCTCTGTATTAGTCTTGTTTATTCCCTTCAGATACTTAAAGGTCTCAATCATATCTCCCCCATCCCTCCTCTCTTCCAGAGAGTACATATTCCGTTCCCCCAGCCCCTCCTTGTATGGCTTGCCCTCCAAACCCTGGATTATCTTTGTAGCTCTATGCTGTACCCTCTTCAATGATTTGATGTCCTTCTTCAGGAATGGGTGCCAGTATTGCATGCAGTACTCCAGGTGGGGCCTGACCAGTAACCTATACAGGGGCAGGATAACCTCTCTACTTCTGGAGGAGATTCCTCTAGTTATACACCCCAGCATTTTGCTGACTTTTGCTGCCACCCTTCTGCATTGAACAGAGTTGTTTATGCTCCTTGTTATGATCACTCCTAGGTCCTTCTCTTCTGTGGAGCAACCCAACTGAACCTTATTTAAGTGATAATCCCTTCCCTGGTTTCAGGCTCCAAAGTGCAGAACCTTGCACTTCTTGGTGTTGAACCCCAGCTGCTATTTATCTGCCCACTCCTGCAGCTTATTCAGGTCCTCCTGCAACCCCTTCCTCCCCAAACATGTCATCTACCACAGCTCCCAACTTGGTATTGTCTGTGAACTGACAGATTTTGCTCTGGATCCCATTCGAGATATCTACCATGAAAATCCTAAACAGTACTGGTCCCAGCACAGATCCCTGTGGTACCCCGCTCTTCACTGCTCTTGGTAATGAGAGTTCTCCCCCCTACCACCACCCTTTGTTGTCTCTCCTTCAGCCAGTTCCTAATCCAGGTCACCATTTTTGGTCCTGCGTCCACATACTCCAGCTTCCCCCCCCCCATCTCCCATGTAGCACCGAATCAAAGGCCTTGCTGAAGTCCAAGTACAGGACGTCCACAGCATGGCCCTTGTCCAGTTCCCATGTCACCCTGTCATAGGACTCTACCAGGTTTGTCTAGCATGATCTGCCCATGACAAACCCGTGTTGCTGGTTGTCCGGGATACCATTTGCCTCCAAGAAGCTCATGAGCCTCTCCTTTAGGATGGTCTCCATGAGTTTGCTCATGATCGAGGTGAGGATCACTGGCCTGTAGTTCCCTGATTCATCCTTTGGCCCACTCTTATGGATGAGCACCACATGGGCCATCCTCCAGTCCTGTGGCACACATCCTGTGTCCGGGGAGGTATTCAACAGGTCTGCCAGTGGCCCCGCAAGGACCTCTGCCAGCTCTCTCAGTATTCTAGGGTGAATGCCATCCTTCCCAGGCACTTTGACCACTCTTAATGCCCTCAACCTCTCCAGCACCCTGCCCTCTGTAATCCCTACATCTGTTGTCCTCTTCCCCTCTTACCCTCCCCACCACTTGCCTGAGGTATTTGCCCCCCCTTCTCCTGCGTGAACACAGAGCAGAAGTACTCATTCAGTGCCTCTGCCTGCTCCGCCCCCTTCTCCACTCACCCCTGATCTTTTTTGATCCTCACAAGCTGTTTTTTGCTTCTCCTTTTCTTGTCTATGTAACAGAAGAAGTATTTTTCTCCTCTTTTGATCCCCTGTGCCAGTCTCAGCTCTCTAGAAGCTTTGGCCCCCCTGACCACTCTGGTGACCTCCCCAGACTTTTCCCTGTATGCATCTTTATCTTCTCCCCTCCATGTTTTCCTATACTTCCAAAATGCCACCTTCTTGGCTCTCAACCCTTCCCTGACCTCTGGTGACAGCCAGCTGGGTTTCTTTGCCTTGCCCCTCTTGTTTTTTTTCCTACTACAGGCCTCTGTTGCCTCAGCCAGCCCTCCCGTTATTATATTCCATTTCTGATCTACATCCATGTGTTGTTGAATGTCTGCAAGGTGCTTGCTCAGAATTTACCCCATCATCCTAAAATCCACCCCTAAACTCAACCACCCTTGTACTTGTGCCCCCTGTGTCCCTCCCCATGTTTAGCATGAACCACACCGAGTAGTAATCACTCCCAGCAAGCGGTTCCCCAACTTCTAGGTTCCTTACAGCTTCCCCATTATCCAGTACAAGGTCTAAAGTCCTTTCCAGCCATGTCAGCCCCTGTACTAGCTGTGTCAAGAAGCTGTCCTGAAAAGCTTCCAACAGGACCTCCTCTATTGCACTCAGTGTGTGTTCCAATCCACCCCCGGTAGGTTGAAATCCCCCACCACCACCGTGCTTCCCTTCCTACTTACCCTTCTAATTTGATCTGCCAGTTTCCAGTCCAGGTCACAACCCTGTGATGGTGGCCTGTACACTACCCCCATCCTCGGTGTCCTATTCCTCACATCTTGGAACTGCATCCACAGAGCTTCTGTCCTCCCCTCCTCTCCTTCCTCCCTTACGCACTTCCCTCCCTCACATAGATCGCCACCCCCCCATTCCATTTGGCCCTATCTTTTCTGAATTGCCTGTACCTGGGGATCATCAGTCCTGGTACTGGGTGACCCATGTGTCTGTGATGGCCGCTATGTCCACCAATTCCACTGCCAAGAGAACCTGTAACTCCACAGTTCTATACATTAGACTTCTTGCATTCAGTGAGACCACCTTCCAGCCCGTTGCCTCCCCAATCTTACCATTCCTCCCCCCCCCCTTTGTTCCTCTCTGTGCCCCTTCCTCACTACCTTCACCTCTAACTAGGGGAGTGAACACCCTATGCTCCCCTTTCCAGACATTGTTTCTAACAACAGTCCCCTCGCCACTCCCCCTTCCTAGTTTAAATCCACCCTTATTGAAATATACCCCTCCATTCCCTGTCTGAGTACACTCTTCCCCTCCTTCCTCAAATGTAGCATGTCCCCTGTGTATAGGTTGCTGTTGCCCCAGGTCCTGCCCCAGTCTGACACCAGTCCATATTTCCTGACTCGGCACCAGTCCCTCAGCCACCCATTGAACTCCTCTATTCTTTTTTTTCTCCCTGTACTTGCACATGGTACCAGTAATACCTCAGAGAATGCCACCGATACCCCCACCTCCTCACACTGCCTACTCAATTCCTCGAACCTCCCCTTTACCACCTCCACTGTTTTCCCGGCTAAGTCGTTTGTTCCCACATGCACCACCACATGTGGTTTCATGTTCCCTCTGCTTTTGCACTTGAAAAGTGCCTGCCCTTCCCGGTCTGTGGTCAACCTCGGAATTGCCTTGACCCAGATATGACTGTGCCTTCCCCCATTCCTCCCCATCTGATCCCCATCAGTATGGAGTCTTCCAACACAACACCCCCCATCATTCTGATCCTGACCTCGCCTTCCACTGTGATCCCTGTCCACTTCCACAGGAACCCCACTGCCTCCCTCCTTACATCCCTCATCTGCACCTTTTGTGCTCCTTCCATTATTCCCCCCTGCTGCCTCCCCTCCTGTTACCACCTCTCCCTCCTCCTGTACCCTACCTTTCCTCTCCCATCTCTGTTTCCCATTGTAATTCCTGCCTCTTGGACCTTCCCTACCACTCTTCCCCCCTCGCAGCTCTGATACCTCCCTTTCCTCTGCCAACTCTGCAAACATATTGCTTGATAACCCTGCAATGGTGCACATCGCCTCGTTCCTCCTTCCCTGATCCCTTCCTCCCTTCTCCTACTGCACCTCCGCTCATCTCCCCCCCATCCTCCTTATATCCCCATCTTTATCTCTGCAGTTTCCTCTCTTCATCTCCCAGCCCCTCCTTAGTGGGGTCACTCCTGCCTCAGCTCCTCCCTCCCTCACTCACTCTGCTTAGTTCCCTCCATAACCACTTTACTTCATCCTCCAATTTCCTTAGCCTGCAGCAAATTGGACAGCCTCCCAGTTTCCATAATAAATTCATCCAAACAGTCACCCCACATTCATTGCAACTCACTATCCTCCCTGTGCCTGCCATCCTCCCTCCATAGCACCCATCATTCCACCCTCTATTCTGCAGCCTCCACCCACCCTTATCCATATCTGTCCACTTCCACTGCCTCTCGCATTCTCCCCTTGCAGCCCTTCACACCTGCTCCCCACAATTTGTGTTTGACTTAAGTGTATCCACACACCTGTCCCCCAGTCCTTACTCTCGTACTTATATGCTCTATTACTTGTGCGATATCAGTCCTTCTTTAACCCCCTGGTCCTCATTTGATGGCCTTCATTCAGTAACACATTAATGTGTGGTTTTACTATCTTATGACACTGGGATGGAGGAGTTTATGTTTTAAAAAATGTTTCAAGTACTGGCAAAAGCTCCAGCAACTATGCCAAGTGTGGACAATTTGGACACGGGCACTGGGGTCCATAGGCAAGGAGGAAGGAGGCAGGGATCAATCAGGGGGCAGGGGGATAGCAGGAAACAGGAATGTGAAAGGATAAAGGAGGGAAGGTCATCATTCTGGTGGACTCGATAGTTAAGGGTGTAAAATGGGCTAAAGGGGCATTAGGAAAAGCGGTATTTGGGTGGAGTGTATGCCAGGCTTGACCGCAGGTAGAGTGGGATAGCATATTAACAGGTGTGTGGGGAGGGTAGGGGAAAAACACATATTGTGGTGCACCTGGGCATGAATGACCTGGAGTGGAGAAGAGTAGAAGAGGGTGCAGGATAGTTTCAAAGAGCTGAGGAAACTATGCAGTATAGGGGAAGGTTGGTAGCCTTCTCTGAAATTCTTCCAGTACCAAGGGCAAGTACAGCTAGGAAGCAGAGAATCACAGACTTCAATAAATGGCTGGGGGAATTGTGTGGGTCCATGGGGTATGGATTGGTGGAGTGGGCAACAGGTGGGACAACATGGACCTGTACGTGTTGGATAGGTTGCACCTTAGCAGGGAAGGCTCGCAGGTGCTGAAGCAGAAGTTGGGGAAGTTTATTAGAGTGAATTACAGTTTAAACTAGGTAAGGGGGGTGAAGGGGTGGGCAGTCACCAGGAAGGGGGTCCTTTGGACCTCCCCCCACAGCAGGGCAGGAGCCATATTCACATTGGAGAGGGGATGGGGGGAGGGTAAAAGCGCAGAGGGGGGAGAAGATCACAATGGACGTAAAATTTGGAATGAGCTACCCTTATCGTTACGTATATTGAAATTGCATTCTACTTTTCAAATTAGATTTAAAAAGTATTTCTTGTCTTTGATGAATTGTACTTGTTCATTAACTGTATTTGTTAATTTATTTTGATAAGTTGTGTTGTATGTTATTTGTTTTTGTGTATGTGTTATATTGTAATTTTGTTATTTGCCCGGGTTGGACCTGAAAAGGAGCTTTGGCCCAGTTGCCCTAACCCTGTTAACAAATAAAATGAAATCAGTGAATGCTAGAAGCCTTGGGAACAAGATGGCAGAGTTACTGGCAATGATGGTGGGGGGGGGGTGGACATAGCCGCCATTACAGAGACATGGGCATCCCAACACAATTCCTGGGACCTAGCCTTCCCAGAATTCAAGATTTATTTATTTATTTATTTATTATAATTTTGGTAACTGGGTGAGCGGGCTGAGACATTACAGACCCTTTTTCGGGGTGACTGGAAAGTGCAGAACATAGACAATGACATGGCTGTAGCAGTGGAAACATTTACAATATTCACTGATTTACAAAAAATAATAATTTACGAAGCATTCACAGATTGAACATTTACGTATTACAAAGACGTGGCAATTACTGTGGTTATATTTGCATAGCTCGCAGATTTACAAAATACTGGTGACATATGGAATGTGGAATTCTGTTGGCGGAATTAGCATGGAATGACCATTCCACCAGCGGAATTTCTGCCAGAATTTCACTGGTTCTTCAGTGAAATTCTACCTACTATGATCCACGGAATAATATTCAGCAGAAAAGCATTTTTTTCCATGGAAAATTATTCCACAGCAATTTCCGCAGAAAATATTAAGATCTGCAGAATACCATTCAGTAGAACAGCATTTTTTCAGCAGACAATCATTCCACAACTATTTTCTACTGCGAAATTTCACCACTCTGTTTCGGTGGAATTTTAAAAATTCCACACAGCACTACAAAATGCACCCTTTACAGATACATTTACTTCAAATATTTACATAAACAGGAGGGGTGAGAGAGTGGGGATTCTTATACATATGAGGACTAGTGAGTGATAAAAATGTATGCATAGCATCATGGCAGCAGGACCAAGAGTCAACAGAAGCAGGAACAAAGTGATGAGGCATTGAAGTGGTGTGACAGGGAGGATTGGAACTTAGCAAGAGAGGTGCAGGATAAGGTAGAGTGTGGTGGTGAGTTCCAGCTAGACACTGCTGAGAAGGCAAATGATCTCCGGGCCACTGCTAACTGAGATTTGGGCAGTACGAGAAGAGGGAGGGAGTAAAATCTAAGAGCAAGTGGTGGTTGTCAGAGCTGAGTGAGTTCGGTAAGGCAAGGAGGGGTGTAACAGTGAAACAGTTTGTCCACTAGACTCAACGCGGCACACTGGAGTTTGGATTCATAGGTTAGCCAGCCCAGGGAGGAGAGGACATCGCAGTGGTGATGACAGGCCAGAGAGCAAGATATACCGGAGGGACAGGGAAAAAGGGAAGGGGGGTAGCCATCTAAGTGAGGGAAGGGGTAACGTGTAATAGGGAGGAGGGGGAGGATGGCAGAGTGGAAGCCATTTGATTGCAACTACACAACTCAAGGGGTAGAAAGGTTAGATTGGGGGGTAGTATATGGGCCTCCAGCTTAGAAGGAGGAGATTGATAGGGAGCTGAGAGAACAGTTAAGGAGGCTTAGTGGCAAAGGGAGCACTGTGGTGGTTGCAGACTTTAATCTGTCAGGCTGGACTGGAACATCTCGGCTACCTCATGTGCCAGGGAGCAGATCCTCCTGGAAGCCTTCCATGATGGCTTCCTGGCACAGAAGATAACTGAGCCAACTCGGGAGGGGAACATTCTGAACCTGTGGTGCTGGCAGACGGAAAACAAGTCAAAGATGTTGGGGTGGAGGATTCCCTGGCAGGAAGTGACTACCACACAGTACGGCTCACACTTGATTTAGGTAAGAAGGCAGCCACTACAAAGACTAAGGTCCTGGACATCAAAAGAGCAGACTTTGGCAAGATGGGTAATATACTAGAAGGACACAAAGCTAGCATCTGCCGTAACATGGATGCTGAGCAAACATGGGTAGTCATCATGGGCAGTCATCAAGCTAGGCTTGGTAGAGGCCACTAGTACATGTGTAAAGAGCCAGAGTAAGTACACCAGGACCAAGAAGATGAGCTGGATGAACAGGGAGGTAGTGGAGAGGTGAGGTAAAAGAAGGCTGTCTTTAGAATTTATAAAACATCCAACAGAGAGGATGACAGGGAGGAATATGTGAGGAAATCCAGGGAGGTAAGTAGAATAGTAAGGGCAGCCAAGGCATCAAGAGAACAGAGGCTAGCACAGGGGATCAGAGAAGGTGAAAAGGATTTCTTCAGGTATATATAGGAGAAGAGAAAGACTAAGGATCAGATTGTTTTTTTTTTAAAACTCTTTTTATCCTCCATCTCCGACCCCCAGACTCTCTCCAGTGTAGTCACTCAGCTCACTCCTATCCCACCCTGCCTGAAGCCCTCAGCCTTACCTGCTAGAGGGGGGCATCCCCTCTTCACTCCTCTGGTCCCCAACCCCCCAGATATAGGTCCTCCGGGGTGGGACTGCCAACTCCTCCCGGTGACCTTTCTGCAAATTTAGACAGGCAACTTAGGGAACAAAGGGAACACCAAAGGCAGGCTGGAAGACCCAGCGTTGGATGTGGTGGATGGCCACCTTCGCCGACTAGGGGATGGGGTGTTTCCATGTTTTTCTTGTATTCCTGGGGGGGGGGACATGCCATGGCATCCAGCTCAGGATGGGCGGTCTCCCACACCCACCTGTAGGCTGTCCTGCCACAATCCCCATACTCCCATCTGCGTGCTTGCATGTCTGCCACACCTCCCGATCACCACCACCAGGAGCCACCACAGCAGCGGAAGCAACTAACCCTCCCCAGGTAGGAGAGCTGCCAGTTGACAGCTCAATCTATGTCCAAGCCCCGGCTGACCCCCAGTGGCCCAATTGGCTCCCAAACCTGGTCACTCGCATGTGTGAGGTGTGCTGCTCAGCACCAACCTCAGCGCCACCCAGCTGGCTTTGAATCAGATTGCTAGGATCAAGAATGGCAGTGATTGGGTAGAAAAGGAGCAGACCAGGCAGAAGTTCTCAATGAGTACTTCTGTTCAGTATTCACCAGGGAAAGGAAGGGCCCATACTATGGGGAAGGGTGGGTGGGAGGGGGAGGAGGTCACAGATGGAGTAATCACAGAGGAAAGGGTGTTAGAGGGCCTTAAGTCCAATGGGGTAGACAAGACACTTTGGCCTGACACAGTCCATCCTGACCTGTTAAACACCTCTCTGGAAGGATTACCTACGGAATCCCGAAATTCACTTCCCCGAACTCCACTAGACCAAGTTCAGGAGACTGAATTTCGGCATCCCGACGGGGACTCATGATCAATGTGGGGGCCTTTGCCCCCCGCACCACTCATAACTAAAATAACCAGCTCTGAGGAGGAGAGGACCTCGGAGTTGGTAAAAAAAAATGTTAGGCAAAAAAATTGATGCTGCATCGGGAATGGAACCTGGATCCACATGGCCACGCTGGCTGAGTTGCTCATAACCCAGACCTCCATGTCATGGAAGCAGATCGGACAGCACCTCCTTCCTCTTGCTACTTATGTAGAGAAACTGTGTTTCTCCCATGCAGAATCTTTTGCACATAATTTTCATGGTGAAATATAATTTCGGTGTGCAAAATTATTTTGGGCATCTGCATTTTGGGATACTGAAGCCGGTCCTGTGAGTGTCGGGATTCCAAGCTTCAGTATCTTGAAAGGATACCCTCTGGATATGTGGTGCATGACTGAGGATTGGAGGGTGGCTCCAGTGATACCACTCCATAAGAGTGGGCACAGGGACGAACCAGGGAACTATAGACCAGTGAGCTTCACCACAATTGTAGGAAAGCTAATGGAGGCTATCCTCAAGGAAAGGCTGGTAAAATTTCTGGAGGATAATGGTCTCCAGGACAGCAAACAACACCGGTTTGTCTCAGGCAGATCCTGATAGACGAACCTAGTGGACTTTTCTGATTGGGTGACACAAGCACTGGACAAGGGCCATGCGGTGGATGTCCTGTACCTGGACTTCAGCAAGGCCTTTGACTCTGTGCCTCATGGTAGGCTGACCAGAAAATTGAGCAACCTGGGAGTGGGCAGGAAACTGGTTAGATGGGTCAAGAGCTGGTTACATGATAGGCAGCAGAAGGTAGTATTGGGGGGTGAATTATCAGAGCCCAGAGTGGTAACAAGTGGAGTCCCACACGGCTCGGTGCTGGGACCAGTGCTGTTTAACATTTTCATAGCCAACAGCTCAGATAGGATAAAAAGTAAATCAGCCTATTCTCTGATGACATTAAGATCTGTGTGGAAGTTGATGGGGGGATGGCTAAATACTTCAGGAGGACTTGGCAACACTGGAGGGATGGTTGAACACATGGCAACATGGGTTCAATGCCAAGAAGTGTAAAGTCATGCACTTGGGAGCCAGGAACCCCTGGAAATAGTTACTGGTTGGGAGGAGTGCAGTTATCCACATCAGTGGAGGAAAAGGATCGGCATGGGGTCATAATATCATGGGCAAAAATGTTCACCGCAACAATGCTGCCTGCAATAGAGCATGCAGCAAAACAACATCAGCACACTATGCTGAACTGCACAGAAAGAGCACACACTACAGCAACAACTTTGTTTTTGTTGGGGGTACCCCCCGACATGAGGGGCTCTGCCCCCCCACACACCATGGACTAATTATAAAAAAACTCACCTTCAGTGCAATTCCCATTTCAGGAAAAAAAAAGCCACAGCACAGTGGGACCTTTTGGAGAACTGAACTGCAGCCTTAGGTCCCTGATGCCACCGGAGGCAGGTGCTCTGTCCATTCCACCATGGGAGCAGCTCAGCCAGGCACCACCCCGATGGCATCCTTCACCTCCCCCTGTTGGCAGCCTACAGCGACGGGGTAGTGGTTTCTACCGCACTCTCTAAAAAAACCCTGCCACTGTAGAGCCATTAGCACTTCTTTCAGCGCTGTTTTAGATGTGAGGTTTTACTTGCGCTATCTTGACCCAGTAGGGAAGGATCTGGGTGTACTGGTAACAGGGTAAATGAACCACTCAGCCCAGTGTGGGAAGGCAGCAGCAAAGGCCAACAGAATACTGGGGTGCATTGCAAGAGGAATTACTTCTAGGAAAGGGGAAGTTATCCTGCCCCTGTACAGGTTCCTGGTGAGGTCACTCTTGGAGTACTGTGTGCAGTACTGGCTCCCCTACTTGAAGAAGAACATCAAGCTACTGGAGGGGTTGCAGCACAGGGCAATGAAAATGACCTTGGGATTTGGAGATAAACCTTTTGAGGAGAGACTGAGAGCTCAATATGTATTCCCTGGAGGATAGAAGGGATATATGATTGAGATCTTCAGGTTCCTGAAGGGCATGAACAGAGTAAATACTGAGAGTATTTTCAAACTAAAGGGTTGGAGGGAAACCAAGGGACACAGTCTGAAATTGGAAGGAGGCACATTCAGGAGGGAAATGAGCAGGCACTATTTCACTGAAAGGGTGGTCACAGGGTGGAACGCACTGTCGGAGGAGGCAGTATCACTGTGGACAGTGAGCAGCTTCAAGAGGGGGTGGGACAGGATCAAAGGGAGGGTTCAAACCAGGAGTGGATGGGGGTGGGTTTTAGTGAAATGTGAGGAAGAAAAGTGTGTGAGGAGGGAGGTAAGAAGAGGGGGGCAGCTGCAGTCTAAGTGGTTGAAGTGCTGCACACTCGAGCAGACTAGATAGACCATAAGGCCTATATCTGCTGGCAATGTCTTATGTTCGTATTCCGTGCATGCCATGCTTACAGGTTGATTGGAGGGTGGACACGGCCACATTCTGGGCTCTGGATATCTATTTTGGTTACTCTCACTCATTCTAATGTTATAACAAGGATTCTGAAGAAAGCATAATGCTAACAAAACTTGTATAAGTTTTTTGCTCTTGCTATACACTTCCTTTAGTACAACATTGAATATACAAGGGAGTCAGGCAGCATACAGTACTATGGTACTTAAACAATGGGGGGGGGACAGGGAATGCCACAGAGGGGCCTGGTACACAAATCATATTTTTGTAGCTACACTTCTGTCAGCAACCTGCGATATTCTACCTATGGAAGGCACAGTCTAAATCAATCTCTAACTTGCCTCACTCACTGTTTGTGGTTCCAGTAGCAAGACATGCATCCTTGTTGGATGACATCATCCAATAATTGTCTTTTATGTCTGCCGTTAAAGGTTACTGAGCTTTTCCACCACATTTTGACTGTGCTCATCGCTGCCTGCAGCATCCTCATTTACTGAATCATAGTTTAATGATATGCTGTTATAGTATTATGAGCAACAGAAATAATCTCTTTTGAAAAGGTTTTGTAAATAGTCTTCTCCCTGATTGCAATGACTGCTCTGCAACCACTTGTATTCTGTCTGGGGAAAATGAGGAAACTTCTAAAGCAGTTGTGATGGGAGGGTTGGCCGTCACTTCCAAGGGACTCTGGATGCTTCCTTGACTGGAATACAAAAAACCTAATGTCAGGGAGTAGCAAGTTCCTATGTGAGTTGCTTATGTACAGTACCATCTTGAGACACAGGAAGTTACTGACACTCACCCAGTGACTACTTATTCAAAATAATTTTATGTTACATACATAGTATCAGACTGCGTATATGCATTTATTTTTTACAGTTGTGTACTTATGATGTTTAAAGTGATTTTTGTCAGGTTTGCCACAACAAATGGCGTAATATCCTGTATTATACAATGGCAAGAAAGAATCTTGGATTGTGATTGGTCAGTTTGGGGCTGGACCCATGGTGTTATCCCAGCACGATGCCACGGGTCTAGTCTCAGCCTCACTGTGAACCTGTAGATGATTTTTTGGATGATGAGCTAGATGAGCTTTTTTTTTTTCGTCTCCTCTTAAGAAACAAAAATATTTTTCCACACTAATAAAAACATCTTTAAAATTATTTTTTATTTATATATAACAACGAGCCATTGTATAATAGGAATAATGCATTCCAGGGTGTGTTGTCGTTTGGGATAACGCACGCCTGGGCATTGGATGCACTCGGCCTGCAGCCTTGTACCCAACCCCCCCCCAGGCGTGGCATTATCCCAGCACGACACACACCCTGTCATGCATTATTCCTTTATTAACCTGTAGGAGTTGTGTTTCAATCTCATATCATTCAAACTGCCAAAAAGTGCTGTTTTCCATGAAATTAATGCTTTTATTTCTGTGTTCTGTTTCATTTGCATAACCTGCCCCATTTTTTTCTCAGTTCTGCAATCCCCAAGCGTAACATCATGCAAGGGAAACAAAGTTTTCAAGCACTGGTATGAAACAGAGATCTCTGTTGATCAGTCTTGCTATTGCAGACATCTACATTACTGACATAGAAGGCTACATCTCTCAGTAAAGAAATCTTGTCAGCTAGATACTATATGCACAATGCCTTGTTTTGGAAATAAACTTATGAGAGCTTTTATTGTTGAAGCCACTACAGAAATATAAGACTGTACCTCACAGTAAGGGAATTGGAAAACAACTTCTTATTGTACCCACAATGCCTTCCTATATATGTCTACATATTAGGTGCAGTCACCACCACAAAAATAAGGGACTGCACCTCTGAGTAACTAACATTTACAGCAACATTATAATTTACTCATAATTCCTTGGCGCTGTATGCAAAACACTGACAGTTCCCTTGCATGACATCATTCTGGGGGAATGACCACATGCAGAAAAACTGGAGCACACAGTGCTGATAAAACATAAATAAAAATGACTATGAAATATTTTTTTTACAAAACAAATTGCAGCTTCATCTGAAGCATGGGCAGCAGTGACTTACTATGTGAAAAAGGCATCCGCTAAACCTGGCACAGTCACTTTAAAAAGTATATTCTGTCACTGGTGTCCCTACCACCCTGAAGAAGGATAAAAGTAAGAGAAAAGTAAACTCCCCAAAATGTTGGTGGTGAGAGGTGACCCATTACTTGTATGTAAATTAAATTATTTAAATAGCCTGTAATTGGGTCAGAGGAAATCGGCATATGGACGGAATGTCGCCGACCACATCATCGTGGCTAAATTGGCGCAGTCAAAATATAATTTGGAAAATCAGCCACCAGTCATATAGTTGCAGCATAGATTTCCCTTGCCACGCCCAAAATACCAGTGACCACCCGGCTGACCACAGTGCGACGTTTCTACTAGACAGCAGAGCAGCAGTAAGCTGCCTTTCTCACAACATCTACTATTGCTTTAAACCATAAAACCAAAAATAGCTGCTCAAACCTTTAAATTACTACACACTGGAATTCACATTTCTTATAAGGGGTGCTGCTAGATGGTGACAAATAACAAACAAAGCAAAAAGACTAGCGCACACCCTCCCCCCCACATAGCATAACATTTAAACTTTCAAATGCCAAAAATGGCTATATTTACTTTCAAACTCCATGTGAGGAGAAGGTCCAGAAGGGATATTTGAATTTGGGGAGTTTATGGTACTCCTCTATAGCATGCTCCCTTTAAAATGTCTGTGTTATATCCCTTCTGGGAGCACAGTGTAAAATGAGAAGTTAAATCACCTGTGCAAAATCCCTGCTGGGAGCACAGTATAAAAGCAGTTAGCTAGTAGCCATTGAGGCATTGGAAGGTTAGGGACTAAATCGAAGGGCCCCACCTTGACGTTGGTGATTTAGCTCACTCACATTGGAATCCCAGTCTGAAACTAAGAGGACCCTCTCCTCACATGGAGTTTGAAAGTAAGTATAGCCATTTTTGGCATTTGAAAGTTTAAATGTTTTGCTATGGGGGGGGAGGAGGGTGTGCGCTAGTCTTTTTGCTTTGTTTACTATTGCTTACCTGTTACAGTATAGACTTCTACATGACAGTACAGCTGCAATCTGTTACCTGCTTACACAAAGTCTACCGCGCCTGCATTTTTGCAATCTGTATTTCTGCTTCCTAGCAGAACTGTCTTTGCAGCAGCTTCTCATAACTGCAAACTACAATCTGAATTTCTGCAAGCCTCCTAAGGTGCCTCAAATGTACGCCATCCTGTAGTGGTCCTTATTTAGTCTCATCCACAGAGCCATCTTTTAGCTGCGTATACCCCTACCTACATACTGTGGTACATATATCTGCTCACCAGCAAAACTGGCTGAGCTGTCTCAACACTACTATTGTCCTGCAGTAGTCCATATTTCTGCTATAGCATAGCTGATACTTTAACAGCCTTGTCAATACTGCAGCCCATATTTTTGCTCACCAGCAGAATCACCTCAGCTGCTTCAAACTACCAACTGCTCCCAGTAGTAGTCTGTATTTCTCCTCCTTAGCAGCGACACCTAGACAATTCCACCTGTGTCTCCATATGACCTTTCCGTGGTTTGTATTATTACTGGTCAGTACACTTGCTGCAAGCTACCCTTCCTAATCATTAATGAACATGACTGATGTGCCACATTTTTGTCTACAAGCTACAAGTAACTGAATGAAATAGCTACTGAAACAGTGTAGCTGACTTTGGTTACTCTAGCTGCCTGACATCCTGGAATCTCTGCCAGGTAAGGTCAGCAATTTGTCCAGCTACATTGTTTACTTACGACTGCATGAAATGTCAGTAAATGTAATATCGGCAAAATGTATGGCCACTATTTGTCCCCGCAACGATATGCCCACATCATATTGTCCACGACATTTCGTCCGAGGCGAATCGGCTGCTCACTGAGGAAATCATTTGCTATGTCTCCAGAAGGGTTGGCTATCATCCAGTTTTTCTGATAGTGTAACAGACCCATCGACAAGTTGTGCCCGGGCCATGCACGTGGTGCTGCCATCACTTTTGGTAAATTGTTGCAGTTCAGTAAATTGCGGCTCAGGGCAAGTGCCGGAGACACTTTAATTGACTGAGCCACAAGGGCTTCAGCTGTTGGTGGGCTTGGTAAGGAAACTGCTAATTTATGTACCACATGGGGAGTCAATAACAAATTTAATGGACTAACATAGATTTATTAACAACTGACCACCTACAAGAAGGAGGGTTAGTGCAAATGTCAACTTTAAACACGGCCTTCTTAGGTGCCCTCCTAGGCAGGCCAGATATACTCCTTCCCACCTGGTACCAGGTTTTAAACGGTCCCAAATGGGAGCTCCCTTAACTCAGTCCCTGTGTACCCCAGATGTAGAATTGCTGCAGGCTTTAGATGTTGCTGTGGGTTAGCCAGCATTGGTGTACTTTAAGCAGAGCAACATGCCCAGTTTCTCAGACCCCACAGGCCATGCAATTGTTTAAATGGAAGAAAACACCTCCACATGGGGTATTTGTCATCTAAATTGCAAAACACAGTGAAATAACAAGCACTGTCCCTTGAAACAATGCTGCACTGTAGCATACTCATGGTTCCCAGAACTGGATGGCTCCACCTGATCCAGCAGGCCTCTGGATCTCTACTATACCAGGGTGTCTACGATGTAGGTATGCTTTCTCCCCCTGCTCTGTGCTCAACCAGTTACCTTGCTCACTCTCTACAGGCTCTTCTCACCTTCTTCCACTTTTTCTGGACTGCTGAGACCCAGATATGACCTTTGCACATCCTGGTTTCCAAACCCTTAGGTCAAAGGCAGCCCAGCACCATGCTGTAGTGCCTACTAAAGGACCTAGATCAGCAGCCCTTGGTCTTTCTCTCCACTCTGTTGCCCACATGCTGACTTGCACACAGTTGCCATTCTCTTCCTCTCTGGAACTCAGTGGCTCTGTTCACAGTTTGATCTTCACTTTTCAGGCCTGGGATGGCACAGCTTGCACCCACTCCCAGCACTACAGACCTTTCCTTGACAAGATCTCCACCAGATCTGCCCTTCTAGAGCATGGTCCAACCTTTATAGGCCCCGCTCACAGTCTGTCTTGGTTTGTGTCTGGGGCTGTCACTCCAGAAACTCAACAGCCCATAGGACACAGAAAAGACACCAAAACATGATGCCCCCTTTCTTCAGAAGCCTCTAGGAGTCTCTTCCCCTTTGAGGTTTCTGAGTGTGGGGTGGGCCTGCCAAGCAGTCCATTGCACTACTCCCTCCCATATGAGTTTGCATTTCTGCTACCAGCTGGAACAACTCAGGGTCTGAGTCACTATCAAGAACATAATCCTTCTGACGATGGTCCCCCTCCATGCGCCACCCCGAGAGGACACCTCCCACAGCTGGATCCATGCTGGTGGGTTGAGTTGCTCCCCACCCCCTACCATGAAGGGTAAGTCATGGGGGCAAGAAGGGAGGGGGTCTGATGCTTGGGTGCAATGGGAGGGGGACATCAGCGATAGCCAGTGGGAGCCAGGGGAGAAACAAATACACACACAAAAAAAAGAACATAATCCTTGTGCCAACTAGGAGCCTTGGCACTCTCTGTGGCCTGGCACTGCTTCTACCCACTGGCAGTGGATGGCTATCTGTTGCCATTTCACCACTGGACCCTTCACCAGGATCAACAGGGTCAGTTTCTTCATGTTCAAGTTCGTGGGGCCCAATCACTGTACCAGGGCCTGCGAGGGAAACCATCTTTCTGGGTTGACCAATTTCTTTGCCTTTACCTCTGGAGTCTTTGCTGTCCAGAAAATGGGTATGTCATGGTTCTTGTACCCATTCCTGTCTCTGTGATGGTGCTGTTGCACCTTCGGGTTTTGGGCAGCCACCTGGCCACCTGAGGTGGAAGTTCAGGTGGGGGCTGTAGCTGAGCAATTATCTCCTCAGTGTGCCTGGCTCCATGATAAGGTTTTGGTTATAATATATGATTACAGTCTGTCTGTCATTTACAGATAACAGTTCATACAACACATCACAGACCTTCTTAATCACTTAATCTGGGTCTTTGAACCATAGCTGCAGCTTGGGGCAAACACCCTTTTTATAGCTCTCATTCTTAACCCACACCCAGACACCACTGCATAAACTTGGCTGGTTACTTTAAGGTCGCATTCCTGTTTCTGCTTACCTATGGCCTTCTCATGGTGCATCTTTACTGCAGCAACCACAGTACTAAGCTACCCTGCCACTTTAGTCACATAATCAGCAGGATCAGTGTACCTCTCCTGGACATTTACCCCACTGAGCAGCTCCCACCGGAGTGTGATTTCAAAACTGAACATCACAATAAATGGGGTGTACCCCTTTGTGGACTGTACACTGCTTCTGTAAGCCAGCATGACATATGGCAGTAGACTACCCCATTCAGTCTGATCACCCCACAAGGAAGGCAGTACGGCTAGGATTGTGTGGTTGAACCATTCAACCAGTCCATCTGACTGTGGGTGCTATGGAGTGGTCCTGGTTTTGTGTACTTCTAGGAGTTTGCGCACCTCTCGGAACAACCCTGACTCAAAATTCCATCCCTGGTCTGTATGGACAGATCTGAGGGCCCCATATTTTTTATTAAGTCTTTGGTAACCGGGTAAGGCCCACTAGGTGCAAGTGCCTGTTTTCAGGGATGACCTGGGAGCACTGGGCGGTTAAATGACTTGCTCAGAGTCGCATAGTATGCAAGTGGAGGTTGTGAGAATCAAACCAAGGTCTGGTCTGCTAGATGTACCAAGCTTGTTCACAGCTCATTACTCTAACCTCTAAGCTGTACTGCCAGCCCATGTTTTCAAATTGTTCTTGAAAAACCCTAGCAACCGTTTGAGCCTCCCTATCCGACAATGGGTGGCCTTTGCTCCTTTTTGTGAAATTATCCACCACTACTAAGAAATACCAGTTTTTCCTAGGGCTCTGGGGCAAAGAGCCCAGGATATCCATGGCTACCTTCTCTAAGAGACGATGAATTTGGGACAAGACCATGGGGATTTTAGGGGTAGCATTTACAGCTTTCAGAGACTCACAAATCAGGCAGGCTTTACACACCTCCTTAATGGACTTTCTCCACCCTGGCCAGTAATACATGACCTGCACTTTCTGTGTGAGTTCCTCAACCTTCAAGTATCCTTCTGTAGCAGTGTTGTGTAATGCTTTAAGTACCTCAGGAACCACAGCCTTGGGGACTACTATGCATTTGTGATAAGGCCTGCCCTCCTTACTTTTGGGTTTCAGCACCAAAAGTCCTTGTTGTACATAGAATATAAGCCCACACTGCTTGGTATTTGCAAAGTTTGGAGTTATGTCGAGTGTCTACAGGGAATTCAGAGAGTCCTTTCTCAAACCAGAACATCAGTCTGATGACTACTGGATCTTCCTGATGGTGGTCCAGCAAACTTGGCCTTTCTGCATCTTCTTTCATATTGACAGGGGCCGAGGATGTATCACATCCCAGGGCCAGGACCTCTACTGGTATTGTGGCATTTGATATCGGCCTCCAGGATAGGGCATCTGCATTATTATGCTGCCTTCATGGGTGATGTATGATTTGATATCAAACTGTGCAAACCATTCCAGCCACTGAGCAAGCTGTCCTTCAGGCTACTGGAAGTTGTGTAGTCAGCGGAGCGATCCATGGGCTGTCCATAGCATGAATGTCTTTCCAAGCAGGGAGTAGTGGAAATATCAAGTAAAGGTTACAACAGCTTACTGCTCTTTCCTTGTCATAGCATACTTGCTGTGCTTCCTTGGTTAGAGCCTGACTTGTGTAGGCAACCCGTCTCTCTCTACCATCTAACAGCTGGGCCAGCACTGCTCAGATGTCCACCTTGATGGCAACAGTGTTGAGGATAAACAGTAGTTGTGGGTTGGGATGTGCTAGAATGGAAGAAAAATCCCAATTAATCAATAAGACATGACAGGATGTACTTGTGCTGGGATAACAGCACGCCTCAGATGGATTTAAGCACTGGGCCAAAAGCTAAGTGCTTCCACTGCCACAAAAGTGACATTATCCTAACTCTAGGTATACCCTGGAGTGCTTATTGTGATTATGTAATGGATCCATTAGGATTAGTAACAAAATCATTTTTTTTAAACATTTTAAATTTAAATTATTCAATATTGGCAGGAAAAAAGGAGACAAATAAAAAAGCAATCCTACTGAGTCATCGTAATTTTGCTGTTTGGTCACTAGATGGCAGATGCTGTATTTTTTTTTTAAATACAAGTAAGTGAAGTGAGGTGTATTGATACAGGTGTATTGTTCAATGTCAAGGTCAGCCAGATAATGGATCTTTTTCCAGTGTTATTATGCTGGGAAATCACCATTGTGATCCAAGCTCCTAGACCTAGGCCAATCAGGTTTCTGGATATTTTGTACCCATTTCATAATTTCCATTATAACATGGGTAGGGACAGTTGAGTAATTGATTGGCTGAGCAACCATTCCAGCCATGTGTTGTTCTTTTTCAGCATCACACACTAAATAAAAAGTGACACTACCTGTGGCCTTACAACTGAAATAAATCACTGTGCCACCTAATCCAGGTTTTCAGAATAATTTGTCTGCCATCTTTTTTCATAAGTGAGTGCCCATGTTTCACTCCAAACACTCAAAATAATACTTTAAACTATGCATTTATTTTTAAACTTTCTCTGGTTCTCACTCCCAATCCTCTCACTGTTACTCGCAACACTGAGACATACATCGCTGATGCATGAGCCGACTGTGCTCTCCTGCTGTACCGCCTGACCTGAACACAGTCAGAATGCTGGCACTTTGATTAAAATGCTCTACCACAAATGGTAGTGATCTGCTGTCAAGACCAAAACAAAATCACTGTTTTGCCAGCATTCTAGCTTAGTGACCCTGTGGGTCTCTTACACATGCCATGTCACAACACAGCACCTGTGGGGAGGACTATTTGTTTAAAAGGTAGACTTTTTTAATCTTTTACCAATTTTTAAAAAAAATGTGACAGTTTCTTAACATATACCTATTTTATAAGCATAATAACACACTCTGGGGTGTGGGTTATGCTTTGATAAACATACTTCTAGGAACTGTAAGGCACGTGGCCTGTGACCTTGTGCCTCACCACGCCTCTGATTGTGCACTTATCAGAGCATAACCCACACTCTGTCATGTGTTACTGTTTACTTAAATGCAGCCCTAGCCAAAATTTGAAAACCTTTTTGAAAATTCTAGTCTAAAGAGAAACCACCCCTTTTTTTGCTCTAACAAATGCATTTGGTGCCCCAGGTGAGGACATCAATAGGGCTTTGAAAAAATTGGATTTTGTACATTTTCTAAACGTTGTCCAGCATCCCAACTACACATCTCTGAGCTGTAAAGCAATTGCACATACATTTTTCTGTTATAGACAGACCTATCATTTGTTTGGCAGTTGCTCCTTTGTATTTCTTACCGCTCTAAATTATTCCTGAGTGCCTGAACTGCATATTAAATAAATTATTTCTATTATTATATTATGTAATATTTGGCCCAAATAGTTATATCCATTTAATCCTTATTTTGTTTTACTATTAAAGAATAATCTTGTTATTCCTTTTACCAAAGCTTGCTATTTTTGAGTCATCTATGTTTTTTGTTAAACCCCACCATTTAGACATTGCTGCTAATTTTGTTACTTTCATTTGGAGACCTATTTCTGGAAAAGAAATAGCAAGACCTGGTTATCATCTGCGTACAAGACAGCTGAAATCAAAATCCTATGTCATGCCACTTGTAGGTAATATTCAGTCCATCAATGTCTTCCACTAGACCATTTATAAAGAGGCAAAACAGGGTTGGTGCCAGGACGCAGCCTTAACAAACACCCTTGTTTCAGAACAGTGCAGAGAATTTACTAGTTGCCCCTATACAGATTTAAATCCAGGTATTATTATGATATTCTTTTAACAATCTTAATAAGTAGGGGTCCTTATCTGCTTTCTCTAATGTGTCTCAAAGACATTCTCTATTTACTGAATCAAAGGCTGCCATATAATTGATACAGTAAATGCTGCATGATACATAGCTTTTTAATTCCTTCTCCATTTGTGAGCCAGATAATAAATAGTAAAACAATTATTTAATATATAGTAATTTTTCAGAACTCTAGTCTGTTCCTCTATCAACATTTTTTTTCCTCTGTCTAATTCTGCAAGTGCTTTCACAAATATTTTTGCAGTTACATGCATGAAGCTTATTGGACAGAAATTGCCTGGCTTGGCTCTATCTCCCTTTTAAATATTGGAACCAATAGATTTTCTTAACACCGGAAAGGCATAACAAAATACAGTTAAACAGATGACAAAAGTTGGTGGTCACCACTTAGTATTTGATAAATAGGCATCTGCTGTTATTTTTTATCCTCATCCAGGGCCTTATTCCTTACTAGTGTTTTAATGAGTAATGGTGCTTCAGATTCTGTAATATGTTCACAAACTGGCTTTACCAGACTTTTAAAAAGAACTACACCCTGGTTGTTTTTAAAGTCAGAAGAGGATAAATAAAAGTATTTTACAAAATTTTCCATTGACTACCCATTGGTGTATAGGCATCAAGCCTTGACTTGTATTTTGCTGTTCCAACTGTTCCCATTCTCCAGCATGCACTCCTGTCCTTACTGATAATTGTCTGTTTGAATTTGTAGCACAGGCCATCTACCCATGTCACTTTCTTAGATTTTAAAAGTGATTTGTAATGAGATTTAAGTTGTTTAATTGTAATCACTTCCTCTTCTGTTCAAGAGCTTTTTTAACAGATTTTATGCTTTTGGTTTAAATTCCTTACTATTTTTTTTTTTTGCATTCTAGTCAACCCAACCAGCACCATGTTTTTATCCCTTATCCAAATTTCAGTATATAATAATGGTTCTATTTGATGGGGGAAAAATCTTATTTACTTGCTTTAACTACACTGTATGACTTTGTCCTTTCCCAATGTATCTTGCTTTTGTGTAATTTTTATGTATCACTGTGTTCTGTAACTGTACCTCCCGGGTCATGCCTGAAAATAGTCACATGATGGCTAGTGCACTTACCCGGTCAACAAAAACTAAATAAATAAATAAAATATTTTGGAAAATGTTTGTTCTGTTTTTGCTTGGGACAAACTGTGGGATTTTAAATCCTGCAAAAGTAGAGCACCCATCATAGTTAACAATATTTTCAACAAATGCTACATTCCATCTTACAAGGTTTTGTTTGTTGGTACATCCAGTTCTCTTGTATCAACCTGCAGCTTCAGAGCATAAGGTTAGATTCCTATGTTATTCATCTGAAATGAAACAGTTAATGGGTAGGGATGATTTTCAGTATGTGGGATTATTTCAAAATTGAAGGAAGGATACCAAGAGCCCATTTCCAAAATTATGCAATCTATTATTGAAAAATGTTGCCAGCATGAAGCAACAAAGGTGAAAAGTTTCCTTCCTTATCCTTGTTGTTTCTTCCATTCAGACAAAGCCTACATGAATCCAATTTATGTTGAAAATTTAAATTTATGAATGCAATTATTTCTACTCTTGTCCTTTGATTCTGTAACTGTAGTACAATTATGGCTATGTCACTGTGCTGTAAATGTTACATTTGTATAATATCTGAATTATAAGACTGGTCATTTCCCTCCTGTTCTTTTAACTCCATCCTTGCATTAAAGTCACCTGCCTACAGTGTTGTAACTGAATAATTATCTTGCAGATTAATACAGTTTTTAAGGGTTTTCTATATTTGTTCAGTATACAGTGAGGAACATTTTGGATAGATATAACAACATTTACTATGGCTAAAAAACACTGGTGGGAAATGTAGAAGAATACCCTGATTCCCGTATGTTGAAGTCTGTAGACTTCAGTTTTGCAAGTTATTGTCAGTCTGAGATAGACAGACAGACAGACAGACAGATAGATAGATAGATAGATAGATAAGGTAGATAGGTAGGTATATAGGTAGATAGGTAGATAGGTGAGCAGGTATACAGTATATTGTAAATATCTAAATATGGTGGTCACCAAGACCTGGCTAACCCAAAAGCATGACTAGGATCTCTGGTCCAGGATTCACCCTCCACAGGAAGAAAAGAGATGGGGGAGAGGGAGGGGTGGTGCTTTATGTTAAAAAAGGTATAACCACTACAAGGGAGAGCATGAAGAAGGGGTCACTGAATGAATATTGGGGCAGTGCCAAACAGGAGCAGCAAGGAAAATAAGAGTGGGTGATGTATCAGCCACCTCATTTGGACAATGCTACAGAGAAAATCATAGACTGGGAGTGGGGGAAAATGATCAGAAAGGTTGCTGAGAAAGGAGAGGTGGTGACAGTGGGTACTTCAACTTGCCTGATGTAGATTGGAGCATCCCTCAAGTCAGCTGCCATAGGTGCCAAATGCATCTAGATGCAGTCCAGGACAGGTTCTTAACTCAGGAGGTGATGGCACTGACTAGGGACTAGGCCAGCTTGGGCATAGTGCTGACAAACTATGATCATGTCAGAGGCATCAGCATTGTAGAGCCCCTGGAAAGCAGTGATCACTTGTCACCTTATCTATTATGGTTCCATATTGATACAGGAAGGGAGGTTTTGAACACAAGAACATGTGTTCCAGACTTCAGATGGGCTGATTTCAATAAAATGGGGCTTAAACTGGCAGAGTACCTGGCAAATCTCAGGGTGGACATGGGTGTGGATGAAAAATTGTCCTTGATTCATTTGGAGAGAGGTGCAGGGAACAAGTTACCATGATTGGATAAGTGTTCACATGGTTGCATTTGCAGCTGTAGCACCCCCAACAGTTGGGTTGCTGGAATGGTTGGGTTGCTGCAGTGCAATTATGGCCATGTAAACGATGCCTTAGGTGGCACAGCTTCAAATTGGAAGGTGGAAAGTTCAGGAAGGAGGTCAGAAGGCAAGAGTACCAGTGGAGGAGTGTCATGGGTTCTGCAATGAGCAGACAAGATAGACCATATGGCCTTTTATAATTCTCCCAAACTTGCTTTTCATGTACTTTGGCCCTCTTTGCTTCTGTAATATAAAATCCATTTGTTGTTCCTTTATCCCATAGATCAGTTAAATCATCCTGCTGCTCAACTCTTCCTCCATTCTCTACTTGTATATTTGGAATTTATGTAATTTGTTCTAAATTGTTATTGCCTACAAATTGATTTTCTACAAATAGCTACATGTTTCCAGAAGACTGGAGGGGAGCAGACATGATCAGATTCCTATCTCCTCCCTCTCCCCTTCACTACTACCTCCAATCTATTCACACTCTCTTTCATCCTCTCTCTCCTCCCCACTCCCTGCTCCTCCTCTTTTCTCTTTCTTTCCTATCTTTTTTGTTTAGCAATTTGCCATTTACGTTATTGTGTCTGTACGTAGCTGTGCCTTTTGCCTGTCAGATTACTGCAGTTTGCTTATACTATGTATTTATTCCTACCCTTGTTCCCCCAGAACACATCTTGAAACTAGCTTTATGGCTCAGTATGTATGTCCTGGTAAATCTCTTTCAATAAATAAATGTGGCAGCAGGCAGGAGGGTACCAACTATAGGCTGGCCAGTCTGACATCAGTGGTGGGAAAATTAATGTAAACTTGTTTAAAGAACAGCTTAGTAGAGTATCTGTAATCTAATGGGCTACAAGACCAAAGATAGCATGAATTCATGGGGGGGGAGGTCATGCCAGATAAGACCAGGGAAATAGATCATGGGAGGGTATTGGATGTGGCTTATTTGGATTTTAGCAAGGCCTTCAACATTGTGCCACACAGGAGACTGATAAAAAAATTTGGCACCCTGGGTGGGATCCAAGGTGGCTGATTTTGGGTAAGAAAATGGTTAATGGATAGACAACAGAGGGTGGTAGTTAATGGCACTTGCACTAATGAGGGGAGAGTGACTGGGGGGGCAGGTGCCACATGGTTAAGTACTGGAACCGGTCCCTTTCAATGTCTTCATAAGTGACACTGAAGGAGAACTGGAAGAGAAGATATTCCTTTTTTGCAGATGACACCATAAAATAGGGTGGACACCCAGGAGGGAGTGGAGAGAATATGTAGGGACCATGGGAAACACAAATAGTGATGAAAATCACAGCAGCTGGGGTTCAATGCCAAAAAGTGTAAAATCGTGCACCTAAGGGCATAGAAACCTAGGAGCTGGGTATAGGATGTAGGGAGGTACTGACAGTCGTGAAGCAGGAAGGGGACCTTGGGATTATCATATATGATGACTTCAAAGTGTCAGGGCAGTATGACAGAGCAGTGGGTGGGGCCAGTGAGATGCTGAGATACATAGAGAGAAGTATCACCAGCAGGAGGAGAGAGAGGTGGTGCTACCACTGTATCACTCACTGTTGAGAACCCACCTACAGTATTGTGTCCCATTCTGGAGGCCAGACCTCAGAAAGGACAGAGCCAGGGTGTAGGCAGTCCAGAGGAGGCTGACTAAGATGGTGCAGGGACTGCATCAAAAATCATATGAGAACAGACTGACGATCTCAACATGTACACCTTGGAAGAGAGACAAGCAAAAGGGAGCATGATGGGGATCTAAAACGACCTCGCATGGGTGAATAAGGTACAGGAGGGGAGTCTCTTTAAAATGAGAAACAGCACCAGGACCGGAGGGCATGCAATGAAGCTGGAAGGGGGGAGTTCAGGAAATATGTGAAGAAGAACTACTTCGATGAAAGAGTGGTGGACACCTCAAACAGACTGCCAGCAGAAGTGGTGAAGGAAAAAACAGTGACGAACTTCAAGCGTGCATTGGTTAGACATAGGGGAATATTAGTAAACAGGCAGGAAAGAGGGAGGGTTGCTGAAGACCAGTTAGGGTCTACATAAAAAGTCTAGGCAAGGACTATCTGTGGAGATGGGGGGGGGGGGTGGCAAACAGTCCTTTTCTGCTGACAAATTCTGTTTCTGTGTGTCTATCTTGTTTTATATTTGTGTCCCTGATTCCTGTTTTGTATTTCTTCAGATATATTTTCCAGTTGACATTTTGTATCTATCTTTATTTGAAAACTCTTCAAACTCTTTCCTTGGTACACTTACATTCCTTCTCATTTCCAGCATTTTCACCATTACACAATTTATCATTATCACCAAATCCAAAACCACCCCCTACAGATTCAGTTCCCTGTCAGAAATGTATGCTTTTTTATCCAAGTTTCTTAAAGATAACCGTGAGAATGTATTACTGCATATGTCTCATTCATCTGTCCCAATGTCATAATGTTTTCCTGTGCTTTGGATGTATTTCCATGAGCTAATGTGTCAGCTTCAGAGATCACAAATAAGGATTCCTTAATTGGTATCAGAATCTAATTATATTAAGTCAGAGCCCTCAACTACAGTTTCCACTAACTCTAGATCTTCAAATGCTTCTGATCCGCTGTCTTTGTATTACCAGCTTTATCATTATCTGACATGAGACCTTCATCATACTCCACTATCTTTGTAGAGATATTTTTGTTGGTCTCTGTCTGAGTGCTTTGTAGTCTTCCTACTGGTGTCTCCAAATACTTTACATATTATTTTAACAATTTAACACTTTTCTCAAGAGATTTTGGACTGTTTGGAAGTAAATTCCCCCCATGTTGGATTTAATAAACTCCCATTGTTTATATTATTGGTAAGGCCATCTTCCAAATGATGAAATGTATTGCTTCTGCCTTAGTTATAGGGGTTGAGGCCCCTTACTCTAGTTACTTCTACTGAAAATTGAGACACAGACTAAGTGCAGTCATAATGATATAACTGTACTTCAAAGCTCAAACAAAATTATATCAAAATATAATTTTCAAATGTTGTTACATAGTTAGGGCCAGATATTCAAAGCTTTGCGCTGTGCAAAAAATGTTTGCGCAGGCTTAGCGTGGGATTAGCGTGGGTCTGCTATATTCAAAAGGCCATTTTAGTGCATGCAAACTGCATTAGTGCGGGGCAAACCATAAGTATATGCAAGGGGCAAAGTGAACATGAATATAGGTGCAATGAGATATTCAGTGACTAGCGCCATGCTAAGGTGTTTAGCGTGACTTAGCATGATCCATAGCGTGCTACAAATTACCACCCAGGAAAAGCTGGTCTTAGCCCTGGGCAAACAGCTTTTCATGACATTGTTGCTTTGCGTGGTGATGGAGTGGCATTAGTGCAGCTTGTGCTGCCCTAACAAATGAGTATGATGCTTAGAAACTGCCAGACATGGAGGACACATGGCACTCACTGATGGCACCACCATGATGCCGACAGCTGCCACAGGTCTCAGCCATGCACAGGCAGTAAGGTGTGATCGGGCCCACAGAGGTCATCATGGTAGCATGGCAATACAGCACACACCTGCAGACCATACGTCTGTAGTGCCCAACAGATGCCAGCACACACAGACAGCACTGTGGTCATGGTGGCCATTGAGGGGAGGGTGTACGGGTGGCCAGACCTCACCACAGCCGAAATGTGGCCACAAGACTGGGACACAGCATGCAGTGCACATGAGCCAGTAGTGGGAATACCCCACCGCCTGTGTGTCTGTCGGATCCTACGTGCCCCCCCGCCACATACAGCACAACTGTACAGATGCCACAGCACACACAGCCGGCCATGTATATGTTACTGTGTGTATCCCATGCCACAGGTGCAACATCTGTGGATCACACAACAGCATAACAGTAATGTCCACTGTCAGTAAACACTTGCATGTTGGGCCTGTCACTGTGTACAGTGCAGTCAACATCACTGCCCTACACACCATAGGCAGTGCTGTGTCCCTCACACTACTAGCCCCCTTGCTACTGTAGTGTCTGCTGTGCACTGTAGCATGCACTACAGTGTGACAGTTGCATGCAGCACCACCACCACCTGTGCCTATGCTGTCTTGTCCCCTGGGGTACAATATGCTATGCTATGCTGTATTGATTACATGTAGCCTGCAGCTATCATCGTGCACTGCCAGACTGACCTACAGGTGGACCTGCGGTTGGACCTGGCCAGCACCTGTACTTCCAAACTGACCTACAGGTGGTTCTGTGGGACCTTGCAGTAACGCTGGCCAAACTGCATGCAAATCAGGGCATAATGAGATGCAATCTGGATGTTTGCCCAGAGACTACCTAAGTTGGCTCATTTGCATGTCCCTTTCGAATATGGCAAAGTTTAACATGGGGCAAACGTGTTTGCACTGGGCAAACAGCTTAGCTCTGCGCTAATCCTGCACAAACACGTTAGCTCTGCGTTAACGGTTCAGGGAATATTATACTGTTTTGCACACTGTACTTTCCCATAGGCTGCTACCTGCAGCTGTACTGAGTCCACGCATTTGCTGGAAAACACATTGGCCACATAGCTCGCCTCTAGCTGCTTTCACGTTGCTGTGCTCTGTGTTGCTGTTGTGGTCTGTACTTCCAGGTTGCTATATTCAGAGCTGTCTTATTCCAGGGCTAAGGCTGCCCTGCACTCCCAGCCCAGTTTGCCCAGCCTCATTCCCATGCTATATTCAGAAGCTGTTTGCCCCAGGCTATTCCTTTTGAATATAGCTTGCTTTGTGCTCTGGGCTAAGTTTGCCCGCTGGGCAGTGCTAATTTAGCCCAGGGGCAAAGTTTTGAATATCTGGCCCTTAAAATCAAAAGGGCTATGTGAAATCATCAGATATTATAATTTTGTAGGGCTTTACAGTCTACTTGTAACCGCAGGGATTAATGTTGCAGTATGCCAATCTAATATTCTCTTCTTCCTTGTATTCTTCCTCCTTCTATTCTCTTTTAGAGTGTCTTGTTCCATGTTTTTGTTTTAACTACTAGTACCAGGAAAAAACATCACCCCAGCCCCCCACCCCATGAGGAACTTGATCCAAGTCTTAATACCAAAACTCTGGAAACTGTCCAAGTTCACATTTCTTCTTATTCTACCTCTTTATTATGCATCCAGTGGGGAGCCAGCTTTGAGGTTGAAACCTTAGCCAGTGTCAGGCCTCTTAAACAAAAGAAAATGTACAGTGACATAAAAAGTTCAATTCAATTGTTCAATTGTTTAACCAGGAGTGGCACACATACAAAGTCACAGGTTATCCTCTCAATTCACAGCACTCTAATATAAGTTCCCCATATATACTGTATTACATGATTTAAGATACTGAGATATTACAACATTTCAGATAAAACTTGTTAAAATATGTAGTAAAATAAGTTTAAAAAATGTTTACCTATTCTATAAATACTACCAAAAAAACCCAGAAATATATATCACACTCAAAATTTCCAGCTTGGACCTACTAGTCTGCTGCCCGACATCCCCTTATACATTTTCCTTATACTGTCAATGATTTCTAAATTGTTTCCACCTATTCTTTAATTGTACTGTTACTATACTGTTAATACAATATGATTAGTATTACCAGTATTCTTAATCTGTTTTATCTACGATCCTTCAATTCATTAAGATCAGAAGCAGAAGTCTAAACTAAATGTGTGCTGAATAAATTCTGAATATTAGTTAAATATATTATAAGCCTACATCAATATTAAGAACAAAAACAAAATTCACAGAGTCTGAATTACAAGAAAGCAAAACAAAACACTGTCTATATGCAAAGTTAAACTTCTAAACCCACTATAGTAAATATAGTCTCTTGAAATGATAAAACAGAACATAAAATATGATCAGCTAACGTACTGCGTCATGGTCTGAAAATTAATCTGAGAATTTATAATATGATGCAGCAGTACACATTGAGGCCCTCTAAATAACTGAGACCACCAGCTGCTGGATCTTATCTTCAAATGTAGTGAAGCTCTATAATAATTCAATGCTGGTTTGGAGGTTACAAACAGAACTCACCCCAAGCTAGGGTTCTATTAAATTAAATAAATCTTTAAGGGAGACAGGGTACAACTTGTAGCTCCCCAACTAAAATTCTCTTCACTCCCTGCAAATTAAATCGTGTCTGGCTTTTGGATCATGGTCTCCTCACAAATCCTGTCAGCCCTGCACATCAGCTAGAAGTAAGGTGAAGTGGCAGGTAGCAGGTGCCCATTTTTAAAGGGTAGCACAATCAGCAACCAGCAAACAAATCCCTGAACTGCAATCCCTTTTTCTTTTTCTTCCATATTGCTTTTTCTCCTTGAGACAGCAAACAGGCATGGCTTCCGGCTCTGTTACTGAGAGGACTCAGTTCTACCCAAGAGTGCATCTAGCTCAACCCCGGCTCCAACCCCTTACAAGTCCCCTGTGGATTCTCCCCTCTTCCATGTGGGACCCGGGAAGAGAGGGCTGTTCTCTACCTTGGCGAATAATTCAGATTCTTTGAGTGGAGATGTGAGTTGGGAGCACAGCCAGGGCTTCATGAAGCCCACTAGCATCCCCTTTTCTGTTTTCTCCCTTCCCCATTGCTGGTGTGCAAATACAAACATGTGCACACAGGGAGGCATGCGCATGCTGCAGAGTCTCACAGCACCCATCCATTTCTGGTGCTGTAGTCCTGCACTACAAACAGGCCTCCATCTGGTGGCAGTCATTTGGTGGGAACATCAATCCACCCTCCCTGAGAGTGGAGAGCAGTCCTCCAGACATTCGATCCTCTTCCTCCCTGACCAGCCCCCAGCAATCCTCACTTGCCACCAAACATGGGTGCTGGTGTGGCAGGAGGTAAGGTGCAATACCTCAACTCTCCACACCACTGGGCTGGTTTGCAATCCTTTTCTACCCAAAGGAAGGACAAGCAAAACTGCATGAGGAGAGCCAAGTAGAGTTCAGTAGGTACTGTATCTAATTAAAGCTCTCAATTAGCCCTCTCAATAGCCCCCTTCATGTAAATTAAAGGTGCAAAAAAATAGGCAGGATTGCAAAAGTGCAGGACTGTGATGCAGTTCTACCTCAGAAAAGTGCAGTTTGTGTAGTTTGTAAATGCAGTGCAAATTTATGTGTGTGTCTAACAATGGAAGCAATAGGCAACAATTCGAATATTCAGACTCAAAATCCTAAAGCCTAATACCTGAAATATAGATAATATAGTCGTCCCTCGCTATAACAAATGTTTCTGGAGCCAAGCGGTACATTCGTTATAGTACAAAATTCATTATCTCGAGGGACGCCAAAAATAAACTCAGAGGCCCAGATATTCAATAGGGTTGCTCCATGCGCAACAGGGTTGCGCATGCACAAGTCCTACATTGTGCCATTCTGCGATATTCAGCAGGAGGCAGTTGCTCCACTGACAACAGGTTGCGCAAAATGCAAATGAATGCATGCTCAACAGGAGGGGGAGGAACCATGCATAACCTGCGCAACCCGATATTCAGTCGGGTTGTGCAGAATTGTCACATACGCAACCCCAACCTCACGCCTACACAACCTTGAGCTTCAAAAAAAAAAAAAGGATCAAGTTGAGGCCACCCACAGGTGAGCTGCTGTGTGCAGGGCGCAAGCAGCAGCTACCACCCTGGCTGGCCCCAACTCGGTCTAATGCCCCCCCACCAGCCAGTCGCGGTCATAGCGTAACATGAACCCCCCCCACCCCTCTCCCCACAGCCCGATCGCTCCCAAATCTGAACTTTCATATACGGTATAGGCTGCATGACCATTGGCTGTAGTTCTGCACCAATGGGCGTGCAGCCCTACAGTCCAGTCGGTCGGGACGGCGGGGCGGCAGGTGGGTGGGATGCTGCCGCCCACCGCTGCGGGGGGAGCGGGTGGAGGGGCTTCATGGGTGGGTGGGGGACACTAGGACACCAGGGAGATGTTTGGGGGTTGTAACATGACATTCTGCCCGCGATCTGGCTTTACGGTCCACTGGACCACCAGGGAGATATTCGGTTGGGGGTACATTTCTGCCTCGATTAGGCACGGGGGTTCTATATACGCTCTGCCCGTGATCAGGCTGTGGGAGATGTGTGGGCAGGGGGTTCATGTGACTGTAATGCCACATCGGGCTGTGGGAGATGTGTGGTGGGGGTTCATAACTGTAATGCCCACGATCGGGCTGTGGAGATGTGTGGGCAGGGGAGTTCATAACTGTAATGCCCGCGATCGGGTTCAGGAGATGTGTGGGGATTCATGTAACTGTAATGCCCATGATTGGGCTTGGGAGATGTGTGGGCGGGGGGTTCATGTAACTGTAATACCCTTGATCGGGCTTCAGGAGATGTGTGGGCAGGGGGTTCATGCTATGTGCCACGTGATCGGGCTGTGGGAGATAATGGGCAGGGGGTTCATGTAACTGTAATACCCTGATCGGGCTTCGGGGAGATGTGTGTGTGTGTGTGTGGGGGAATGTAGACTTACAGAGATACTGCCCGCTGTAGGCTGCAGGGTGCGTCAGGGTCCCGACGGCTGCTGTTTGGCAGGGCGCTGTATGCAAGCCCCTGGATCGGGCGTGACTACATGCTAATAGCATGCAAATAGGCTGAGAATAGATGCAAATGGCCCCCTGTGCCTTGCATAAATTATGGCCCCATTTGCATGTCACCTTTTGAATATCGGAAATTTGAGCATGGCGCAATGGTACTTGCGCCACCGCAAGTTTAATGCTTAACTCTGGCAACTTGCGGTGGCGCAAGTTCCACTGCGCCATGCGCAAGTGCTGTGGCTGGGGGGTGATATTCAAAGGAGTTGCTCAATAGCGCAACTCCTTTGAATATCCCTCAGGCCACACCCCTGCTCAACTATTTTGAGTACAAGAGGGGCTTGCGCCTCAGAATGGCGCAGTTTGAATATCTGTGCCAGACAGTTAAGCGGCTAACACAGAATAGTAAAAGTGTGCTCAGGATCAATTCAAAATACAGTCTTTATGGATTTATAAACATACAAAAGTTAATTAGATGCAAAAAAATTCACACGGACTAATTTAAAATTATTGAAATTGATTTCAGTACAGTACAGCATTTAGTGGGCAACCAGAGTTACTTTGTGCAGATACAGTACTGTGCTGTACTTATTCATTAGGTTTAAAAAAAATCAGAGATCTTAAGCTGTTTAGCTGTTTTTTTTAGAATGTAATTCTCTGGCATAAGACAAAATCTGTCTTAACCGAATTACTTTCATGGGGTCTGCATCCTCGCATTCTAGCCAGGTGAGGGCTGTTTCCAGACTACGAACTGCTTCCCCTGTACTCAGTTTCTGTGCATCTTCTTCGTCATCCTCTTCATCTTAGTGTCCACAGAGTAACCGGAGCATTTCTTTGTGATGGAATAGAATACAACTGCACAATGCAGCTTTGAAAGGTCAGTGAATTTATAAAAAAGGGCTTGCCAGAAAGTATACCTACATGCAGAAAATGTTTACTCGATGCACCTGATAGGAACCTGCCTGTACTGTACTTTAATTAAACAATTAGAATTAGACAATTAACCAATTGACTGTTCCAGTAACCATGTCAACAAATAACACCAGGGCTTGCAAAATGTAATGGATATTCCCATGCTAACAAATCATTTTGTGCTAGCGTGTACATATGCTGTCAAAAAGTGACAGTTTTAGGAGCCACCACAGCTATTCGCTATAGCCAAGCATTCATAATAATAGGGTCCGTTATAGCGAGGGACAACTGTACTACCAGTATACCACAAATATTAGCACTAAGGCTTTCAAATACTGCAAAGAGTGAAGTGCAACCTAGCTAAAATAATAAACACCAAAATGTTATAATAACGCAGCTTTCCTTGCTGACATACCCATAATTGATTGGAGGCCACTTTATGATGCTACTAATGTAAATGAAGCCTTAAACTATTTTATTACCCATTTCTATGCTTCACAAGACTTGCATACCCCTATAGTGTCACACAGGATCAGAGGCTTTCCCACCAGGTGGCTTCACAAAGATCTCTTTGCCCTACTAAAGGCAGAGACAAAAGCTGGACTAAATTTAAGACATGTGGCTGGCATACAGGCTGATTTGATGGAGTACAAGACAAAGATAAATGTTTGTAAAAAGGCCTTACACCCTGCAAAGAGCTCCTACTGTAAAAATCTGTTACTTGATGCTGCTGGTGACTCCAAACATTTCTGGAATTACATCAAGTTTCGTGGGAGGTAAGCACACTCAATCCACTAATGATATAGTACTTTTCAGTTCTCACTGTAATAACCCAGTCACTACTGTCAATGCTTTCAACCTAGGGAAAATGGGCAGAGTAGGTGGGCCTGGCAGTCCTTGTCTGCTGTCAAATTCTGTGTATCTATGTAACCTTCAATTCTCTGACCTTTTCAGATACACCTATCTGACCTCGACACTCTCGGGCTTCTACCCCCTTCCTTACCAAGGACACTCTCAATACTACCCCTCAGTTCTACCTATGTACAGTCTCTAATATGGAGGTGCTTCAGCTACTAAACTCCACCTCTATCTGCTGTAGTATAGGCTCAGATGGCCATGAGCCAAGGCTACTAAAACTTGTTGCCCCTCTCCTTGCTTCCTCTCGAGCTAGAATAAAAAAATCTGCCCTTCTGCTCAGGAGTTGTTCCTGATATCTGGGAAGTTGCTAAGGTTGTCCCAGTTTTTAAGAAAGGTGGCTCTAAATCTATTACCCATTATTGCACCACAGCTATGCTTTCAGCTCTGAGCAAACTTCTAGAAAAAAATTGTCTCTGTCCAACCCATCAACTGTCTCCATGACCGCAACCTCCTCTCCAATGCCCAACATGGTTTCAGGGAAAACCATAGTACCACCACTGCTCTTTTCAAATTCATGAATACCAAAGTTGCCATGGATACTTTTCTACTAACAGGTGCAGTTTTCACTGACCTTACAAAGGCCTTTCATCTTAGTAGACTATTCTCTTCTTAAATCTAAAATGTTATCCCTTGGCATCTCCTCTGACGTAGTTACCTGATATGACAGCTACCTTACAGACAGACAATAGTTCATTAAATACAACTCTACAATTTCTAATTTATCCACCATTAACACTGATGTGCCTCAAGGATCTGTCCTTACTCCCTTCCTCTTGACTATTTTCATAAATGACCTATTCCTAAATGCCACATCCTGCTCCTCTCTGCTCTATGCAGACAACTTAGTGCTCTACTCTAGCTCTAAATACCTCACTGACCTTAACACTACCCTTACCTCTAATTTCTGCAATATTCACTCCTGGCTCTCCCATAACTAGCTATTACTAAACTCCAGCAAAACCTCTCTATGTTGTTTGGGTCTGCCTCTAGATTAAAAAAGTATATTGGGCAACAATCTATCTCCAGCAGTGATGGCTCTCTCTCCTTGAAAATATAACCAGCTTCAAATACCTTGGAATTACACTTGACCCTTCTCTGGACTTTGCCCAACACATCTCAAGCACTTGTAGAGCTGTTAACTCCAAGGATGGTCTGGCCTTTAAAACCAGTTATGCCCTCACACCCTCTGCCAGAATTGCCATTGTATAGAGTATCCTTCTGCTTACCCTCACTTACAGTTGTGCTACATTCGTAAGTGCTGCCAAAGCCAATCTCCACAAGTTGGACACCAATTACAATAATATTTGTCATTTCACCCTGGCATCTCATCGTCTTACCCATCACTTTCAGCTCTACAGTGGTCTAAACTGGCTATCCCCTGAGGCCAGCTACTCCTATGCCCTTGTCACCTGATAAAATTATTAGAACTAGGGCTCCTTCTTCCCTAGCCTTAATGTTGACTCCCCCAAGCCTCCCTCATCCCCTTCACTTTGGAGATGAGTTCCTACTATCTGTGCCTAGATGCATGATGACCATGGGATCCTAGGCCTTCTCCTACTTTGCCCCTAATTTTTGGAACTCCCTGTCTGTGTCCATTTCACTCTCCCCCTCTCATGTCTGCTTCAAAAGGGAGCTACAACACTACCTCTTAGTTTCTGACCCCTATACCTGCTTCCTACCTCCTTGATAACCCTACCTATGCCACCTGACTAATGCTTGTCTTTGCTGTATAATCTGCTGCATTTATGCATGCTGCTTCTTGTCTGTTTAGTCACTCTACATTGTTCATTTCTGGGCTTGCTGCTTTTGTACTGATGTTCTCCCTGTTACATGGTATCTATTTTAATACTGTTTTGATTCTGCAATTACTTTACCCCTATACTGTATACTTTTATGAACATACAAACATACAAAATTGCCAGGAGAAACAGGCTGTAATAGTCTATCGAGTATAGAAACATAGAATTTGATGGCAGATAAGGACTGCTTGGCCCACCTAGTCTGCCCATTTCCCTACCTACAGGATAAGCTGCAGATCCTAGTTAACCAACAGCCTACTTCTTCCTATCCCCACCCCCTAGAATTGCCTTATGACTGTCCCATGCATTCTTGAATTCCACCACTGTTTTTGACTCCACAACCTCCTCCGGAAGGCTGTTACATGCAACCACAATCTTCTCTGTGAAAAAATACTTCCTTACATTACCTCTGAGCCACCTCCCATCTTCAAGTTGTGCCCCCTTGTTCTTGCACACCTCTTTTTCTGAAAGATGCTACCCTCTTGGACTTTGTTGATTCCCTTGAGGTACTTGAAAGTTTCTATCATGTCTCCCCTCTCCCTCCTTTCCTCAAGGCTATACATATTAAGCTCCTTAAGTCTCTCTTCATATGTCTTCTGGTGCAGACCCTGCACCATTTTAGTTGCCCTCCTCTAGACTGCCTCCATCCTGTTTATGTCTTTGCGGAGGTTTGGTCTCCAGAACTGCATGCAGTACTCCAGATGGGGTCTCACCAGCTGTCTGTACAGAGGGATAACAACTTCTTGTTTTCTACTGGCGATGCCTCTCCCTGTGCATTCCAGTATCCCTCCAGCCCTCCTTACTGCCCTCTCACATTTCTTGCCCACCTTTAGGTCATCTGATATTACTACCCCCAGGGCCCTTTCCATTTTTGTTGTTGTTAGTGTCTCACTCCCATTGTGTACGCTTCCCCTGGGTTTTTGTTTCCCAGGTGCATTACCTTGCACTTCTTAGCATTGAATCTAAGCTACTATACATTTGATCATTCCTCCAACCTTGCCAAGTCCCTTCTCATCTTTTCCACCCCACCTTGTGTATCAACTCTGTTGCAGATCTTTGTGTCTTCTGCAAAGAGACATACAGTACTTTTCCTTCCAGTCCATCTGCAATGTCGCTTATAAAGACATTAAAGAGGACCGGTCCTAGTACTGAACCCTGCGGTACACCACTTTTAACCCCCCTTTCTTCAGAGAGATGACTCCAGTTTATTATTACCTCTGTGTCCTGTTCTCCAGACACTTTTTACCCAGGCTACCATCTTGGGACCCATTCCCAGGCTGGCTAACTTGTATATTAATTTTGGTGTGGGACTGTGTCAAATGCTTGCTAAAATCTAGGTAGGCCATGTCCACAGCCCTCCCTGATCTACTACTTTGGTCACCCAGTCAAAGAAATCTATTAGATTCATCTGACTTGACCTTCCTGCTGTGAATCCATGCTGCCTTGGTTCTGTGCCCCTCTGACCTCTAGGTACTCGACAATTCTTTCCTTCAGAAGTGATTCCATCATTTTCCCTATCATTGAGGTTAAACTAACAGGTCTATAGTTTCCTGCTTCTGCCCTGCTCCCACTTTTGTGAAGTGGAATCACATCTGCCCTCCTCCAGTCCTCAGGTACCTCCCCATCCTTCCGTGGTTTGTTAAAGAAAGTAGTCAGTGGTGTTACTAGTTCTACCCTTAGTTCTTTTAGAATTCTAGGATGAATCCCATCAGGCCCCATTGCTTTGTCCACCTTCAGTTTTAGGAGTTATTTCGGAACCCTTTCTTCTGTGAATGGGCTGGTATCAACTCCTGCATCCAGAGTGTGCCTATTGTTTGTTTTAGGTACCTCTCCCTCTTCATTTGTGAATACTGAGCAAAAATATTTGTTTAGTATCTTTGCCTTTTAACAATCACCCTCTGCCCACACCCCTCCCCTTTATTAAGCCTCACTATCCCTCCCTTGGTCTTCCTTTGCTCCCTGATGTACCTATAAAAGGTTTTATCCCTCTTCTTAACTGAGTTGGCTATCTTTTCCTCGGTTTGGGCCTTTGCTGTTCTGACTTCCTTCCCAGCTTCCTTTTGCTTTAACTGATAAAATTCTCTGTCCTGCTCCTTCTGTGAATCCTTGTACTTCCTGAATGCTTTCTTTTTCTCTCAAACCTTCCCTGCCACCTCCTTTGAGAACCATAGTGGTTTCTTACATTGTTTTGTTTTGTTTTGTTTGCGTCACACAAAGGCTTGTTGCCTCTGTGATGGCAGTTTTGATTATTCCCCATTGTTCTTCCACCCCTCCTTCCTGCCCATTTGCTAGTGCATTCCTTAGGCACTCACTCATTTTGGTTAAGTTAGCCCTCCTAAAGTCCAGTACGTTTGCCTTTGTATGGCTTGACTCTACTGCTGTGTTTATCGTGAACCATACTGTTTGATGGTCGCTAGTTCCCAGATGGCTACCCGCTTCTACATCTGTTATCCTCTCTCCATCTTCATTTGAGAGTACCAGGTCTAAGATTGCTCCCCCTCAAGTGGGTTCCAATACTAGTTGTCTAAGGCATGCCCCCTGTAGGGCATCTAGAATAACTGCACTCTTAGAAGTGGCTGCTGCAACTGCACTCCAATTAACATCTGCCATATTCAGTTTCCCCATCAGCAATATCTCCCCTTTTTCTGCCATTCTAAAGATACTTTCTATCATTTTCTTGTCCATTTCCTTCCCCTGAGATGGGGGTCTGTATACAACCCCTGTGCGGATTGTGGTGCCATTGCCTGTCTCCAAATTGACCCACAGTGCTTACTCTCCTTCCTGTTTACCCTTTTGTTCTGTTACTTTGATCCTTCCCTTATGTAGAGAGCTACTCCTGCTCTACTTTTACCCTCCCTGTCCCTCCTGTAGATAGTGTATCCTGGTATGTTTACATCCCAGTCATGGTTCTGTGTGTACCATGTTTCTGTGACTGCCACGATATCCAGATGTTCCTCCTCCATCAAGGCCACTAATTCAGGAAGCTTGTTACCCAGACTATGGGCATTGGTACTCATTGCTCTCCATTTTTTGATGGCTTTACCTCTTGTAGCAACATCCCCCGCTGACCTTTCTGCCTTGGTCTTTTCCTCATTTAGTACCCTGTTTTGTAGAGGGAGGCTGGGAATTCCCTGTTGTTTATCAGTGCCTCCACCCTTGACTAGTTTAAAAGCTTGCCAGTGAAGCATTTAGACTGATTGCCCAGAAGACTTATTCCCTTCCTGGACAGATGTAGACCATCCTTCCAGTATAGGCTGGTATCTCTCCTGGTGGAACCCCAGTCCCCAGTGAAGCCAAACCCCTGTGCTCCACACCATTTTTCAACCATTCATTGAATCTCATGGTGCGAAGTACTCTCGCCTCACCCATGCTATCGACAGGCAGCACCTCTGAGAAGGATACTGTGTGTGCTACTTGTCTTAGGCCCCTCCCCAACTCCACAAAGTCTTCCTGCACTGCTCTAATCTCATGTTGAGCCAAGTCATTCATCCTTAGCTGGACAATTACATCCAGCTCAGTCTCCCATGCAGCTGTTCTTGTGATCCTGAGAATGCGCTTCCTGTCCCTCTAAGCCATGGCACCAGGCAGGCACCTTACTTCAGTTTTCCCTGCTCCCCCTAGTTCTATCTCCCTAATAATTGAATCCCCCACCAGGAGCTGCTTCCTTTCCCTGTGGTGTCCTCTGTCTCCTTCCTGTGGGCCTCCCTTCTGACAGTTGTCTGCAACCTCCTTAGTCTCCTCTGTGGGTGCTTCCATAGGGGAACTATGCTCCCCCAGAATGGTGTATGGATTGTGGAATGGTACAACTGACTGGGTGTGCCTCTGTTCCACCACCCTAACCCTCCCTGAGCCCACTGTGGTCCAACTGCTGCGCTTTCTTGGCACTCTCTGAGGCAGTGGTGGCCCTAGTGCTCCCTGGGTGGGAGAGGTTCTCTTACTACTGTCCAGTGTGGCCTGAAGATGGGCAATCTCCTCTGCTCAAGTGCACAGCTCAGTTAATTTTCTGGAGCTGCCCCACTCCCCAACTCCTCCTCCTGGAGTCATTCCCCACCATCCTATTACCCTCTCCTATCCTCTACCCAGTAGTGCCCCCTTTGGTCCCAATCCTCTTTATTGCCTTATCCCACTCACCCTTGAAACTGGCCACTGTCTTTGCTGCCACCACCTCCTCCATCAACTCATTCCACCCCTTCACCAGCCTTTCAGTGAAAAAGTGCCTTCTCATTTCCTTCTTGAATCTACCCCCCCACCAATTTCAGGCTATGCCCTTGTGTTGATCCCTTCTTTCTTAGGTTAAAGATGACCTCTCTGCCAACCCTGTTTATGCCCTTAAGGTACCTGAAGGTTTCAATCATATCCCCTCTCTCCCTTCTTTCCTCCAGGGAGTACTTTTTTTTTTTGGTAAAATATTTTTATTGAGTAAAAACAATAACATGTATAATACTGTTATGCAAATACATTTTTACGCAATATGGGTACAATCATTACTTACATTACATATACATTTCATTACTGCCTTACATATTTTACATAGAAAACAGGTTAAAGATCTTTGTTTCTGATGGGATCTTAGATTTAAGTCTCTGGATGAGTAGGGAGTGTAGGGTTCTATGTGTCTCCCCTGACGGTTTGGCCTAAGGGTTATGAGGCCCTTGCTGTGACCAGGGGTGCAGGCCATACTCAGAATGGTACAAAGATGGCAAAAACATTGGGGTTACTAAGGGTCATGGCAAGTGCCTCATTTGTCCCGACAGTTGCAGGGTTCAGAATACCTGGGAGAGGATCCCCTTTAGGACTTAGGCTGTTCCTTCTTTTGTGTGGTTTGCATAATTCAGGTCTAGGGCTACCCTCAGGCCCCACAGTTGCCTTGGTCTTATACAGGAAATAAACCCTCTCCTATTGCTCCTACAAGTGGTAGCCATATTCGGTCAAATTGGGCCCCAGTATCATTAGCAGTATATTGTGCTTTTTCCAAGGAGAGGCATAGTTTCAGATTGTTGGACCACTGTTGGATTGTGGGGTATTTTTTGGACATCCATGTCTGAGCTATGTTTTCTCAGCATTTACCAGAGCAGTGGCCCATAGTGGGTGTGTACCCCTTCCCTGTATATTCACTGGGTCTGCTCCCAGCAATAGTTAGAGTGGTGAATGTGATAACTGCCTCTGCAATGTTTCTTCCATCAATCTATGGACTTCATGCCAGAAGGGAGCTACTCTTGGACACAGAGCTGGGATGAGAAGGAACTTGACAAGGTTGGAGGAATGGTCAAATGTATGGCAGCTTAGATTCAATGCAAAGAAGTGCAAGGCAATGCACCTGGGAAACAAAAACCCAGGGGAAGAGTACACAACGGGTGGGTGAGATACTGACAACAATAAAAATAGAAAGGGACCTGGGGATAATTATATCAGATGACCTAAAGGTGAGCAAGCAATGTGAGAGGGCAGCAAGGAGGGCTGGGGGGATACTGGGATGCATAGGGAGAGGCATCACCAGTAGAAAACAGGAAGTTGTTATCCCTCTGTATAGACAGTTGGTGAGACCCCATCTGGAGTACTGTGTGCAGTTCTGGAGACCCCATCTCCGAAAGACTTAGACAGAGTGGAGGCTGTCCAGAGGAGGGCAACCAAATGGTGCAGGGTCTGTACCAGAAGACATACTAAGAGAGACTAAAGTAGCTTAATATGTATACCCTTGAGGAAAGAAGGAGGGGGACATGATAGAAACTTTCAAGTACCTCAAGGAAATCAACAAAGTCCAAGACTGTGGGGGTTCAAGCAGGCTTTAAAAACGTTTTTGTGGAATAAAGCTTTTTTTTTTTGCTTAAATCTTCTATTGAGATTTTGTATATGTAAAAACAGTTCCAGACATTGTAAAAACACACAGACTATATACTCTAAATATTCCACTATTTACATAGGTCCACAGATATCAAATAAATCATGTTTTCTAGTCCATTCCAGTTACTTCATATCTTTTGTCCATTTCATAGGCTTACATTTAGGTTTAAATTCAAATATGCCACATATACCCTTTTTTCATTTAAGGTTATACACTTTTGGACCCAACGCTAGTGTCTTAGGCCCCCGTCTGTAAGATCAGTGCTTCTTCCATAGTTAATGTTGCCAGGAAGGGGCTCTACAGAGACATAAAAGTCTCTATTCTACCTTTAATCTGATAGGACCTCTTTTCCAATACCAAAGCCCCTATAATCAGAGCACACCACTGCTCAATGGAAAGGTCCCTTGCTGACACCTAGGTTTTCAAGATGACCTGTTTGGCCTGTGAGAGTAGAACCCCGACCCATTTTCTATGTGGAGCCCACTCCTCTTCCCCTCTCGTCTCTATACCAAATATCAGATCAATTGGATTAAAAGGTATGTCCAACCCCAGATTCCCATTAATAGTCTGTGCTACCTTTTTCCAAAATATTTGTAATCTGGGGCAAGCCCAGAAGCAATGTAGGTATGTACTCCTCTGTTCTTTGCACCTATTGCAGGTATTGGACACTTCCGGCTGGTATCTGTGTATTACCACCGAAGGGCAGTAGAGCCTATATATGAATTTATAGGCTGATTCCTTATATTTGTTTGACAGCAAAAGGCCCATATGTGTTTCTAACATGATTCCCCAGTTGTGATCAGAGATTGGGAGTCCTAGGTCTCTTTCCCATAGACCCCTGGTGTTACTTATCCTATCCTGTAAACTGTCTCGGATTATATGGACCATAGACCCCACCATACCCTTGGGGTCTCTCCTGGCTCTGCAAATCAGGGCCTCTGCCTGTTCCAGTGAAGATGGCTGTGGCTCCTGCTTCCTTATCAGTTTACAATAATCTCTGGCCTGGAAGAATCTAAATAGATGATTATTAGGTACCTCGTTGCTCTCCTTAAACTCCTGAAAAGAGCATATGTCCTTCCCCCTAAGGAGGTCACCTATGCATTGCACTCCTCTAGTGTTCCATTTCTCAGATCCTGGGTCTTCCAGCCCAAGACGAAAGAAGGGGTTCCCAACTAAAGGCAGAAGTACCGTTTCTACCTCTTGGCTTCCCAGAACTTTCTTGTTCTGCACCCAACTCTCCACAACCATTAGCACTAGAGGGTTTATCCGAGCCTGGGCTACATATGCTTTTTTTTCTCCCCTAGCTAAGTATGCTGATAGCCTGCACTAGGCCTCCATTTCTTCCAAGTCTATCCAGCTGGCTGCCTCAGGTTTGGCAACCCAGTCCTTGACAATTCTCATTTGCACTGCCAGATAATAGCTCTTCAGGAATAAAGCTTTTAATGATGGTGATGGCTGACAAGCATGTATTTATAACTGTGTTGATATTTTGTTTTGTTCTATATGTTTTAATTGGTTTTATTGTTATGTGCCTTGGTTATGAAAGGCGAATTATAAATAAAGAATTATTATTATTATTATTATTATTAAAAAGAGATGTGCAAGAACAAGCGGGCACAATTTGAAGATAGAGGGGGGTGGCTCAGAGGTAATGTGAGAAGTATTTTTTCATGGAGAGGGTTGTGGATGCATGGAACAGCCTTCCTGAGGTGGTTGTGGGTCAAAAACAGTGGGGAAATTCAAGAATGCATGGGACAGACATAAAGCAGTCCTAGTGGGAGATAGGAGGAGGTAGGCTGTTGGTTAACTAGGATATGCAGCTTACCCATTAAGTAAACATAGAAACATAGCAGTTAATGGCAGATAGGGACAACAAGGCCCATCCAGTCTGCCCAATTCTTTTTCTACCTTATAAATGTGCCATCGGCCTTTGCTCTGTCCATGGCCTATCTATTCAAACTCATCTGTATTGCTGCCTTATGCCTATCCCATGCCTGTTTGAAGCCCTGCACTGTATTCATAGCCACCACTTCCTGAGGTAGGCCGTTCCATGCATTCACCACTCTTTCTGTGAAAAAGAATTTCCTCACATTCCCCTAATTGGCCTCCCTCTAATCTCATGCTGTGTCCTCTTGTCCTGCTATTTTTCTTATATTTAAACATGTTGACTCTTTCACCTTGTTAATGCCCTTAAGGTGTTTGAAATGTCTCGATCATATCACCTCTCCTCCTTTGCTCAAGGGCATACATATTGAGCTCTGTTAATCTGTCCTCATATGTCTTCTGATGCAGTCCCTGCACCATTTTGGTTGCCCTTCTCTGGACTGCCTTAATTTGGTTAATGTCCTTGTGAAGGTGTGGCCTCCAGTACTGCATGCAGTACTCTAGATGGGGCCTAACTGTGTCTTGTAAAGAGGGATTATTACCTCCCTCTTACGACTTGTGATACCCCTACTAATACACCTTAACATCCCCCTAGCCTTAGCTACTGCTTTAGAGGTCTGCTTGGATGATTTCAGGTCATCGGTGATGATGATGTCCAAGTCTCTTTCTTCCTTTGTGACTGCCAGCAACTTCCCTCCCAGCCTATAGGTGGCTTCAGGGTTTCTCTTCCCTATGTGCATGATCTTGCACTTCTTTGCATTAAATCCAGTTGCCACTCTTCTTGATCATTTTGCTAGTTTATCCAGATCTCTTCTCATTCTGCCCACCCCATCTGGATCATCTACTCTGTTGTAGATCTTGGTGTCATCTGCAAACAGACAAGCCTTACCCTCTAGTCCATCTGCAATGTCACTAATGAAGAGATTGAAGAGGACCGGCCCCAGGACTGATCCCTGAGGTACCCCACTTGTGACTTGCATCTCTTCTGACTGTATACCATTTACCACCACTCTCTGTTTTCTGTCCATCAACCATTTTGCCACCCAGTTGACCAACTTCTGACCCACCAAGCCTACCCAGCTTATTTATCAATCTTCTATGTGGAACAGTGTCGAAAGCTTTGCTGAAGTCAAGGTAGGTGACATCAGCTGCTTCCCTTGGTCCACCACTCTGGTTACCCAGTCAAAGAAATCTATGAGATTAGTTTGACAGGACCTTCCTTTGTAAACCCATGCTGTCTTGGATCCTGTGCCCCTATGGATTCCAGGTGTTGCACTATTCTTTCCTTAAGGAGTGCCTCCATAATCATGCCCACTACTGAGGTAAGACTGACTGGTCTGTAGTTCCCTGCCTCCTCCCTGCTACCACTCTTGTGGAGCTGGATCACATGAGCCCTTCTCCAGTCTTCTGGGACCTCTCCTGTGCTCAGAGACTCACTAAACAACAGTTCTGGTAATGGCTTTGCTAGTTCCACCCTTGGCTCCTTAAGTACCCTGGGCTATATGTCATCAGGTCCCATTGCCTTGTCCACCCTGAGCTTATCGAGCTCTTGTAGGACCCTTTCTTTTGTGAAGGGGGTAGTGTTCACCTCCCTCCCCTCTGTGTCCATGGTGCTGAGCTGTGGGCCCTGCCCTACCTTCTCTTCAGTAAATACTGAGCAAAAGTATCTATTTAGGATATATGCTTTTACAGGGTCCTCCTCCTCACGTGCCCCCTTTTCTCCTTTGAGCTTAGCAATACCCCCTCTGGACTTTCTCCTTTCACTAACGTATCTATAGAAAGTCTTGTCACCTTCTTTTACTGTTCGTGCTAGTGTTTCCTCAGTTTGGGACTTTGCCTGCCTTACTGCCTTCCTGTTTCCTTTAGGGCAATTTGTATGCCTCCCATCTTCATCCCGCTGTGTTCTTTATATTTCCTAAAGGCCAGCCTTTTGGCTCTGACCTTTTCTGCTACTGTATTTGAGAACCAAAGTGGTTTCTTCTTCTGTTGCACTTCCTTTCTGTCTAACACAATGGGATGTTGCTTCTATTGCATCCTTAGTGCTTGCCCACTTTGCCTGTATTCCTCACCTGTGTTTCTTTTTGCCAGGGCTAGCTTAACTCTGTTGGCCATCTTAACAAAGTCAGCTCCTCTGAAGTGCCATATTTTTGCCTTGGAATGGGATGATTTTGATGTAGTGGCCAAATTGAACCATACCATGTGATAGTCACTGGCCCCCAGGTGACCTTCTACCAGGAGATCTGTGATCCCTTCCCTGTTAGTCAGTACTAGATCTAGGATAGCCCTGTCTCTTGTGGGTTGTTGTACCAGTTGTTTGAGGCCCTCCCCCTGCAGGGAACCCACCATGTGTCTAGTTCTGGCAGATGTTCCGGCTGGTATTGACCAATCTATATCCAGCATGTTGAAGTCTCCCATTATCAGAACCTCCCCTTTAGCTGTGATGTTTTGTATATCTTCTGACAGTAATGTGTCTATGTCCTCCCCCTGGTCTGGGGGCCTGTAGACAACCCCAGTTCTTATGGCTGTCCCATTTCCTGTTTCCAGGGTGACCCACAGTTCTTCTGGCTCCTTATGTGTATTCTTAATTTCTGTAGCTTTGATATTTTCATTGACATACAGGGCCACTCCACCCCTTTTGCACCTTGGTCTCTTCTGAACAGTACATAGCCAGGTACTGAAGTTTCCCAAGTGTGGTTACTGGTAAACCACATCTCACTAATTGCTACTATGTCCAGTTTAGCCTCTGACATTATTGCCTGCAGGTCTGGGATCTTATTTCCCAGGCTATGAGCATTTGTGTACATGATTTTTCATTTGCTAGATTTTGGTGTGTTAGTTGTTGGGTGAGGTTTGGCATTTCCCCTGTGTGTCATATGGGGAGACTGACCTTGGGCAGACAAGGTGGGCCAAGTGGTCCTTATCTGCCATCAAATTCTATGTTTCTATGTTTCTACAGTAGTGCCAAGTGCAGAAAATCTGTATGGTCCCTCTTACACTTTGGGCATGAATGGTTGTTATCAGGACACGTGGCATGGAGTCTTGTGGGAGTGAGGTATGTTCTGTATAGGAAGTTCAAGGATACTTGTCTAAGTCTATCACTTCTGGAGCTGTTGTTGAGCTGTTTAATTGCCAATTTCCAGGTGTGATCAGCTATGTTAGTGCTCGGGTCCTGTTACCATTTCTGCCTAACAGGAAGGGATGCATCTGAGCTAACCCCCAGCACTGTATGATAAAATATGGAAAGAGGTTTGGTGCCCGGCTGTGGGTTATACAGACCCTCCTCTAATGGAGTTGGTGATGTCCAGGTACTAGATGGTCCCAGGGACTCACCCAGCCTATGTCGTATTATATGATAAACAAAGAAGTCCCCTGGGTCTATGAGCCATTTGTCTTTTACCTCTATAAATTCTAACATTCTTCCCCCTTCATACAGTTGAAGGACATACTTCAGCCCTTTACTTTTCTAATGTCTCAGTCTCTGGTGCATTTGAACTGTGTATGTTCCCCTGTTATGTGTGGCTGAGATCAAGTCCTTGTATGGTGAGTGAGTCAGCCCACACCCCAACCTGCTGTGTGACACTTTCCATGTCCTGATTGTTGTTAACATGCAGGGTTCACTATTTTTGCTTTGAGGTCCCTACCCAGGCCTCCAGACAGGTATTGAAACTGCTGAGGTCCCCCCAACTGTTCCTTCTCCATGGCTACCGATGTGAGGTCCAACTCCCCCAAACCTCCGATGAGAAAAGCCAACTGCGCCACCCAGCAATGCATTTGAAAGTTAGGAAGCCTCAGTCCTCCTTTGCTAGGGGGTAGTTGGAGAATTGCTCTTTTGATTCTGGATGCTTCCCCTTCCATATAAAGCCATGCAATAGGGCATTTATCTATTTAAAGTGGAGCAATGTTACATTTATAGGCAGGGACTGGCAGAGGTACGTATATAAACACCTGGGCAGAATCATCATTTTAATCATGTTTATTCTTCCTGTGAGGGTCAGGGGTAGGTTTTGCCATCTCTCACAATCTCAGCAAGTTTTTTTTTACTAGTGGTCCACAGTTGAGGGCATACAGAAATCCTAATCTTGCTGTCAGATATATAACTTGGTATTTTAATTTGTTGATCATTATTAGACCTCGCAGGGCCTGTGACAGCTGGGGTCTCTCTTGCTGGTCAATGGGTAGGAGCGCGCTCTTTGACCAGCTTACCTTGTGCTCTGATAGGGAGCCATAATCCCTCAGGAGTTTATGCACTGTGGGGAGGTCTCTAGCTGGGGTGTACAGATATAACAGTAAGTTGTCAGCATACAGTGCTACCTTGTGTTCTCTACTCTCCCCAAAAAATCTTTTATCTCCATGTGTTTCCTAATGGTGGTGGCAAGAGGTTCTAGTGCCAGTACATACAAGATTGGGGACAGGGGGCAGCCTTACCTAGTTCCTCACCCTAGGGCAAAGGGTGTGGTCAGGACCCCATTTACTAATATTTGAGCAGATGTCTCATTGTATAGAGTTTTAATCCATTTTTTGATCCTAGAACCCTGATGCTTAAGGCTTTCAAACATGTATCCCCATTCAACCCTATCGAAGGCCTTTTCTGAGTCTAGTGCCAGAACTGCAGCCCCATGCTCATTTGACATTCTACCCCAGCTGTGAATGACATTTAAAGCTCTTCTTATGTTGCATTTCCCCTGTCTACCCTGGACAAATCCTGATTGGTTTGTGTGGACTAGTGAGGGAAGGACAGGTTCCAGGCATGCAGCGAGCACCCTTGCCAGGATTTTCTAGTCAGCCAGGAGCAGCGAGATAGGGCAGTATAAGGCACACACTGCAGGGTCCTTAACCAGTTTTGGGAGTACAGTTTTTTTTTTTCCTTAGTCTCTTTTTCTGGCTCCATTGAGCCTCGGAGAACTCTCTCAGGCATTCACTCACCCCAGCTCTACCTCTGGGCCTGAAACTCACCAGCTTCCTGGCACCAGCTCAGCTATCCCTTCAGCTCTGAGCCCTCCCAAGGTGGGGCCATCCTATCCTCCCAGGGCACTCTATCTGGAAATTTGAGCCAGGCTGGGCTTGGCCCAAGAGCTGGATGAGTCCAGCCAGTGAAGTGTGGCTGCAGGGGTGGTGCCATTGCCTATCTCCGGGAGAGGAGATTTTCTTGGTTACGGTCACCCTTTCTACCCTCTCCACCCTCCCTGGTGGAACTCGGACATGCAATGGTGCCAGGCATACCTGCCGCAGTTCCGCATCCCTCCAGCATGCCCTGCACATTGCAGTGCCTCTGGTAGCCACCGGGAGCCGCTGTGGTGCTGGGCATAGCCTGTATCTCCCCCACAAGAGAGGAGAGCAATCCTCCAGATGCTCCATCCTCTCTCTCCCCTGCCAACCCCCGGTGGCCCAGGCTCATTCCCGAACCAGGGTCGCCAGTGTGGTGCAAGGTGTGGTATCCAGCATCTCAACCCTCAGTGCCACCAGGCCGGCCCTAATGGGTTAGAACAGTTATGGTAGCTACCCTCATGGAAAGGGGCATGATCCCCTTCTCCAATCCCTCCTGTAGGGCATCGTACAGTGGTTCAATGAACATTGCTTGAAAGGCCTTGTAGAAATCAATGAGCATCCTGTCTGGGACAGGTGCTTCCCCCCATTTAGTTTTTTGATGGCTGTTTGAAGTTCAGTCTTCTCTAGAGGTTTTTCTAGTTTTATAGCCTTGGTAGGGCCAGGGGACAACACCGAGACAGGGGCTCTGGCAAGAAATGTCGGTATTTGTTGTGGGGTCGGGGACACCTCAGAAGTGTAAAGCTTCTGGTAAAATTTCCCAAACTCATTCCCTATCTCAGGATGGATGTTGTAATTTTACCGTTTGTTGTTTGAATGTGGGTGATGGTCCTGTCCCCCTCCCTCTTCTTCAACTGCCAGGCCAAATAACTACCCCCAACATCTTCATCAAAGTAAGCTCCAGCATTTGAAAGCAATATGGCCCTCTCAATCCTTGCAGTGTTCAGGAGGTTAAATTTCCACTTTAGTTTTTGAATTACTCTATACAATGGCCATGTGGGGTGTTTCATGTGTGCCTCTTCACATGCTTTGATTTTATTTCTAAGGTGCTCGACCTCTTTCTGTGCTACCTTTTTTCCCACGTGCCGAGTAGGAGATATCCTGTCCTCTAACATATGCTTTCAGGGCCTCCCATCTAGCTGTGTGTAAAGTTGCATCTCTCCTGTTGCATGTCATAAATTCTTCTAGTGTATTAGCCATGAATGTAATAAAGTGCAGGTCTTTCAACAAGAGTGGGTCCAAATGCCAGGATCTCTGGGGGGGGGACCACCCCCCCCCCATATCAACTGGCACTGTGAGCTGAGCATGGTCAGAGATCAACAATGGGGAGTAGTAAGCCTGTCACATGCTACTCAAAAGGGAGGCACTGACCAGGACCTGGTCCAGTCTGGCGTAGGAGCAGTGCGCATAGGAGTAGAAGCTATACTCTCTGTTGGTAGGATTCTGATGTCTCCACATATCTACCAGGGAGAAGATGTCCTCACCCATCCCCAGAACAACAGCATTTTGTGAGGTCTGCACAGGAACTGGGTTGGATCTGTCCATTATTGTGTCTCTTACACAGTTATAGCCCCCCAGTATCCAAGGACCCGGGAAGGTTCTCTAGGGAGTACTTGTTCAGCTCCCTCAGCCTTTCCTCATATGCTTTGTCCCCCATATCTTTGATCATTTTGGTTGCCCTCTGTGGTATCCCCTTCAGTAGTCTGATATGTTTTTTCACTTCTGGGCACCAGAACAGAACACAGTATTCCAGGTGTGGTCTCACCAGTGACCTGTACAGTGGCAGAATAACTTCCTCCCTCCTACGGGTGATTCCCCTGATGATGCAGCCTAGCATTTTATTTGCCTTGGCAGTTGCCTTTCGGCACTGTGCATTGTTTATTTCTGGACTTTCTGCTTTTGTACTGATTTTCCAAGTCCAGCAACTGTTTTACTGTCTTGCACTATGTTTCATTTTTATTTATGCTGATTTCTCCTTGTTACGTTGCATTCCCCTATTCCTCTACTTTTGTATCTGATACTAGTTTTACCCTTCACATTGTATATTTTAATATTTTCTCTGTACTATGTTTCATGATCGTTTAATGACGTGCACTCTCCCAGGTTGTGCCTGACAATAGGTATAGTTAATGTTTACTGCACTTACCCAGTCTTCAAAAACCAAATAATAAAACATAAATTAGCTGGTTTTATGCCTGTACTACTTAGAGTTAGTATATGCTTCTACATGTCAAAAAAGGATCAGGTTATCAGCAAAATAATTTATTTTATTTATTTATTGAAAAGTTGCAAGAGGAAAGGCACTCTGAACAATATTAAATTGCTCATCTCACGGAGCATCCTGGGGAAGGGGAAATGGGAGTACAATAGTCAAAACAAAACATTCAACAATATAATACAGAGTACATATACGGTAAACATAACTGGCCTTGGTAAAATACAATGATATAACTACACACACACAGGTATAGGGAATTGCAAAAGGAAAATGTAAGTACATGGAGTACAAATTGCGATTAACATTGGGACATGTTCTGGAACAGAGAGAGGGCTAGGAGCAACAGCCCATAGCACATTACTGTCCGCACCACTGTGTACTTCAGAACTAAGTACAACATACAATTGAGTGGCAAGAGCTACATATGATTAGAACTAAGAGCTGAATGGTACAGGAGCAGGAGAGTGAAGGGAGGAGTCTAAGAGCAGCTACAGGCAGGATAGAGGAATTTATTTATGGAGGATGAGATAGACCAAGGGGAGGAGGAAGAATGCTTGATTTGATTAGGCAGCAAGTTCCTTAATTTTGGAAATCTATGGGAAAATGCTGATTGGCCGATTGTAGTTGAGCAGCATGGGATACCCAAGGTGCGCGAGTCACAGGAGCGGAGAGAGAAGGGTCCTTGTTGCCGAAGAGACATAGTATCAGATAGGTAGGGTGGTAGAGAAGTGAACCAGAATTTTGAGGTGAAGTTCATGCGGTGGGCTAGCTGTCTATCAGACACAGAGGAAAAGCCAAGGGATTGCTAGAGGGAGCAGTGGTGAGTGAGGGGGGCATCAAGGATGAAATGACAGAAGGCATTGATGAGGGAATCCAATCTGGTTAGAGAAGACAGTGGAGCAGCACTATAGACTACATCACAGTAGTCAAACATAGGTAGAATCATTTTCTGGATGAGCTCATGCCTGGCCGAGAAGGGTAAGCAGCTTCGGTTTCTGTATAAGGCACCTAATTTGGGGTACAGCTTTTTCAGAATTGAGTCTATGTGCCCAGAAAAGTTGAGGTGCTGGTCCAGCCAGACCCCAAAATACCTAAAGAAGGTGGTATCCTCTAGCAAAGTACCATCAAGGGTGTGGAAGAAGGGCAATTTTGGTAGCCTAGAGAGTCTCTACCTAGTGTCAAAGGTCATGGAGGCTGTTTTCTTGGCATTGAGGAAGAGCTGATGGGAGTTTAGACAGAGCTGAACTTTCTCAAAGTCCGGCTGGAGCATGGAAGCAACATTCAAGGGAGACGTGCCAGTCAGGAAAAGGACGGTATCATCCACATACATGTGAACTGAGGAGGAACTACAAACTGATGGAGGGTCATTCAGAAAAATGGAGAATAGCAGGGGACCAAGGACTGAACCTTGATGCACACCTGTTTGTATCAGGACGGGGGAGGAGGTGGATTCACCAATTTATTTATTTATTTATTTATTTATTTATTAAGTCTAGAATTACAAGTACCTTTGAGCCAAGGCTCTTTTACAAAGGTTCCACATCAATTACAGTACAACACAATACAACAAGGAGATATACAATGCAGATGTTAGGATAAGCTGTACAAAAGTGGGATCACATGGGGAAGACAAAGTGGAAAGTGGAAGGGGACACAATGGGGAGGGTGGATACCGTGGGAGCGGACAGCAGCCAAAGGCATTTGTCAGACATACAGAGGGGCGAGGGCTACATATAAGGAACAGAGTGGGGGGAAGTGCTAGAGTGTGAAAGAGGGAGGAGGGGGAGAAAGAAAGGGTGGGAGGAAAGAGAAGAGGGAGAAAAGGGGGGTAGGGTATAATGCATGGGGTAAAGGAGGGTGATCATAGGCAGGGTTGAATATAGTTTCATAGTTTCATAGTTGTTCACAGGTTCCTAAGACCGAGGCCCATAATGAACCCACCACCACTGATCAGTGGCGGTAGTTGTACTTTTGTTTTTCCATATAGTGGTCCAAGTTTTTTTTAAACTGATCTACTGTTTCACTCATAACCACTTGTTTTTGTAATCCGTTCCATATAGCAGGAGCTCTTTGTGTGAAAAATGTTTTTTTTCTAGTGGTTTTACTTACTGTAGTTTTTAACTGATGCCTATGGGATCTAGTATTGTTTTGCATCAATTGTTTTTCAAGACAAATTGTATCAAACAATGAGGTATTTAAAGATGCTTTAAACAGGTATATGAGGTCTCCTATTAGTGATCTGTGTTGTAGGGAATACAGATTCAGGGTTCTTAATCTACAAGTATAATCCTTATTTTTCACACTGCTTATTTTTTTCGTAACCCTCCTCTGGACTCTCTCATATAGTTTTTATTTCCCACAGTTGTGGGGGTACAGAACGGAGCACAGTACTCTATATGAGGGCGAATAAGGCTAGTGTATAATGGGAGTCAAACTTCTGCTGATCTACTTCTTATGTGCCTCAGAATACACCCAAGGATACCAAAACAGTTTTTTAATTGTTAACTTTATGTGTGTATCAAATTTAAGGTCATCTGAGATTATGACACCTAGATCATATTCTTCAGTTGTTGTTGGTAATTGTATATTATTCATTGTGTAGTGTGCTTTAACATTATTTTTGCCCATGTGCATCACTTCGCACTTCTGTTCATTAAAACTCATTTTTTTCTGATTTGCCCAGTTACAGAATTTATTTAAAGTATTTTGTAAGTTGTTAATTGATTCATTATTGTTTACAATGCATCCAGTTTTGCAGTCATCTGTATATTTGCTAATCCAGACACCACTATTTGTCTGCATACTTCAGATGAGTACATTGAATAATAATGGGCCCAACACTGAGCCCTGAGGCACCCCATTGGTAACTGATGTCCACTCAGATTTATGCCCTCTAATGACTACTCTCTGATGTCTACTTCTCAACCAAGAATCGATCCATTTTATGATTTTAGTATCTAGCTTTACACTAACTAGCTGTTCTGTTAGTACTCTATGAGACACTATATCGAAAGCTTTAGCATAGTCAAGAAAGACTACATCCACCAGTAGACCCTGTTCCAGTGTTTCACTAACTGGATCAAAAAAGTTTATCAAGTTAGTTAGACATGACCTGCTGGATGTAAATCCATGTTTGGAACTGTCTACACAGCCACTATTATGAATATGCACCAGTATTATATTTTGTGTCAGTCGCTCTATGAGCTTACTGATGATGAATGTAAGACTGATAGGTCTATAATTACTTGTAATTTGTTTATTGCCCCCTTTAAATATTGGTGTTATATTTGTTTTCCTCCATGATACCAGAGTTTTACCTTCTGTAATGGAAATATTAAACAACACTGTTAATGGCCCCTATAGTTCTTTGCTGGCCTGTTTTAGAAAAAAATGGACTTATATCATCTGGTCCTGGAGATGATTCATTTTTTAACTGCCCGATAGCATCTGATACCTGTTGTTCGTAAAAAATGATTGTAGAACCAATCCTATTCAGGGTGGATAGGTCAAAACTACTGTCTACTTCAAGTATACTACCAAAATATTCATTGAGTTCCTGCGCCATATCAGTCTCGTCAACTAGCAGTTCACTATTTGCAATAAGTGGTCCAATAGCAATTTGTGTTACTTTTAATGCCCCTATATAGCTATAAAAATGTTTTTTATTATCTCTTGTTTTGTTTACCAAATTTAATTCTAACTTTCGTTTTGCCAAACATATGTGTGTTTTAGGTTTTTTTGGCTAAGTCTCTGAATTTTTGCAGATCATCATTCTTATTGGTTTATTTATATTTGCAGTATGCTCTTTTCTTTTTATTAATTAATTTCTTAATTTTCTCATTCCACAATGATGAGACCTATGTTCCCCTAAGGTGTGCGCATGTGCGCCCACACAGCAGTTAGAAATAACCCGCACACAGCTTCTGTAGTAGCGCACAAAGCAGCTGATAGGGATCCTCATGTTCATGAAGTAGTGACTACAGTCATCACTCAGATTTAAGACTCAGACAGCAGGACATGAAAGTGAATGGGAAAGAAACATTGCGTTCCAACCCCTGAGGCCACAACCCATTAACTTTAACAAGCCAGCAGTTAACAAGCCAGACATCTCGCTCTTGCTCCACTTATTGAACAATGGAACCGATCTGCAAAATTCCAACCAATCGGTTTTGCAATTACAGCAATGTTTTTAGCTTGACACCTCTTTTCAGTAAGACAGTACTTGATAATGAACAGTATTCCCCTGCTGTTCGCAGAAATGGCATGTTTTATTTGTTTGGTAGATTCCCCCCAACAAAGCAATACGAGAAATTCTCTGACATAGAATGTATATTATATTATTTCAGTTTTAAAGTTGCACAACTTCAGTGTAATCTGCCTCCTCCCCAAGCAGCGTCTCACATATAAAATGTGTTTATAATGGATTTAAAGCCTCACCGTTGAAAGCGTGTTCACTTTTTTTCAGTACAAGAAAATGGGAAAACTATAGTTTTTGTTTACAATAAAAGCATCAAAGCAACCTATTGTCTGTCTGTGTCATTTTTTTATGTATTTGTTGGGGGCCAGGATGGGTATAACCTTCTCAATTAGCGAGCTGAGACACTGACTGTACATATGTCTAGAGAGATGAGATTAGCTTCTCTTTAAAACAGGGTCTCACATTATACACACATTTGAGATTCAATGAATCAGTGCTTGTAAAAGGTTTCCCATGTTGGCTACATGGGGATAGTAATTCTAAACTGGACAACAAGAAATAGCAGCACAAAAAACTTCCTTTTCATTTAATTTCATAAATTCAGACTGCACTTAGTATGGCTCCAGAATGGAAGAGAAATAGTCTTTTTAATGCATCTCCTCTCTCATATCACACTGACTCACTCACTACATTGCAAAAATACATTTTAAAACCCTCACTGAGCTTGACAGCACCCAGCATAGTTATTGTAAACCATACCTAGGGTAAATGACATCACATACAATTATGCATGCATCCATCAAAGATCCCATTGCTAAGTACTGCTTTATGAAGCTGTCCAACCCTGAATACCACATTGCCATAACAGTATTAAATGATGTACTTTTGGAGTTGGCAGAGTTGTCTAAGATGTTTCAGAAAGTGGTCTAACAAAAGTTGCAGCTGTACAGACTGCTAGGGCAAAATTAAAAAAAGATCAGAAGCCAGTACCTAGGTGAAACTGTCTACTGGAGCCCACCAGTAAAACTGCTTTTGGCTAATTGCACAGCTGAAGTAAGCACAACAGCAGTTTTGCAATTCATTGGCCTGGTATGTGACCATCTTGACAGCTGATTTCCTGCAGGTGAACTTTCTGACTGATCTGCCTTTGATTTTGCAGCAGTGCCGCATTGCAGCTTTGAGTTTGGCTCATCAAATATTGAGAGACTGTACAGCAAATATCAGGACTATTTATTTTCATCAGCGGACCAGGCAGAAATTATTAAGCCAGTACAATGACTTCAGATTTATAGTTGCTGAAAAAATAAAGGGAGGATCATTTAAAATCTTTTACTGACATGATCCACTTTGTTTTGACTAACGTGCAGTACAGCATGGTGGCTAAACTTATTGATGTATGTGCTACATTCCAAGCTAAACATGAAGCTATCATGTATAGAGGTCCTACACAGTCTTATCCTTCCCCAGAAGAGATTCTCCATAGGAGGTGCAGAGTGAGAAGGCTACGATAGCACAGAGAAAATCTTGGGAGTGATGGAGGATCACGTACTGAAGCAGAGAGAAGTATGGCTTAGTAGGACCATAACTAACTTTGGGTGGAAGGTTTCACTCAAGGATTCTCATAGGAAAGTTAAGGAAAATTTGTTGCTGCTCTTGGAAAGAGCATTAGGATTTTATATCTCCAGAAACATGTTGGAGTCCATAAAGTTATATGGAGATCCTGAGCCCACAACACAGATTTATATTACATTTAGAAATCATCATACAGCTAGCAGCTTGCTTTCTCTGGCCAGTAAGCTGGATTGTTTAGGAATGCATTTAGTTAACACGTTAGTCTTGGGTGAAGTGTTTTCATGGTTTAAACAGTCTAAGAATAGTCCAGAATCAATCTTAGAGGCAGATAACCCCCTGATTGACTTTGGAAACCTAATTGACCCTAATACCTACTCGCCGCTGAGAGTTATTGATTCAGCCTGACAAATGCAGCCTGTAGATAATATCAAACAAATGAACTCTGAATGCCCACTAGAATTGGATAAGGGAGCTGGGGATCGAGATGTGGATGACCTTTCTATACTTTCATGGAATATTGAGGGCATCCATCTTAAAATAATTGACCCTGAAGAATTTTGATATTTTTGGACTGCAAGAAACATGGTGTACAGAAAATGTAACTCCCAAATTGGCTGGATATTCTGTCTTTACTCTGCCAGCAACTAAAGATAGCAAGTTTGGATGGTTTAAAGGGGGTATTTCCTTTTTTATCAAAACTTTGCTAAACTTTCAGATCACTAACATTTCTACTAAGTCAGAGGGTATTTTGGCTCTAATGATTAGCAAGGGACAAGAGAAGATCATTCTCTGCAATATATACTTGCCCGCTCGCAATAGAGCTACTGATCCCGCTGACCTTTTCATATAGGATCTGAAAATGGCACTTGATGAATTGTCAGATAAGAGTATACCTTGTCCTATAATTATTTTGGGAGACTTTAATGCCAGAATTTCTTCTCATTTCTTGGAGGATGTATATTCAGATTTGATCCACACAATATCTATAATTAATCCAAATATCTCATATACTAGGACTGCTCAGGATCTAAAATCTAACCTCAGAAGTAGGGAATTGCTAGCTGGCTTGGCCAGTAGAAATTTCTGTATTTTAAATGGTAGAACTCAGGTCGATCTAGTCAGATCCTTACTGTGTAGAGTACCTACTGGCTCTTCAACCCCTGATCAGTTTTGGACCAATTTGGAAGCAGTAAAGCGATCCAAAAGTTAGAGGTCATGGATAGATTGGAATCAGCACACTGTGCTATTGTAATTAACATCAAATGCCCTTTTGGAACTTTAGGGAGTGAGGCACAACAGGCAGAGAGTCTGGAAGTCATAAACAAGAAGGATTGATGGAGCCATTCATCAAGCTAGTTTCAAAGAAATTCTTAGTACGGGAGTCTTGGGTGATATTCACGAGTTGGTCCTGGACAAAAGTAAGGCCTTTAATATTTTGGAGAATTGGGAAACTATTCATTCTTTACTTGGACCTAGATGTAAAACAATGTTCCATCCTAGGTCACATTATAAAAAGTCTTAGTTTAATTTGGTATGCCTACAGGCAAAGAAAGAGTTTGGAGGAAAACTAAGACAACATAAGAAGAAAAGAAATACGTCTGCAGCAGATTTTAAATTGCTAAAGACTGAAAGAGAAAAATATAGGAAAATTCTCGAATGGGAGAGACATAAACATACTCAGGGACTTTGGTAAAAACTGAGGCAGGCTGTTTTGATAGGGATGGAAGGCAATTTTGGAATATTGTTGCTAGGATATAATAGAGATGCCAATAGGATTGAAGCTCATATTACACCTGAAGTTTACATCTCATTTCTCCAAGCTCTATTATTCTCATGAAGAGCAGGACACCTGATGCTTTCAAAATACAGGAGGATGAAATTTTTCCAAGACCTGTCTTGATCACTAAAGACGAAATCCGGATGCCACTGATTGTTTAAGGCAAATAAAGCACCAGGGCCAGATGGGGTCCTAGGTGATCTCCATAAGGTTTTACCAACTAATGGATTCTTTTCTTCTTTTACTGTTTAATATCCTGGTTCAGGGGTACTCTTACCCTACCAGTTGGGCAGGTGGTATTATCTTCCCAATTTTTAAAAAAGAGGATCCGAATGACCCAAGGATGTATAGGCCTATTAGTTTGTTAGATGTTTCACAGAAGATTTTCTCTAGGATAATTTTGGGCAGATTTCTGTCATGGGTCAAGGAGAACTCAGTATTGAATGAGGCACTGAACGGAATGGAAGGACTATTCTACAGTACAACAGTATTATGTGCTTCAGCACCTGACCTATAAGTATACTAAAGTGAGAAAAAACAGATTATATTCCTGTTTTGTGGACTTCTCCTTGGCCTTTGACAGCATTGGTAGAAAAATCCTTTGGGCTACATTAAGGGATCTGAAGTTGGAGGCCTCACTTGATGTTATTAATAGACCCTATGAAAATATGTAGGCAAGGGTCCAGTATAATCAGTATGGTCATTTGATAGATTTGAGACAAATGTAGGGGGCAGACAGGGGATTATTTTGGCCCCCACTCTATTTAACATCTACATTAATACAGTCTTGGATCAGCTAGGTAACTCAGATTTTCATACTCCAAAAATTAATGATCAAAGGATTGAATGTTTAGCATATGCAGATGATTTAGTCTTGCTCTCTACTTCAGTCCTAGGTCTTAAAAGAAAACTGGCTCACTGTGAATCTCTCTGTTCTCAAAGGAAACTTAAAGTTAATCTCGGCAAGACCAACATTGTAGTTTTTGGCTCTCAAACCAAGAATACGGTAGGCTTTAGGCTAAATGGTAACCATATAGACACTGTTAAGTGTTATGACTATTTAGGTGCCCGTTTTGTCTATAGCCTATCTTGGACCAAACATTTGGAGGCTATTCAATTTAAAATGGGATCTTCTGTAAATGCCCTAAAAATATTTAACAGCAAGATGGGGAAGTCATCGTTGAGCGGGGTATAAGAGTTGTTAATGCCAAAGTAAGAACAAGCATGTTATATGCTTCTAAAATCTGGGGTTATGCTAAGGTTAGAGAATTAGAAATAGTTCTGAATAAACTCTATAGATACATCTTAATATTTTTAAATGGAACTCCAAGCTGTATTCTTGCCTTGGAGGTATGACAACGTTCCTTGATTTCTCTCATCTGTGAATGACAGATTCTCTTTCTGTTGAAACTTTTTCTTTTGCCCCAACAAAGATATCTCAGAATGTGTGTAGCGGAAGCCATCAAATTGGCCAGCATGGGATATGAACATCCCTTTATTCAACTTATTAAGGAAACAATAATGCTGGCCGGATTGGGCCACCTCTTACATAAAATGTACACAAGACCATTTGAGGAGATTAGGCAGGATGTCAAATTAAAGCTTATTGACTTAAGACATGCATTCTTTCTATGTTCAACTCTCCAAGCTTAAGCTATATGGATTTTATAAAAAAGTAAAGATTCCATGGGGATATGAGCCATATCTCTCTTTTTTAACCTGTCCTAAACAAAGAAGAATCTGTGCAAGATTCGGAACTGAAAACTATAATGCTCAATGCATTTATTTCAGACAAAAGAGAGGGTGTACTTTTTCCATATTGTAAATGTGGAATGGGGACTATAGATGATCTCAAACATGTGGTACTCTTGTGTCCTAGGTAGCGAATCAACTAGGAAAACCGCTGTGGGATCTTGGCCTCCCCCTGGAGGATCTTTTGGAATATTTGCTTACTATGAAACACAAGAACATGGAAGAGATCTTTGCAAGATTTTAAATCTCAACTCATTTGTAAAGTTTATTAGGGGGACTTGAAGTTCTGTGGAGGTTTTTTATCTGAAAAGATACTCTGTTAAATTGAGTTGCACTGTAAAGATATTTAAGTTCCTTGTTGATTTATTTATTGTCTATTTATATTTACTGTGTATTTTGTCCTGATTTTAGTATATTGTAACTGCTTTATGCTGAAGAATAAATTGTACTACTACTACTACTACATTCCAAGCTTCTAGTGCTGACTGTGAAAGAGGCTTCAGCCTCATGAACTGCATTAAGAGCAAACAAAGAAATTGCTTGGAAGAAAGCCATTTAGATAACTGATGTGAACAAAATTGTTTTTAACATCTAGTGAAAAAATGGATTTTAATAAAATATAAGCCCACTGGAAGAATGGGAAAGACAGGAAAGAAAAACAGTAAATGTTGATTTCTTAGCAGTTGCAATGCATCATCAGCAGCACCCCTATTAGATGCATGCAAGACTCTTTAAAATGTACACAGTTTACACATGTTTCCAGTTCATGTTGTTATGGCGCACAATGCACATCCAAGCTTCGGACTGTGTCAGAATGTACATTTATACTTTGCATTGAGTATTTGAGTGTTTGGTTATATTTTATACTGTTTACTGGCAATAAAATATATCACTTGTTTGGGCCACCCAATTTGCGCACATGAATCAATTGTTTTGCACCAAGTGCCGCACACACATATCAGTCGCCCACCCACAGAGACTAAAAATTAGAGGGAACATTGGATGAGACTCTAAGATTGTTATTGTTATATTTAGTTCTAAGTGGTAACCATGTTGTAATGCAGTAATCAGTCTCTTTTTCTATGTTCACCCAAGCTTGCTCAAGACTGCAGTTGTTTAAACTCTCTTGCCAATTCCAGTTTTGAAGATAGTTTTCAATAATACCGTATTCTGTTTTTACATAATTTCTGAATTTTGAGATTCCATTAACTCTTTCAATGGTTTTTATTAAATTAATTAATCTGTACCATATAGTGATCACTATCACTTGGGGGGGTATATGTAAGAGTCGTCAGTGGGATAAGTGCATGGTGCTGATTTCAAGAAGAATAAGGGGGCTGGTTATATGTAGTAGTCACATGAGCTGGCAGCAATGAAATGAAGGCAGAGTGTGGCTTTGAAAGGGCCGAGTTTTGACATAGAAGAGATGGCAGGACTGAGTTTGTTTAGCCAGCTGGTCCCCCTATAGGCAAAGGATCTTTGTCCCTGGGAGGTGTGGCAATGAGGAACCTGGAGGAGTTGAGCTTCAGATCTCCTGGTGCTATGAGAATTCAGGCAGGGCCACAGTAGTGCTTGGACACCTGGAGGCGCAAGGACCATTGTAACTTTCTTAGCCGTAGTGCAGGTTAGATACCTTATGCAGTTGGAGAGTTGTAGCCATTTGGTTTATGCATGTAGGTCACATGTATGAGTCAAACAGTGGGCACCAGTGATGAGCCTACAAGCCTTGTTGAGAGATGTTGATATTCATCTGAGCACAGTGGTTGATGCAGAACCGTAGATGATTAGGCTGTAATCTATGATAGAGACCACCGAACTCTGGACAGCGATCCTCAAGTCATCCGGAGTAAGGTGACGTCTGTGGTAGTAAAGCAGGCCTAGTTGAGTATTTGCAGCTTTGGCAACACAGTCAATGTGGTAGCCATATGATAGGTTTGGGTCCAGATGAATTCCGAGATATTTAAATGACTGAACTTGCTCAAGGGTGTTTCTAAGGCTAGTTGTGATGGAAAGAGGTTGAAGCCTGTGCTGGTTGTGATGACTGTTGAAAAGCATAGCCTTGGTTTTTTTATGGTTTAGGACCAGCTTGTGCTTGCTAAACCAGTTTTCTACAGTGGCAAAGCCTTGCTGAAGATTGTGCTGAAGTGGTTCAGGTTCCTTGTGAGAGGTGAAAATTACTGTGTCATCAGCATAAAGAATCATTTGCTCAGGACAGGATTGAGGAAGGGTGTTCAGGAAGAGGCAGAATAGTAGGGGGCCCAGGACTGACCCCTGGGCAACTCCAGAGTGGACTGGTCTGGCATCAGAGAGAACCCATTGATTTTCACTCTTTGTGACTGGGTTTCTAGGTAGCTACTGAACCAGTCTGTAGCATCAGGGGAGAGCCCAGAAGACCAGAGCTGTTCAGTCAGCAGACAATGATGTACAGTGTCAAACGCTTTTGTCAGATCAACAAAAATGGCCCCGGTTAGCTGACCTTCATCCAGAGCAGTATGTAGCTCTCCTGTGAATTTCAGTAAGGCCGATGATGTACTGTGGCCTTTTCTAAAACCATGTTGTTGAGGACATAGGATGTTGTATTTTTCCAGGAAGTCTGTAAGTTGGTTGGCCACTATGCATTCCAGAGCCTTCAAGAAAGGAGGGAGCATGGAGATAGGACGATAGTTTCCATGGTTGGTCTTATCACCATTTTTGTGGACTGGCAAAACAGTTGCAGTTTCCATATGTCTGGGAATTGGCTGAAACTAAGGGAGAGGTTGACTATATGAGTAAGTGGACCTAGGACCTCATCAAGGATGAGAGATAGTAGTTTGAGGTCAAGCGAGTCCCCACTAGCTCTTGACTTGGATATTGTTTTGGTGATATATTTGTGGGCTGTATGCTTCTTTACAATTTTGAAATAGAAAGGTGGGAGGTTTGATGGGGTGGAATAGATACATGAATGGTGATTGGAGGAAGTGGGATAACTACAGGGATTAGGGGAGTCAGAGGTCAGAAAAAAATCCAAGGGGAGAACACTACTTAGGTCAGTGAAAGCATCATTGAAGGTGTTAGCAATGACCAGTGGATAAAGAGTGATGGACCCATCAACATTTAGCATCATTGGAGAGGATTTTGACTGCTTCCCTGTGACTTCTTTAATGTTCTTCCAAAACTCAGTGCCATTTCCCCAGGCATTAGAGACAGCTTCTCTGTAGTACATGCTTTTCTCCAGTCTGATGGATTTCTTGTAGAAGAAACTGGAAGGGGACAGGATCAGTTGTGTTCCAGGACAGTAGCTGCTGCTTGTTGTTTTCACAGGGTTCTTGTGGATTTTACTTGGAAGAAGGTTATTTTTTTTTCTTTCTTACTTCTAAGGGGCTAGCAGGGTATTGTTTTGGGGGCTGTTGAATGTTTGAAAACTGGTTTGGTGGCTGTAAGTGGGCTCATTTGTTGGATGTTTCACTGTGTAACAGGCTGTGCTGGTGGAGGCCTATTTCTTCTGATTTAAAACCTATTTGGTGGGATTTGCTGGGGCCTGGTTATTTGAATTGGAGACCTATATCTGTTAATTTCAAGCCTATTTTGATGTGTTGTTAGGGAAGCTGATTAAATTGGAGACCTGTTTCCTTTGGCAGCCAACATATTTTGGGGGCTTTGAGTTAAATTTTGATTCCTTGTTGCTGACTTTAGTAGCTGCAAAGATTACTGCATAGTGGGGGAAAGGTGTTAATGGTCTGGCCAGGTCTCACTCAGCTAATTGACTGGAGGCAGAGCTGAATCAGGTTTGTGGTATAAGCTGCTTTGTCTTCTCAGAAGGAACTGGAAGAGGACAGGATCAGTTGTGTTCCAGGACAGTAGCTGCTGCTTGTTGTTTTCACAGGGTTCTTGTGGATTTTACTTGGTAGAAGGTTATTTTTTTTTTCTTTCTTACTTCTAAGGAGCTAGCAGGGTATTGTTTTGGGGGCTGTTGAATGTTTGAAAACTGGTTTGGTGGCTGTACGTGGGCTCATTTTTTGGATGTTTCACTGTGTAACAGGCTGGGCTGGTGGAGGCCTATTTCTTCTGATTTAAAACCTATTTGGTGGGATTTGCTGGGGCCTTGTTCTTTGGCTGCTGGGCTTGAGGGGAGACACAGGGCTGATACACTCTCTCTCGAGTCGGTGTCTGCCCAAACCCACTCCCTCCCACCCCTCCTCCCCAGAGTTCTGCTAATTTATAGGGGAACACCTGTCCTGCAATTGGAGGAAAGGCTGCAGGTGCAGCTCATGTAGCCTCTAGCCACTGGGGGTTGGATTTAAAGGCTGGAAGAGAGCAGCAGGGGTTGTTTATTTCCTTATAAGTTTACTGTGTTGGCTGCACCTAGTAACAGGGTTACGGTGTACTGTGGGACTGTATCTAAGATTGGTGGGTGACCTGATTAGGCAGTAGGGATATCTTGGACTAGGGGGGAACCTGGTGGCTCACCCAAGGAAACCTACTTGAAAGGAGATGGAACCACACATCATTAGGGCCGGCATCTTTGGGAGGGTGGTGGGGTGCACAGGGTGTGGAGCAGCCACGATACTGGACTGGGCTTGGAAGTTCAGTGGCTGCCCAGCATGCTACCAGCTGGCACAGCTCAGGGAGGAGGTTGCGGGGATTAGGAGAAAGCTGGAGGAAGGGGGGAGGTATGGTTGGGGAAGGGGGCAGGGGATCTCCCACGGGGTTGCACCAAGCACTGTGGGTGGGGGCATAGGGAAAGGAGTGCAGGAGAATAGTCAGGGGTCACGTAGAGACTCTGGCAGAGGGGTCCAAAAGACACTACCAGGAAGCAGGCAGGTAACTGGGACCCTCACAAAGGAGGGACAGAGGACAACATTCTCAGGGAAGTAGGCAGATGGCGGGGCTGGACAGAAGGAAGCAAGGCGGGGAGGTGGATCAGACCTTACACTCAATAACGCTGAATTCTCTTCTTCTGCTTGAAGATGAGGGGGTGATGTAGCCACGACAGGGTGGTTAGAGATGGAAAGGGAGTGGGGGGCAGGAGGCAGGGGCCGGTTAGCAGGAAGAACAGGGGGAACCTGGAATACAAGAAATTGGGGGGAGCCATGAATCAGAGCAGGAGGGGCAGGGGGAAGAGGGAGGAAAGCACAAGGAGAAGGACCAGTTGGGAGGAAAGGTAAAGGAGAAAGACCAGAAGTACAAGAAGGATTCAGTAAAGGGAGCTGAGGGTTTAGGCCAGGGGAGCACGACAAGCAAGGAGGGACTAAATGGAAACAGGAAGGAAGGGAGGATGAGCCAGGCTAGTTTAGCAGATGGGGGAGAAGGACCAGTCTCGAGCAGTGAGGGAGAGTTAGCAAAGGTCAGAAGGATACTCAGGAGGAGGAGGGATAGGATTGGAGGGGAGGGGGGCCAGGGTAATAAGGAGGGGTGGCTGTGGCACCCAGATAGGAGGAGGAACAAGGAGCCGCTGGGTGGAGGGGCCGGTAGAAAGGATGAGGGACATGGAAGGGGGAAATGGAGGAAAGGAGTGGTCAGAGTGCTCCTGTTGGAGATTCTATGATCAGGGTATCAAATGGGATAGGGAGGAGAAGCCTGGCCAGTTAGAACAAAATGCTTCCCTGGACTAATGGTGCACAGGCTGCTACTGAGGTATATCAGCTGGCAAAGGATTGTGGGGGTTCCCGAACATACTGGTCCACCTGGGTACAAATGACATTGAGGGAAATAGTGAGCTAGAGATACAGGCAAGATTCAGGAGCTTGCCAGGGTCTGTCATGACATAGGATGCACAGTTTCTTCTCAGAAATCCTGCCGGTGAGAAGGGCTAATGGGAAACACAAAAGGAAGATTAGGGAGATAAACCAGTGGCTCAGGGAGTGGTGTGAGGCCAGAGGGTATGGGTTGATGGGGGATTGGGGGGAGACCTGGGAGGATAAGGAGCTGTATGCTAGAGATAGACTCCATCTCAATTTGGAGGAGAGGGGAATCTTTAAGTTGAAAATAGAGGGGTTCATTGGTGAAAGGTGGGGTTTAAACTTGTGAAGGGGGAAGGGATGGGAGAAAAGGCTGTCAAGGGGGTGCCGATAAAGGAGGGACTCTGTCTCCACCCCTGGGGAGCTGGAGAATGCATGAAAAAGGCCGACTGGTAAAGTGCAGACCAGGGGAAAACAGAATCCCCATGGGAACACGAGTAGGGGAAATGGAAGTAGAGGGAAAGGGTGGAAGGTAGTCCTGCTAAATGCCAGGAGCTTGGCAATAAAATGCCTGAGCTCAGGCATCTAACTGAGGGAGTAGGATGTGGCAGTGGTCACTGAGACCTGGGCCACTGCAGGACACGACTGGGACCTGAACCTGGAGGGTTACACTATGTTCAGGAAGGACAGGGGAGGGAAGGGAGGAGGGTAGCAATGATAGTCAAAAACTGCATTGGCATAGGGGAGTAGAGGAGGCAGAGGAACCATGGAGGCGATTTGGGTCACCTTGATAACAAGGGAGGGGCAAGAGAGTAAAAATAGGAGTGGTGTATAGACCCCCTGCCCTGGCGGAGGAGCTGGAGGAGAGTTTGGTGGCAGATGCTGGGAGACACTGCAGACTGGGCAGAGGAACGGTGGTGGTGTTGGGGGACTTAAACATGCCAGGCACAGACTGGGAGACTATGACATCCTCTGTGACCAGGGAACAGAGGTTGTTGGATGTCTTTCAGGACGCGTTCCTAACTCAGCAGGTGGGGAAACCAACCAGGCAGGCATGGGTACTGGATGTGGTCCTGGCAGACAGTGACCAGATTGGGAGCCTGGAGGTAAGGGACCCATTGGCGGGGAGTGACCATGCCACGGTCTGGTTCTGCCTGGACCTAGGAGGGCTAGAAGGCTGCACAAAGACGGAGGTAACTGACTTCAGGGGGACAGATTTTAAGGAAATGGGAAGGATCCTTAAGGAGCATTTGGATGTGATTGGGTCAGACATGGACGCTGATATTAGGTGGGAAATCATCAGGAGAGGGGTACAGGATGCTACCAGCACCTGTGCAAGAGTAAGACGAAAATGCGGTAGGGCCCGAAAACCCTGCTGGTGGACCAGGGAGGTCCAGGAGGTGGTGCGGGGAAAGAAGGCAGCCTGTAGGCAATTTAAGTGCTCAAGGAGTGAAAGGGATTGAGAGGAGTATGAGCTGATGGCTAGAAGGGCCACTAGGGTGGTGAAGGCGACTAAGGCAAGGAAGGAGCAGAACCTGGCCAGGGAAATTAGGAGAGGGAACAAGGTGTTCTTCAGATACATTGGGGAAAAACGAAGGGTGAAGGGCAGATTAGCAGGATTAAATCAGGGAGAGATGGGCACAAGACCCGGGGAGCAGGCTGAGGTACTAAATGAGTGCTTCACCAGTTTCCACCAATGAAAATGAGGGTGTTGCATCATACATGGGAGGAGACAGAGATACTGAGGAGGGGGGCCTTACCGATCAGCGGGTCTGGGGAGAGGGGGAGGCATCACTGGCAGGAGGGGGGAGGGCTAAGCAGGGAGAAGAGGTACCGGAAGTGGAAATCACAGCAGAGAGAGTGAGGCAAGCCCTCAGCTCCCTTAAGACAGAGAAAGCACCGGGCCGGATAAATTACATCCCAGAGTGCTGAAGGAACTTGCAGATGTCCTGGCAAAACCCTTGGCGGAGCTTTTCACCATCTCTCTGAGGACAGGGTGGGTGCCCCATGACTGGAAGGTGGTGAATATAGTGCCTATCCACAATGGGGGATCAAGGGAGGTGGCAGGGAACTACAGGCCTGTCAGCCTGACATCGGTGGTGGGCAAGGTGATGGAGGGCATTGTCAAGGAGAGGCTGGGGGGGGACCTGGAAAAGTCAGGGTGCCTGGACGATAGACAGCATGGATTCATCCTGGGGAAATCGTGTCAGACAAACCTTGTGGAGTTCTATGACTGGGTGACGAGTGCCTTGGACCTGGGTATACCAGTGGACGTCCTCTTTCTAGACTTCAGCAAGGCATTTGACTCTGTTCCTCACGTGGGCCTGTTGGATAAGCTGGGAGAAATGGGGGTGGGGAACCAGATAATCAGATGGATAGGCAATTGGCTCCAGGATCGGACCCAGAGGGTCGTAGTTGGTGGGATAGTCTCATCCCCAAGGAGGGTCATTAGTGGGGTCCCACAGGGATCAGTCCTTGGCCTCTCCTCTTCAACGCCCACGTCTCTGACATAGGACAGGAATCAGGAGTGAGATGAGTCTCTTTATGGATGACTCAAAACTGGGGGCGGTGGTGGATGGGGAGGGTGGCCCTACAGGGGACCTGGAGGCTCTGGAAAGATGGTCTAGAAAGTGGAAACTGAGGTTCAATGCAGGGAAATGCAAGGTACTCCACCTGGGGGCCAGAAACCCAGGCCAAGTGTACACCCTGGGGGGGGGGGAATGCTACAAATCTCGATGGCTGAGAAGGACCTGGGGGTGGTGGTGGATGTCAAGATGAACAACTCGGAGACTTGTAGGAGGGCAGCAGCCAAGGCCAATAGGATGCTGGGATGCATCGCTAGGGGGATCACCTCCAGAAAGAGGGAAGTGATACTCCCTCTGTATAACTGCTTGGTGAGGCCGCACCTTGAGTACTGCGTGCAGTTTTGGAGGCCACACTTAAAGAGGGACATTACCCTCCTGGAGAGGGTCCAGAGGAGGGCAACCAAAATGATTTGGGGCTTGGGGGACAGGACCTATGAGGAGAGGCTCGAAGAGCTAAATATGTACACATTGGAAGAGAGAAGGGACCGGGGGGACATGATAGAGGTCTTCAGGTACATGAAGAGGGTAAATAGGGGAGGAACAGTCAGGGTGCTTTGAAGGAAGGAGGAGGGGCCACTAGAGGGCATGGGTGGAAGCTGGAGGGGGGAAGATTCAGGGGAGAAAGGAGGAGGCGCTACTTCACTGAGAGGGTGGTGGAGCCATGGAATGCGCTGCCTAGGGGGCTGGTGGAGGCAAAGACGGTGGAGGGGTTCAAGAGGGGGTGGAACAGGTACAGGGGAAGGGTTCTGGAAGCAAAATCCAATGCAGCAAGAATATCCGGAACTGGGAAGGGAGAAGCCAGAGGAGGTGAGGGGGGCAGCAAGGTCAGCACCCAGGGTGAGGCTGACCAAACGAGCAGACACGAAAGACCGTTAGGCCTATTCTGCTGGCATTTTAGTATGTTAGTATGTTAGTTGTTATGGGCATGTTTGTAATTTTGAATATCAGTTTGAGAACCAGAGGCCTTAGCCAGGGCTCAGAGGTGGTCCCTGGATTTCAGGTGCTCCAGAAGCTCACCAATTAGCCAGGGATTTTTTTAGTGCTTTCACTTTTTGCTTTTTGAGGGGGGGCGTAGGAGTTGCAGGCAGCATTGAAGGATGAAACAACGTAGTTGAAAGCTGAGTCGACATCCATGGCTTTGTAGATGGGAGACTATTTATACTGATTGAGGCATGATTTAAGGTGAATGAGCTGACCACGAGGGAGAACTCTGCTGATGATGACTTTAGGTGGGGGTTTGCAGAATTTGTTTGACCATACACAAATAACAGGGAATGGTCACTAAAAGAGTCAGGGAGCATGGCAGTGTTTGAGATACAGGAAGAATGACTGGTCAGAACCCAGTCCAGTAGGGTACTAGTGCCAGTTTTGTATTTTTTCTTGTGTGAGAGAGGACCATTTGTGAGAGGTTTGCAGCCGAGATGGCATCCCTATAAGCATCGGCATCTGATACATGCCAGTTAATATTAAAGTCACCAAGGATGATTGTCTCAGAGTCCATTGGTAAGGTTCTGATGAAATTCAGAGTGGAATTGAGGCTTTTCCCTTGGTCTTTTGGGGGGATGTAAACAGAGACAATGGTGAGGGCTTTATTGAGGGCCCCAAGGAGAATTTTTATTGGGAGAATCTGGGCTGTGGAGTCATTGGGGGTGTAGAGATGTGGCACCCCATGAGGTAGTCTTTGACGTAGATAGCACAACCCCCTCCTCTTTTGGAGACACAATCAAGTCTGTGCACATTGTATCCTGGTAGTTCGAGTGCCATGTCTGGAATTTTGGGTGTCAGCCAAGTTTCAACAACTGAAAGGATATCAGGTTGGTGTTGGTTAGCAAAGATTTGAACAGCTTCTAGCTTAGGTATCAGGCTGCAAATGTTGATGGATGCAAGGATTAGACCCCCAGATGGTTTAGTATGGCAGGTCTTGCTAGCAGGGGTAGGGCCTGGATTAGGGTGCACGCTACCTGACATCAGCAGGAGCTTCAAGGTGCAGAAATGGAGTTTCTTGTAGGATAAATTATGCAGCCTTTCCTTGACAGGACATAGACAGGGCTGTAGGCATTTGTCCCAGAGAGTTGACATATATGATAGTGGTGACAGGTGGGGCCAATGCCTGAATCTGGAGGAACTCAGGACCTGCCAATCAGGAGCCAGGAAGGGCTGTGTAAGGGAACAGGGCTTGAAGTGGAGTGTGCCTAGGTGGTGATGAGGGTTTTTCAGTTGTTAAGCTGGGGGGTGGAGAGGAGTAGCAGCACTCAGGAAGGTAGGATAGGTGCAGCAGGGAGGTGTGGATAGAGAGGTGAATGAGAAGATTCAGGGAGAAGTACATGGTTAATTCAGAAAGGTGAGGGAGGCAGTGCTAGTGCAAGGCGGGGTTTCAGCAGAATGAGTGGTGAGGCAGAGAGGGAGGATCAGTAGAGTGTAATGAAAAGAAAAAGGGAGGGGGTCTAGAATGAAACTAGAGTGGGGAAGATGAGAACTGGGAGGTGGCTCAATCGGGTTGAGGCAAGGCAGGACAGAGAATGGGTGGGCGGTGCTTTGGTCTATTTAATGAAGGTAGAAGGGGAGTGGGTGGGTGGGCATAACATTTGGCACTTTGCAATGCCTGAGGTGAGTGGAGAAGCCCAGAAAAGCACCACGAGGTGCAGAGGAAAGAAGGGCCAATTGGGAGCACAGGTGAAAAACGGGAGTCCAATCAGGGGAGAAGCGCAGAGCAGGAGCCAATTGCAGCTGCTGACGGCTTCCCCAGCCCTGGCTGAAGGCTTACCCAGCTTGGCTGGATGCTCTTTTGGGTCCGAGAGTGGGGATTAGGGTGGCTAGCTTGGAGAACCGCAGCTGTACCAACAGCGAGCCCGATCAAGGGCTGGATCGGAAGGGCAAATCATGGACAGGTTAGATTTAGGGAGAGAGAGAGAGAGAGAGACAAAGGAGGAATGACGCCAATAATAAATCAAAATAAATTTTGACTGATTGTGTCCTACATGTTAGATAGGAACTGCACCAACTACAGACTGAGTCAGATAACCCTGCCGAAGCCAGATTATTTAGCAGGAGAGGGTGGGAGACAGTGTTGAAGGCCTTGGCAAGGTCGACAAAGATGGCTGAGGTTATTTGCCCATCATTCATACCAGTAAGTATGGAATCAGTGAGCCTAAGCAGGGAGGTAGTGGTAGAGCGTTTTTGTCTAAAACCAGATTGGTAGGGGGAGAAAAAGGCAGAGTCAGAGAGGTAGGAGGAGAGGTGTGAAAGAACTATACATTCCTGAAGCTTGGCCAATATTGGGAGGAGTGACATGGGCCTGTAGTTCCCTGTAGAGGAAGGATCATCTCCCTTAGGTAAGGGGAGAACCACTGCATGTTTCCAGGTGAGTGGGAACATTTCCATGGAGAAGGGGAGGTTTAGCAATGCAGATAGAGGGGAAGCAATATCATTTGCAGCTAGGTACAGGAGCTTTGTGTCAAGGCTATCCAGGGAGGAGCCCTTGGATGGGTTGAGTGATACAGTAATAATGCACTTAGAGTGTCAGTGTGGGTGGCTGGGGCAAAGGAGAAGTAATGTGAGCATGTGGGGTTTGAGTAGGTATTATTATGGGCAGGGGTAGGAGGAAAAGAAGCAAGGAGTGTTGAAGCACATGAGGTAAAGTATGAGTTAAAAGCAGCTGCTACAAGTGTGGGGTTAGAAGTTAGTTTGTTATTTACATTGATCAGGGGAGTTTGAGACTTCAATAGGGGGGAGAAGAGGGAAAGCACCACTTTCCAAAATGCAGAGGGGGCACTTAAGTTGGATTCGAAGGTAAAGTGAAAATATTCAGATTTAGCAAAGCGGGTTGCTTTAGAGCAGGAGATTCTTAGGACCCTATACCGGTCATGATCATTTTGGGATTGTGAGGCCTTATGTATCCACCAGGCACAGTCACGTGCTTGCATGCATGCTAAACGTTTAGGTGTGATCCAAGGCAGATGGTTACCGTGTAGCCTGGACCATTTGAAGGGTCTATAATGCTGAATAGTGGAGGTGTACAATACCATACTAGCCATACATCAGCTGCTGTTTATCACAGAGCAAACACAGACACAACACAGACATACCATGGATGAGGGGAACCATGGAAATAGTATTCCCCCTACCTATAATGACTCCATATTAGCAGGGTTCCCAAAATTGTCAGTTTTCACAGCTTTCGGGCTCTTTAACAATTCCAGTTTTTTTTTACCAATAGTCAAAATGGTTCACATAGGTTTCTCTGTTTTTTCACGGTTTCTTCCATGGCTAAAACAGCCAGCTCCAACCCCTACTGCAATTCCATCATTCTGCTCTTGGGCTCCATTCTCCTTCACCACCCAGTGGCCCCAAATAAAGCCTTTCACCAGGCAGTCCCTCATAGGCTTTCTCACTCACTTTTCTCACTCTATCCTGTTTGTACTTTATCCTGCTATCCAAGGCCACCTTTACCAGTCCCTTCTGCTCTTCTGTCCTCATTACTTCACCACAATGAGGTTCCCAGTCTGTTCCTTTAAGGCACAATACAGAAAATTCTGGAGACCAAAGCAGCAAAAACTACAAAAAAAAAGTATTCAAATTTATCAAAGCAATGATGGCATACCTTCTAAAAGATATAGTCATGCATATAGGGGAAATATGAGAAAAAAAAATTAAACTGATAGCACCACTCATTAAATATTGTCATAAAATGGGTAGAGATAGTAAAGATATGGGATTGGCTAGAACAGGATTCTAGCCATATGTCCTTTTTTTATGCATATGGAGCAGTAAACAAAAAATACTCATACCTCTGGACTCAGAGCCAGCCATATTCATTTGTCATCATTCTGTAAACCATTTCTCCACCATCTTCCTTTTCTAAATGACAGCTCACTTTCAGCATCCAACAGTAAAAATCACAGTGTAAATACATATTTAGCCTCTGGGTCTCCCTCCTGACCCACTTGCACTAACTACTGACTGCTAATATACAAATAGCTCACAGCTGAGCTGACCACACTCTCCTACCGCAATTTCTGACCCATGCACAATGCGAATACTGGCACTCTAGTGACACTCGCTACCACAGATAGTGTGCTCCCAGTAAGACCAAAACAAAATAATGTAGAAAGCCTCAAGGGTTAGCACTCTACTTGTGATTTATTTCCCTTTTTTTTGAAGATTGCTCAGAGCGTCGGTTCTTCAATCATCGATATTACTCATGAAGACTTCAGTTTAACTCCATCATTGCTGTCTTCATTATTAGACCAAACTGGACCAAATTAAACCGAATTAGACCAAATTATCCAAATTGACAAAACATTTTTGCCAAATTTGTGCAAATCCTTTATAATCATTTTCAAAGCAGAATATGGACCTGTCAATTTTTCCCTGGTCAAGCATCTTCTGGACTCATTTCACCATATGTGGGCGGGTTTACATTTTTCCATGGTTGTAAAATTATTTTAATAGCTACCAAAACTCCAATTCTCCAAAGGACTTCCTGGTCTCCCAATTGAACCTGAAGATCTGTTAAAAGACCCTTAAAGATCATGTGCAATGGTTTTTACATATTTTTTATAAAAGCTTGAAAAGCTGAAATTCAAGTCCCTATGTCATGATTAGTGTTTCATGAGAATTTCATGCTCTTTGGTTTTGTGGTTTTCTTTAAATCAGCATTTGTTAATTTGATCTACAGTGGCTGAAAACAGTGGAGTTATTTCTGTCCTCTCTGTCAACAGAGTGCAATGACATCATTTTGGAATAGCTTGCTGTTTCAGATTCCCAATCAGAGCAGTAGTTTGTAGAGTTAATGGTTTGTTGAGCTCTCCAAGTTTCTTACAGACACAGTCTCTGGCTTGTGTTTAGATAGATCAGCTTAAAATATAACATTATCTTCTCTTAAAAAGCTGGTCATTTTAATTTCAATGCTGAATTGAAGTAGTGGAAATCTTTCTCTGTGAGAAATTAGCTTGTCTGTATCATAGCTCTCAGTTCTTTCTAATCAAAACTCAGATTGTTTTTCTAACTATATAACACAGGGCTATTAAATGCATTTAATTACTGGTGACCCCCTTTATCAAACTGTTTTCAAGGCTCTTCAAAATGCTGTAATAACTTGAAAACGAGTTATTACGGCATTTGCGAAACCGCCTGTTCTCCTTTGTGTGTCACTCATCTGTATTCTGCCTTTTCATTGGCTCGTGCTCTGTGCATGGGTGGTCTGAATAGCTTGAAAAAATGGCGGGTCATTTTTCCGCTTGCCGACGAGCCGTTTTTATTTACCACCCTCCCCATCTTTATTTGATTTTGTAATGTTTTATCTGGTTGATCCCACCTTCCAAATACAAAAGGACTATCTGGTTGATCCCGCCGTGTCTCCAGATCAGGAGTTGCAGTCGCCGACTCCAAGTTGAATGCTGGATGGACCCCAGTACCAGTCCACAGCTGACAGTTTAAAAAAAAAAAAAGGTTAGTCTGAGAGAGCAAGGGAGAAAGACAAAGTGTGTGACTGTGTGTGTGTGAAAGACAGTGTAAGTGAGTAAGACAGTGTGTGTGTGTGTGTGTGAGAGAGAGACAGACAGTGTCTGTGAGACAGAGTGTGTGTGTGTGTGTGTGTTTGTAAATAGCAGATATACTGAGACACTAAGCAAACTCTGCACCAGTAATTATAAAAAATTAAAAATAAGCAACTGTGTGTATATGGATTTTTAACACACCCTCGGTGTGTGATGACCTCATAAACCTCTCGAGCTTCGCTCTCGAGGTTTATGGGTCATCACACACCTCGGGTGTAAAAAAAAAAAAAAAATCCATAACACACAGTTGCCTATCTATTATTCTCTATATACTGTAAAATAAATCTAAATTTTGTTCATTCACAGAAATAATTTGTTTTTGATATAGCCTCCATAAATAGATTTCATGTACAAACATTTTTTTTCATGTCAGATTGACAGTACATGTGCTTGAAATACTATAGCAGAGTGTGACAGGCACCTGTCAGAACTCATAAATTTCAGTTCTTTGCTGGTTTCTGTGTGAAAATACATTGTGTTAGGTATAACTAGAAACACTATGGGGCAACCTGATGCACCATGTCTCTGCCTCACAGCTGAGGCAGCTGCAGCCTACTATCACCTGTCCTTGCCCCACAAGCCCCTTCCTTCTGCTCCACATTTGAGGCTGCTGCATCCTGCTTTCCACCATCTTCTCCCACACAGTCAAGGATTGTGCACCCTGCTGCCTCCATCCCCTGCCTAAAGAATCAGGGCTGCTGTACCCTGCCTCACCCAGCCCAAACAATTGGGGTTGCTGCATCCTGCTGCTCTCTCTCACCCATGCTCACAGTTAGGGAAGCTGAACCTGTTGCCCCTTGTTCCTGTCACCACAGTAAGGGCTGCTGTGCTGTGCTAAGCCCTAGAGTGCCAGGTTCCCTGCCTCCACAGCTGGGGCTGCTGTACCATGCTTCCCTAGCCACCAGAATTGGAGCTTTTGCTACACCCTGCTATTCACTTCCATTGCCCCAAATGGTCAGGGCTGCTGCACCACGTGTACCCCATTTCACAGTCAGGGCTGCTGTACCTTGATGCCCCCTGTGTTCTGCACCAATCAAGGCTTCTGAACCGTGCTGTTCTCTATCCCCTGTCACCAGAGACAGGGCTGCTGCACCCTGCTCCTTTCTACACAGTTGTGGTTGCTATGACCTGCTGTGCTCTAGAGCCCCATGCCTCTGCAGTTAGGGCTACTGCACCATGCTGCCACTTATCACAAGATTCAGGGCATTTGCTGCACCCTGACGCATGCCTCAACAGTTGAGGCAGTTACACCCTGCTGTCTCCCTGCCACTAGAGTCAAATCTTTTGCTACACCCTGCTCCCCACATCCTTTGTTCCAAACAGGCATGACTGCTGCACCCTGTCCCACAGTTTGGGCTGCTGTATTCTGTTGCCACCCCTATCTCTTGTCTGAACATTCAGGGTTGCAGCACTCTGCTGTCCTCTGTCCCTACACCCACAGTCAGGGCCATGGCACTCTGTTGGCCCCTGTTCCTATCTCCACAGTCAGGGCTGCTGTGCTGTGCTACACCCTAGAGTCTCATGCTGCCTGTGTCCACAGTTGGGGCTGCTGAACCCTGCTACGCACTTCCATTGCCCCAAATGGTCTGGGCTGCTTCACAATGTGTACCCTGTGCTATTATCAGGGCTGCTGTACCCTGATGCCCACCTGTGTCCTGCCCCACAGTCAGGGCTTCTGCACCATGCTGTCCTTTGTCCCCTGCCAGCATTGTGCCCTGTTGCACCACAGAGCCCATTGCCTCCACAGGCAGGGGAAAGGGTGCAGCAAATGCCCTTACTCTTGTGCTGCACCCTTCCCAAATGGCTGGGGTTGCTACACCCTGCCTCTCTCTCTCTCTCTCTCTCTCTCTCTCTCTCTCTCTCTCTTTCTCTCTCAAACCCTCACAGTCAGGGACACTGCACATGTTGCCTCCTGTTCCTGTCTCAGCAGGGTGTAGCAAAGGATCTGACTCTGCTGTCAGGGAGACAGCAGGGTGTAACTGCCTCAACTGTTAAGGCATGCAACAGGGTACAGCAAATGCCCTGAATCTTGTGGCAAGTGGCAGCATGGTGCAGCAGCCCTAACTGCAGAGGCATGGGGCTCTAGAGCACAGCAGGCCATAGCAACCCCAACTGTGTAGAAAGGAGCAGGGTGCAACAACCCTGTCAGTGGTGACAAGGGATAGAAGACAGCATGTTGCAGAAGCCTCAGCTGTGGGGCAGGACACATGGAGCATCAGGGTACAGCAGCCCTGACTGTGAGACGGGGTACATGTGCTGCAGCAGCCCTGACCATTTGGGGCAATGGAAGTAGGTAGCAAGGTGCAGCAAAAACCCTACCTCTGGTGCTAGGGCAGCATGGTGCAGCAGCCCCAGCTGTGGAGGCAATGAATCTGGCACTCTAGGGCTTAGCACAGCACAGCAGCCCTGACTGTGGAGACAGGAATGGGGCAACAGGTGCAGCATCTCTAACTGTGAGGGTGGGGGAGAGAGGGCAGCAGGGTGCAGCAAACCCAATTGTTTGGCGGGGGGGCAGGGTGCAGTAGTCCTGATTCTTTAGGCAAGGGTTGGAAACAGCAGGGTGCACAATTCCTGACTGTGTGGGAGAAGACAGTGGGCAGCAGGGTGCAGCAGCCTCGAATGTGGAGCAGAAGGCAAGGAGTTTGTGGGGCAGGGGACTGGTGGCAGTAGACTTCAGCTGCTTCAACTGTAGGGCAGAGACATGGTGCATTGGGATGCCACATAGTGTTTTTAGTTATACACATACATGATGTATTTTCACACAGAAACCACCAAAGAACTGAAAATTGTGAGTTCTGACAGTACATGTGCTTGAAATACTGTAGCAGAATGTGACAAGCACCTGTTTGTTAATTTGACATAAAAAAAATTCTAACATGATTATATTTATGAAGGCTACGATAAAAACAAACTATCTGTGAATGAACAAAATTTAGATTTATTTCATATTCATTAGACAGCCCTGTGTTATATAGTTAGAAAAAAATGAGGTTTGATTAGAAAGAACAGAGCTGTGATACAGACAAGCTGATTTCTCACAGAAAAAGATTTCCACTACTTCAATTCAGCATTGAAACTGAAATGATCAGCTTTTTAAAGGAAGAGAATTATGTATTTTAAGCTGATCTATCTAAACACAAACCAGAGACTGGGTTTGTAAGAAACCTAGAGAGCTCAGCAAACCATAAATTCTACAGAGTGCTGCTCTGATTGGGAATCCAAAACAGCAAGCTACAGTACTCCAAAATTATTTAATCGCACTCTAAGTTTGACTGAGAGGACAGAAATAACTCCACTGTTTTCAGCCACTAAAGAGCAAGTGAACAAATGCTGATTTAAAGAAAACTACAAAACCAAACAGCATGAAATTTTCAGGACACCCTAACCATGACACAAGGACATGAATTGCAACTTTTTTAAGCTTTTATTAAAAATATGTAAAAACCGTTGCACATGATCTTTAACAATAATTCCAGGGTCAAAAGGGAAATCTCAATCCAAAATCCTAGAAAAGGTGGCATTAATAGAGGTCCAGAAAAAATTAAGTTTAGGACATTTTACCAACATATGAAGTAGAGTGCTTCTATCCCTCCCACATCTATTACATAGTTCTGGAATTTGAGCATCTATCTTATGAAGTTTCACTGGGGTATAATGCACCAATCTATTGTGGCGTCCCCCAAGGCTCCATCCTAGGACCTCTTCTCTTCTCTATCTTTACCAAAGACACTCCCCTCCTCTCTTCCTAACTGTCACTCTATCATGTACGCTGATGACCTGGTGTTGTATGCCACCTCACACTTGGTCCTGGAGATTAACACCCATCTCTCCTCTGCATTCAACAAGATACAGCACTGGCTCACCTCTAACTCACTCATTCTCAACTTGCCTAAAACTCAGCCCACGCTGTTTGGATCTGCCAGGAAACTTCATGCAGAGTCAATGAAGCTTCGTGTGATTAGCATTGATGGATTGATAGTCACGCCCACTGACGCCTTCAAATATCTTGGCATGACCCTCGATCCTCCACTCAATTTCTCTGCGCATACAAATGAGGTATGCAGGTCTGGTAATGCCAAGTTAGGTGCTGCCTACCGTGTGTCATGCCCTTACCCCTGCTGCCAGAATCTCTGTAGCACATGGCATACTGCTTCCTAGGCTCCTATATGCTCTCCCCGCTCTCTCACATGCCAAAGTGAGTATCCTTCATAACTGGGATATCTCTTATAATAACATCTGCAGATTTGCCCTCTCTGCCCCTCGCCTTACCCACCACTGTCTCCTATACTCCACACTACACTGGCTGTCCCCCAAATCACAGTGCTCCTTCTTGCTGGGGTGCTTTATTGACTCCATGAATCAGACTCCCCGCCCCGACAGTATTGCGGCCATGTTCACACCCATGACTCATTCCTAAGACTTAAGGTTCTTCACATTGCCCCTGCTCACTGTCCCTCGCTGTTCGACTAAAATGGGAAAGCTTGCTTTTGCACATTTCTCCGCTAAATTCTGTAATTCCCTACCTACCAACTTACAGGGCTCCACATCTCACTCAGCCTTTAAAACTACACTTTTTTCCCACCTCAATGCACTTGATTCCTGCGTCTGCACCTAATTCTTCTCTAACTTGTGTCCTGCTTATCTTTACCCTTGTTCTTCATAGATTTTCTCTCTACTTGCTGTCCCTGCCTACTGACTGTAGCATCGTTGCTGCAAATGACTCCCTCTCTGGGGGTCATCTCTGTCAATGCTATGTTTAAACTACTACTCTGTGTTTCCATGTACTATTGTATTCACCCTGTATTATGCTTGACTGTAATTGGAAACTGTATGCACCTGTTTTCTGTAATGTGTTCACTGCTTTGTAAACTGTACCCTCCCAGGTCATGCTTGAAAATAGGCAGGATTTTTTTTTGCCTAATGCACTTACCCGGTTAGCAAAAGCCAATAAATAAATAAATAATATGTCTGGTGCAATATATTGTAATAAATCTGCAACAGGCGGTTGTTTCTAATTTTGGTTTCATCCAAGTTTATGGCCTGGGCCCAATTTATATCAGTAATCCGAATATTTAAATCTTTTTCCCAGGCTGACCTACCCACCCCACCCCCACCTAAGGTTTCCACCCACAGAAATCTATAAAGTTTGGCGATCAAATGTTTATTGGATCCTAGCTGACCAAATAATTGCTCCAAAGAAGAGGCAGACAGATCCAAAGAGTTATGATTTTTCTTATAAACATAATTATGGACCTGTAAATATTGCCATCTATGGTTTAATGGTAGGTCATATTTTAATTTAATCTGTTCAAAGGACATAAATTTAGAACCATAATAAAAATCAGCCAGTATCTGAAGATGTTTTTGGAAATACTATTCCTTAAAAACTCGATCTTTCATAGATGGAGAAAAGTATTTATTATTATAAATCGGTGTCCAAAATGAGATTTTCTGAACAGGTTCAAGTATCTTATTGGAGTGTGCCCAAGCATAGGCTGTGGAGGCAAGATTGGGTAGCACCCCTATAAGGGGGTTATTATTCCTAATAGAAGAAAGGGGCAGGGAATCCATCAACTTGAGGTCATTAATGGCATCTTCTTCTATCCCTATTCCTGCAATATGTTTTTTGTCTGAATTAAATACCCAATGAAAAACCATTTCCAATTGGGCAGCTAGATAATATAGCCAGAAATTTGGACAGCCATGACCCCCTTTTCCCCTACTATATTGTAGTTTATATAAAGCCACATGGGATGAAGACCCAGCCATAAAAAATTCTGAATTATTTTGTCCAGATCTCGAAATAATTTTTTCTTAGGAATGCAGGGAATAGACTCGAACAGAAAAAGAAGTCTGGGGGGACCATTCATTTTCAAAAAGTTAATTCTACCTAGTAAAAGTAATGGAAGATGTTGCCATTTTGCAAGGTTGGCTTTTATTTTAGCTATCAGTGGATCATAATTATATTGTTTTGTCTTATTAGTATCACATGTTAGAACCACTCCTAAACATTTAATTTTATCTTTATTTATAGCCTTTAGAATTATATTTCTTAAATTTAAAGGATCCCCAAATATAACAGTTCTGATTTTTCCCACTTCACTCTGTACCTCGACAAAGCTCCAAATTCTTCCAACAGAGTATTTAGAAATGGATATGAAAAATCAGGTTTTGCCAAAGAAATTAAAATATCATCCGCATAAAGCATTATGACCGAGCTGGTGTTCTTTGTTATAATTCCCAACTGCTGGTTTTCTACTCTAATTTTAGCAGCCAATGGTTCCAAAAAAAGTGCAAAAATCAAGGGGGACAGCGGGCATCCCTGCCATGTCCCTCTTAGTAATGAAAAGAAGGGTGATATATTTGAATTGATCCTAACACATGCTGAAGGGCTAATATAGATTAAATGTATTCACCTCAAAAAATTTACCCTAAAACCAAAATTCTCTAATATTTCCATCAGGAACGGCCACTGCACTCGGTCAAAAGCTTTTTCAGCATCCAATGACAAGAGTGCAGTGTCCATTCCTGAGTATGCCTGGATTATGTCAAAAGCTTTTCTAGTATTATGCTGCAGTCTTCTCCCTTCTATAAAACCCACTTGAGCTTCATAAATGAGACTAGGAACATATTTTGCCAGCCTTACTGCCAAACGTTTCGCAAATATTTTGTAATCAGTATTCAGCAATGATATAGGTCTATATGAACTACAGCTCTCTGGAGGTGTGTCCTTCTTCAATAATAAAATAATTTCAGTTTCATTTAATGATTGTGGCAATTTATTCTAAAAAAGTGTTATAAAGCTTCACCAGCCAGGAGACCAAAATATCTCTGAAAGTTTTATAGATTTCAAAAGAAAAGCCATCTGGACCTGGGGATTTTCCATTGGGTAGGTCTTTAATAATATTTTGGACTTCACCTTCTGTAATTACCACATTTAGACTAGAGACCTGTTGCCCTGATAGTTTAGGCAAATTAAGCCCTATCAGGTACTCCTTGATTTTAATTGGATCTGCTTGTCTCTGTGGCTTATATAGAGCACTGTAGAAATTATAAAAGGTTTTATTAATCTCATCTTCAGAGGAGACCAATTGGTGATCCTCTCTCTTAATTTTATTAATTCTATTTCTGTTTTGTTCTGATTTCAAGCGGTAAGCTAGCAATTTTCCTGGACTATCACCATAGAAGTAATATTTTGCACTTACCCTATACATATCTTTTTCTGCTTTTTCCTGCAAAAGCTTTTCTACTTTATTTCTTACAATCATTAAGTTTATCTCAGATAGTCCTGTACACTTAGCAATATGTTCTGCCTCTGCAGCTTCCAAGTCCCTTTCTAGTAGTTTTAAGTCATTATCCCATTTCTTGTTTCTAATACCCATCTGTGATGTAACCAACCCCCTTAAATAAGCTTTTAGGGTGTCCCAGATTATTTGAATAGATACTCCCTGATGACTATTATGAACCATAAAAGCCACAAGCTCAGCTTGAAGCACCTCTCTGAATCCCTTGTAGGTCCAGAGGGAGTTATCAAATTTCCAAAAAAAAAGTTTCCATGTTCCCAAAGAACTCAGATCTATTTCCAGAAAAACTGGAGCATGATCAGAAATTCTAATTGGCTCATATATAACATTGTGGGGGAGGCTGGTCAGGTCAGCCGAGGACAAGAAAAAAATCGATCTTTGAAAATGTTTTATGAGTCTTTGAGTAATATGACTACTTCTTCAAAAAAGGAAAAAGACGTCTAAATGGGTCAGATGAAATTTAAGTCTTGAACCCCTTTTTTTAATATTTGAAGGGCCTTTATCTCTCTCTCTCTCTCTCTCTCTCTCATTGGAAGCTCTCTATCAATCAGTTTATTTGTTAAATTAAAGTCCTCCCCCATAATTATATTATTACCCAGATGGGATAATTCTATAAAAACATCTGTGAAAAAACTTGGATTGTTCTGATTAGGACCATGTATCGAAACTATTGTAAACCCTCTGTTCCAGATTTTTACCTCCATCATCACACAACGACCTTCCACATCTATCACAGATTTAATCAATTGATGGACAGTCCATTTCCTAATAAAGATGGCCGTACCTCTAGCCCTATCAGAAAGTTCAGAGATGTAACCCACTGCCCCTAATAAATTACCAAAGTACAAGGCATCATTCTTATCAAAGTGGGTCTCTTGTAACATAAAACATTCTTTTTTTTAGCTAGCTGAACTACCTTCCTTATTTTAGTTCTTTCTTTATACCCATTAAGATTTCAAGACATAAATTTCAAAAAGGTCATTATAAATCAAATATTACCCTGATGAAGCCCAACTCCTCTATTATCCTATATATGATTTGCAATCCTGCCACAATGGGGGCATCTAGACACTTGGGGCCAGATATTCAAAACTTTACCCCTGAGCTAAATTAGCACTGCCCGGTGGGCAAACTTAGCCCGGAGCACAAAACAAGCTATATTCAAAAGGAATAGCCCAGGGCAAACAGCTTCTGAATATAGCATGGGGAATGAGGTCGGGCAAACTGGGCTGGGAGTGCAGGGCAACCTTAGCCTTGGAAAAAGACAGCTCTGAATATAGCAACCAGGAAGTGCAGACCACAACAGCAACACAGAGCACAGCGATGTGAAGGTAGCTAGAGGTGACCTATGTGGCCAATGTGTGTTACAGCAAATGCGTGGACTCAGTACAGCTGCAGGGAGCAGCCTATGGGAAAATACAGTGTGCAAAACAGTATAATATTCCCCGAACCGTTAATGCGGCACTAACGTGTTTGCGCGGGATTAGCACAGAGCTAAGCTGTTTGCCCTGTGCAAACATATTTGCCCCACACTAAACTTTGCCATATTAAGAAAGGGACATGCAAATGAGCCTACTTAGGTAGTCTCTGGGCAAACATCCAGATTAGCATCCCATTATGCCCCCTGATTTGCATGCAGTTTGCCCAGTGTTACTGCAGGGTCCCATACAGCCACCTGTAGGTCAGTTTGGAAGTATAGGGTCTGGCCAGGTCTGACCGCAGCTCCACTTGTAGGTCAGTCTAGCAGTGCACGATGATAGCTGCAGGCAACATGTAATCAGTACAGCATAGCAAAGCATATTGTACCCCAGGGGACAAGACAGCATAGGCACAGGTGGTGGTGGTGCTGCATGCAGCTGTCACACTGTAGAGCATGCTACAGTGCACAGCTGACACTACAGTAGCAAGGGGGCCAGTAATGTGAGGGACACAGCACTACCTATGGTGTGTAGGGCAGTGATGCTGACTACACTATACACAGTGACAGGCCCAACGTGCAGGTGCTTACTGACAGTTGACATTGCTGTTACACTGTTGTGTGATCCACAGATACTGCACCTGTGGCATGGGATGCACACAGTGACATATGCATGGCCAGCTGTGTGTGCTGTGGCATCTGTACAGTTGTGCTGTATGTGGTGGGGGGGCACGTAGGATCCAACAGGCACACAGGTGGTGGGGTATTCACACTACTGGCCCATGTGCACTGCGTGCTGTGTCCCAGTCTTGTGGTCACACTTGGGTTGTGGTGAGGTCTGGCCACCCATACACCCTCCCCTCAATGGCCACCATGCCCACAGTGCTGCATGTGTGTGCTGGTATCTGTTGGGCACTACAGACGTATGGTCTGCAGGTGTGTGCTGTATGGCCACACTACCATGATGACCTCTGTGGGCTCAATCACCCCTTACTGCCTGTGCATGGCTAGGACCTGTGGCAGCTGTTGGCATCGTGGTGGTGCATCATGGTGGTGCCATCAGTGAGTGGCATGTGTCCTCCATGTCTGGCATCTGCCCACCCACCCATCCCCACCCCTGACCCTTACTATATAGACCTCCACCCCCCTTGTCATTGGCTCATCCACTGCCTAGTCTATCTATCTCCTTAAGCACGCTCAAAGACATATAAATACTTGGCCGAAGAACCCAGGTACCGGGTATCTTGACTTTACTGATACCCCTTGCAGTCTCCCCAGTCACCTTTCTTAGACCTGGATTATTATTTCTTGTAACTTGTCCCTAGTCGCTGTGCCATAGGACAACTCTTTGCTTCCTACACATAGTATTTGAACCCACATTCCTTTGCTGGTCCTGTGGTGTACAGCATTACCTGGTACTTACTTCGCCCAGCCTATGCCCTCACAACTGTTCTCTCCCTGACCCTTTAGATTTTAACCATGGCCTTTGCGATCTGGCTCTATCTACATACTGCCTTATGCACTCTACCCTTATTAGGGTACACGTCGGGTAGACCTTACCAACAGGAGGAGTCATATCCTTTACCACAAGAATGCCTACTCATTGAGTCCTTATATAATTCGTGCTATACCCCCAAGTTTTTGTACCCACATTCAGTCAAGTCTCCCTCTCGGAGTGTCACTGGCATTTCGTTACCCACTCAAGGAATGTTACCTACTCTGCCCAGTACTCGCACCTATTGGTGTCATACGGCAAGGGTCTTAGTATATGTATCATTAGGACAGTACAGTACAAAAAATAGGTCTTTGCATTCCCACACCGATGCTTCATCTAGCTGAAGAAGGGTTAGAACTTCTAAACTACCACTTGTTGCTCTGAGGAAAGTTGTGCTCTTCCTATTGCTATGCTCAGACAATGTTAAACTTAACCCTGGTCCTACAAAAGCAATTTTCTCACCCTCAGAAGTCATGAAGCTTAAAGGAATCAGCTTCATGCATGTTAATGTGTGTAGCCTTTTAAAGAAACTCACCTCAATACAGGCTTGGGCTATCCACACGGGACCTGATGTACTAGTGATCTCTGAATCCTGGCTTCGACCATCCATGCCGGACAAAGAGGTCAACATCCCCAACTATCTGTTATTCAGAGCTGATAGACAAACTAGAGGCGGTGACATGGCCATTTATGTTAAGGACAAGTTTACGATTGCTACCCTCGATTCCACCTCAATTGCCAATGGTTTTGAATGTCTGTCCATTAAAATTGAGTTATCTCTGTCAATGGCTCTTTGTGTCATAGGATGCTACAGACCCCCATCCTTGGGGTCACAGCTCCTGTCCCACCTCTCATCGACTGTGAGTACTGACACCATGGAAACAGTCATACTAGGGGCCCTTACTATGACTGGCTGTCCAATGCCTCACTTCCACTTAAATCCTTCTGCAACTCCCATGGGCTCACTTTACTTATTGTTGAACCAACAGACATTAACAAGAAAAACTCTATGAAAAGTACACTATTAGACGTACTTCTAGTAAGCAAACCCCATTTCTTCTCCCATGCTGGGATCTTTTCCACCGATGTTAGCGACCATTGTTTTCTTGCTGACTTAAGGGCAGTCCCTAAACCAACATCCACAGCCAAGTTATCTACCAAAAGATCAAAACAGAACTTCGATCCACTTGCATATATCAATGACCTGAAAGCCTCCCTGCTTTGGCAGAGCTTTTATCTAGCCAAACCAGTAGAAACAGCATATGCCATCTTCCATGAAATCGTATCCAGCACTCTAAATACCCATGCACCTCTGGTCAAAACCTACATAAAGGCTAGAAAGTGCCATTGGTTTACTGTAGAAATCAAGGTTACATTATTAAAAAGAGACAAGCTTTGGAAGCTAGCACGCAAATCCCACAAAGCCGAAGACTGACATCTCTTCAGAACAGCCAGAAACCTCTGCACAATGCTGATTAGAGAAACCAAGGCCAATTTCTATCGCTCTGAACTCGACTCTGCCTCTAACTGCCCTACCAAGTTTTGGTCTACAATAAAGGAACTATCTGGTCATACCACAGGAAACACTCTCCCCTCAAAAATTATTTTAGACACTGTAACTATCAACAACAAAAAATAGATACTTCGAGCCTTCAACAACCATTTTGCTACTGCAGGTCTAGCTTTTGACAACTCACTGCATGTAGCCTGTGCTCCCAGCTTACTACACAACCTTCATAATTTAGTTTCTACAATGCTGTCTTTTCCTTCTCTCCTGCTTCCTTGAAAGAGGGCAAAGATCTTCTCTTCCAGTTGGACTCTAGGAAAAGTGCTGGCGCTGACACCATCAATCCGTACTACCTAAAGATTGCCTACTATGTCTTGGCTGTACCTATTACACATCTATTTAATCTGTCTCTTTCTCAAGGGACCTTCCCTAATCTGTGGAAGACCGCACATGTTATTCCATTATTTAAATCTGAGGACCCCTGTGATCTTAATAACTATAGGCCGATCTCCCTTCTCCTCATCTTACCAAATCTCCTGGAAAAAATTGTGAATGCCCAACTGAAATCTTTCATAGATGATACAAATCTGCTAAACCCTATGCAATCTGGTTTCAGAACTGAACATAGTACAATTATGGCTTTGGCCAAGGTGACAAATGACTGGCAGCATGATCTAGAGAACAGAAAATTTGTCTGTGCCATTTTTCTAGACCTAAGCAAGGCCTTCAACACTGTCAACCACAGCCTACTTCTTTCTTCACTAAAAGCTATAGGCCTAGATTCTACCTCCCTGTGTTGGTTTCATGACTACCTTATAGATAGGCATCAACAGGTCAAGGATGAAGGTGAGCTCTCCTCTTCCAATCCTTTAAAAAGAGGCGTCCCACAAGGCTCCATCCTGGGGCCACTTCTATTTGCTATCTACATCAACAATATTGACGCCGGCATCAAAGAGGCAAAAATCCATCTGTTCACAGATGATACGGTGATTTACCTAAGCCGCGCAACACCTGAAACTGCCTGTAGTGATCTGCCAAGCCAACTTCAACATTCTACAACACCAGCTCCTTAGTAAAAAAAACTGCTACTTAATGCCAAAAAAACAAAAGTGATGTTATTTCCACCTGTTAATCATGTGGCTTACCCTGCTGTTACTGGTACCCTCCCCCACATCTCCACTCTTTTAGAAGAAAACTTGGAATCTGTACCAAAATTCAAATACCTGGGGGTCTGGCTAGACCACAAACTTTCCTTTGCAGATCATCTGGAGGATTTTCTAAACAAACTGAGGCAGAGACTAGGTCTTTTCTTCAGGATAAACTGCCTACTAACTACAGAGGCCAACAGGCAGCTAGTTCAGTCTACGTTCTTCTCCCTAATTGACTATACTGACTTCATCTACAGTCAATGTGCTGCCTCATACCTCAGAAAAATGGACATAATTTACCACAGAGCCCTGCGTTTCATTACTGGTCTCCCTTTCTCCACCCACCACTGCTCTTTATATGAGGCCGTGGGTTGGACCCCCCTACAGTATAGACATACATTAATTGAAATGCGGCATTCTGGACATACAGAGCTATCACTGGCAAACTTTCACAGTATATTATTGATTGTCTGCTTCTTAGTGTGACTGGAATGTACGCTCTAAGAAGTTGCTCCCTGATTTCTCTGAAAGTGCCCAAGGCCCTAATGCATTTTGAGAGAACTGCCATAGGTTTCATACTGCCATCGCTCTGGAATGTGCTGCAGAAATCATTGAAACTGAGGACTCCTATTAGTCTTGCAGTGTTCAAGTCCTTGTATGCAAAACATATCACAGAAGCCTGCAAATGCTTCCATCAATCCTAGCTTGTTTATGCTGCCCCTCTCATACCTCCCCTTCTATTTCCAATTCTATTTCCAATTTTTATTATTGCATAATTTGATCTCGAGCCACTTACCAACTCACTGTCCTTAATCCTTCCTTCCACACTTGCCCATCCTCACATGTCCTCAGCGTGTCAACACATCGCTTCTAGTATTATCCCAGTCCCAGACACCCCCCTTGTCTACCCACTTCTCCTACCACATGTCTCCTTCACTATAAGCGTGGTTTTATTAAATTGCCTATGAATCCTTATTTTCTTGTAGCATCCATTGCAGCTACTCTCTTCTCTGGACTAAAATGCCTTAACCTTACAGAATACTAGACCATGTGTACGTTCGCTGAATCCAGTACCAATTATTACTCACTCTGCTATCTTACTGTTATATCTCTATGTATACATACACTGACTGTCTTCTGTCTGTACATAAATGTATTATTACTTGACTTTTGTGATGTAGGTCCACCTGCACTGTTGTATACTTTCACTTACTGCTTAATTGCCTGTATTTAAATGTATTGCTACTTGACCTTGTGTGATGCAGGTTGACCTTGTAAATGAGCTTGCTCAATGGTGCCCGCCTGGATAAATAAAGATTTTGATTGATTGATTGATTGAGTAATTGAAAAGGTAAGACCTGAATCAAAAACAAGAACTGAAGCCTCTAAATTCAATTGCTAGTATCAGAGCCTCCCCTGATAACTCCCAACCTGCCTGCTAGCGAGAGCGATCTGCTTTCTACATTAAAGAATTATAAAATACTTGAAAAAAAACCTTTTGATTATAACTTCCCTCTAATCACAATCTGGGAGGTAGTGCCCAGACCCTTATATTGTTAGTTTAAGGACTAGGACTGGAGGATGAGACTATCAAACTGTATTTTTGTAAAGAACCCTGTAGGATGATAATCCAGTAGTCCTGTAATTGTTTATTTCAAATGTGATACATCCACACTTCTTTGGCACACACTGATGCCTGCTCTGTTATAGTAGGTGTCAATTTTCTTTCCACCTAGGGTTCCAGCTTTCCTGGCAATCACTGCTATTTTTCTCAGAGATGCGTGCTCTCCACCTGTAGACTTTTGGCACCTATGGGGAACAAGCAGAACCAGGGAAACAAAAGCCATCAAAAACAAGGCACAAGAGGATGTGGAAAGATATTAAGTTTATACTGCTTAAAACTACTAACGCTGAAAACAGTCACTAGCAGAACTCGGGTAACGGTGGCATACCTGTTGTAGCAGTACAAAATGCTGGTTAATATCCTGCTCTGCTTGTTCCTCCACAGTAACCTAGCATGCAGCCTCCTCGAGTTCCAGTCCCTTCTGCTCTTAGGGAGTATAAGTATTATGGTCAGGGAAGGGACAGGTATATGGGCTTAGTCAGTGGGGTACCATGTCAAAGTTCTCGAGGAACAATCCTCTGCACATACAGTGACATCTAGGTATAGCCCTGTGTAAGTGCCATTTGTAGTGTTGGTGGAAACGCACTGCATGGCACCCCATCCATAGAGCAACTTTGTATGCACCTACTTACTTTCCTGGAGTGGAAGGAGACACAGGGGAATAGTGGAAAAATTCCCTTGTTGAAAATCCCTGTCCATACTCACTGGCACCCCGTAAGGCTGAGCTCTCTCTTGACACTAATTCTCAAGCAAAAATCTTACCTTTGCATCTCCAATTCTAGCAAGGCAAGTAAAAAAAAAAAAAAAACAAGCATTTGTCAATGCCGAATGTTTGCTTGCTGGTATTGGCATTGATAGTGCAGGAGTTAGAGAGATGCATAATAGAAATGACAGTGAAGTATTGAAGTAACACCAACCCCCACCCTGCAGAGACTGACAGGCATTTGGGGTGTGCATTTGGGTCATTGGCCATAACACTCACGCCATTCCACCTCATCCCACCCTACAGACACTGACAGGTGTCGCAGTGTGCCTTGAGGTTTTTGGCCCTTACGCTCACCCCACTTCAAAAGGAAATAAGCTGAGATGGGTGCAGTATAAGAGAATGGGGTGAATGTTAGGGCCAAAGACCCCAAGGCACACTTCGATGCCTGTCAGTGGCTGCAGGGTGGGGGTGGAATGGGTTGAGCATTATCGTTGACGACCCCAAGTCACACCTCTGATGCTTGTCAGTCTATACAGGGTGGGCATTATGATTGGAAACACTAACACCCTGAGTGTTTATTGGTATTTTTGCTCCAAATTTTCAACATGGGCTTTTTGGGAGCCCACCTCATGAACAGTGACAGTATAATTTTGTTACTTAATACCAAAAGGTGATTTCACACAGTGAGTGTGCCATTTTGTGCCAAAGGTGTGAAAACACATTTTGGGCAGCATGTGAACAATGACAGCTGTACTGTTCATGTGGCAGTGTGAAGAAATGGCAATGTTGAAAATCTGGAGTGAAAATACGAAAAAGTGGCGACGTTACTAGTGTGCGTAGAAACTGTGCAATGCTCACTAGTAACACAGTCATGTTTTGAAACGATTTCACCAGATTTTCAACATGGCTTTTTGGGACCTCCCCTCATGAACAGTGGCACTGAGATTTTGTTAATCTGTCATGAAAATTGATTTCACACAGTGACCATGCCATTCTGTGCCACAGATGCAAAAACACATTTCGGGAGGGATGCAAAAAATGACAGCTGTACTGTTCATAAGGGGGTGTGAAAAAATGGTAATGTTGGAAATTTGGAGTGAAAATATAAAAAATGTATGAAGTTACGAGAGTGCATGGAAACTGAGCAATGGATACTCATAACACAGTAAATTTTTGCAGTTTTTACACCAAATTTGCAACAAGGGCTTTTTTGGACCCCACCTCATGAAGAGTGGCACTATCATTTTGTTAATTGGTCCAGAAAGGGGATTCTATGCAGTGACCATAAAATCACCTTTCAGAATTGAGAAACAAAATTACACTGAAAATGTTCACGAGGTGGGGTCCCAAGAACCGCATGTTGAAAATTTGGGACCAAAACTCGAAACATTGGCTGAGATATCAACCTAAACTGAAAACCCGCTATTGACTGCCATTATAGGGCTTGCCATCATTTCTTCAGTTCCCGGTTGGTCTTTGAAGAGTGCAGACATGTTCCCGGTCCACAGAAGACTGCTGTTTCTGACCTCCAGTGGTATCTATGGGTAAGGGGGTGCAGAAAGGTGGAGTGTGCAGAGAGATGGTGTGGGTTGGGGAAGGGGGGCCAGCGGGAATGACAATGGACCATTTTCTTTTTTTTCAGGTTTAAAAAAAATACATTGTGGGACTGTTCTCTTTTTTACAGGTGAAATATTACAAAATGGATTTCGGTTCACTGGTGTGGGCTTCCAAGTGTGCCAGAGTACTGGAGGAGGTATCATTGCTGACCTGAGGATTGAGCATCCTGAGGTCGGCTGAGAACATAGGGGCATGAAGGTGCAGCGCATTCAACACCGGGAGTGGGCATCCCAGTGTCAGAAACATCAAAGAAGTGTTTTGACTCATTTATTTATTGGTTTATTTTCTTTTTTTTTAAAGAAAAGCATCTGAGGATCAGTGGCAGGATTTTTAGGACAGTAAATTAATAAAAAGGGAACTAGGAGAGCTTCAGTAGCAGACAAGTAGTGGAATAGCAGTATAATTGCAGTATGATGTGGGAAGTGGTGCAATGCAGTGGCTGTGGGGCAGCCATATTCAGGCAGACCTTCTGGACACTGAGGTGCTGCCCTATCTGCATGCATCTCTCTGGACTGTGGGATGAGGTAGCCAGACTCACAGCGGAAGTAAACTGGGTCAGGAGTACCATCACCCCTATCCAGAGACCATCCAGTCCAATGCAACTGCCTCAAAGGATGCCGAGAACGAGGAGCCCTTGGATGACAGTGGGCTCAGGGTGGGTTAGGGTGGTCAGACAAAGGCATTTCCCAGATCCTATTCCACTCAAGAACTCACATGCCACACTGGAAAACAGGGATAGAGGTACCCAGAGAAGTGGAAGGAAAGGATGTGGAGGTTAGCGAAGGAGGTGACCTCAGCAGGGAAAGCAGTGGATCCCAGAGGAAGAGGAAGCGAATCCTGTTGGGGGACTCCATCATAAGAGGGATCCAGCTAGGAACACAGGAGGGGAAGGACAGGGAGGTGAGATGCCTACTAGGTGCCACAGCATGGAGGGATGGAAGGAAGATCCTTGGGATCACTGGGAAGGCAAGATGGGAGGGTGAGCTGGATGTCATTATCCACCTAGGTACTAATGACCTGGCAAATGGGGAGCCAAAGGAAGTTCAGAAAGAGTTTAGGAAATTGGGAAGGGGTCTCAAGCAAGTAACTACTTCTGTCACTTTCACAGAAGTACTACCTGCGAGAGGCAAGGGAGAGCATGGGGTGCATGCACCAGGAACTTTAACTCATGGTTGAAGAATTGGTGCTGTGAGGAAGGGTTCAGATTCATTGGTGACTGGGGACCCACCTGGAGGGATGGAGGTTTGTTCAAGCCTGACGGCCTGCATCCATCCTGGAGGGGAATCCAAGCACTCAATGATAAGTTTAAATGCTACATTGACAAGCATTTAAACTAGCAAAGGGGGGGTGGCAAGCCAGCAAAGAGGGTACCTACTTGATCACCCCCCACAGCTAGCAGTGGAACCAATGAATCAGAGGAGTGGCTATCTCTACAAAGCAGTGTGCAAAAGATGGAGATTAGCACCCAAGAGGAGGATAGGCAGAAAAGGGGCAAAATTCAGCACAAGGGCAGACAGCAAGGAGAACCAGGGATAAAGGACAACCAAGGAAGGGGCTGGAGTAGAACAGCGAAACAGTCTAAGGAGATCAAATCATGGAAAGCCATGTGTGCAAATGCCAGGAGCCTTAGCAACAAGATGGAAGATCTGGAGGCTGTCATGGTACAGTCAGACCTGGACATTGTGGCCATCACTGAAACCTGGTGTAATGATAACCACGACTGGGATATGGCCATACCTGGCTACAACATATTCAGAAGAGACAGGGCAGGCAGGAAGGGAGGAGGAGTGGCACTGTATGTGAAAAGTGACATAAGGGCCACAGAGATCCAGGAGGAACAAATTAGGGGAGAGCTACTGTGGGTTAAGCTGGGAAGGAAAATGGGGCCAGCCATCCACACAGATGTGGTCTATAGACCACCAGCCCAGGAGGAAGAAACAGATAGGGAGCTGATGCTAGCCATCCAAAGGATGGCAGACAAGGGTGAGGTAGTACTGGTTGAGACTTCTAATATGCCAGACGTGGACTGGAGCATCCCAGCAGCAGCATCAACTAGGAGCAGATTTATCCTGGACTCCTTCAGGGTGCCTTCCTCAAGCAACTGGTCATGGAACCAACTCAGCAGAAGGCAATACTGGACCTTGTGCTCACAAACAGGGACAGTGTGATGGGGGTAACAGTGGGGGAGCACCTGGGGAACAGTGACCACCAGTCGTTAGGGTTTGAAATCACAGAAAGAGCAGAACCAAACCACCCCAAAACACGTATCCTGGATTTTAGGGGGCAGACTTTGTTAAAATGGGGAGCTACTTGAAAGAGGCATTAAGGGGGATGGGGCAGGAATCAGGGGTTGAGGAACAGTGGGCAGTATTTAAAATGGGATTACAAGAGTAACAGAATTATGCATTAAGCAGGTTAGCAAGGGAAAAGGAAGAGGAGACCATTATGGTTTTCCAAAGAGGTAGCAAAGAAAGTGAAAGCCAAAAAGATTGCATTCAGGCAATACAAAAAGACACAGGCAGAAGGGGATAGGGAGAAGTACCAGGAGAAGCAAAGGGAGGCAGGGAAGTCAGTAAGGGAAGCCAAAGCTCAGACAGAAGAACACATTGCAAAATCAGTGGGTAGAGGGGACAAAACCTTTTACAAGTACATAAGTCAAAAAAGAAAGGCAAAGGGAGGTATAGTGAGACTGAAGGGGGAGGATGGGGGGCGGGTGGAGGATGACAACAGTAAAGCTGACATACTGAACAGGTATTTCTGCTCAGTCTTTACTGAGGAAGAGGAGGGTAATGGGTCTGAAGGGAGTACAAGGGGTGAGAATGGTGCAGAAATGGACACAAGTCCCTTTACATGAGAAAGGGTCCTGAAGGAACTGGAAGTAATAAGAGTTGATAAAGCAATGGGGCCAGATGGGGTGCACCCCAGTGTCCTCAAAGAACTAAGAGAGGTGGTGGCTGAACCTCTGGCTATCCTGTTTAGCTGTTCAATGGAAACAGGGGAGGTACCCAAAGACTGGAGGACAGCAGATGTAGTACCCTTATACAAAAGTGGGAACAAAGAGGAAGCGGGGAACTACAGACCAGTTAGCCTCACCTTGGTAGTGGGGAAGATCATGGAAGCACTACTGAAGGAGAGATTGGTGGAACATCTGGTTGTCAATGGACTACAGGACCCAAGGTAGCATGGTTTCACCAGGGAGAGGTCATGTCAGACCAACCTCATTGAATTTTTGACTGGGTGACTGAGGAGGTGGATCAGGGAGGGCAGTGGACATGGCCTATCTGGACTTCAGCAAGGCCTTTGACACTGTGCCACATAGAAGACTATTACACAAACTGGGGAATATGGGTGTGGCAGGACAGTAGTGTGGTGGGTAGGTAACTGGCTGGGTGGCAGGACACAGAGGGTGGTGGTAAATGGCTGTCACTCCACAGAGGGAAGAATGACCAGTGGGGTACCAGAGGGATCAGTGCTGGGACCGGTCCTATTCAACATCTTCATCAGTGACATTGTGCAGGACCTAGAAGGCAGAATTTCACTGTTTGCTGATGACACAAGGCTCTGTAACAGAGTAGACACACCAGAGGGTGTAGACAGAATAAGAAGGGACCTGCAGAAACTTGAAGAATGGTCAGGGGTTTGGCAGTTGAAATTCAGTGCAAAGAAGTGCAAGATAATGCATATAGGGCACAAAAACCCTGGCACAATATATATCAGTTGGGGGTAAGGATATAGCATGCACCAAGCAGGAAAGGGATCTTGGGGTTATCATCTCTGATGACCTCAAAGTAGGGAAACAGTGTGACAAGGCAGCAGGTAAAGCAAATAGGATGCTGGGATGCATAGGCAGGGGCATCACCAGCAGGAAAAAGGAGGTAATAATTCCACTATACAAGACACTAGTGAGGCCCCGCCTGAGTACAGTGTACAGTTCTGGAGACCTTACCTCACGTAAGGACATAGACAGAGTAGAGAAGGTTCAGAGGAGGGCAACAAAGATGGTGCATGGATTGCATCACAAGTCCTATGAGGACAGGTTGAAGGAACTGAATATGTACTCCCTGGAGGAGAAGAGGAGAGAGGATATGATGGAGACATACAAGTATCTTACAGGGAGGAACAGGGTGCAGGAATACACTATTTTAAATGAAAAAAGATGTTCCAGGACTAGGGGCATGGGATGAAGTTGGAGGAGGACAATTCCAGAGGAAACATAGGAAGAATTTCTTCACAGAATGGGTGGTGGACAAGTGGAACACCCGTCAGAGGAGAGTGGGGGCTAAAACAATCACAGGATTTAGAATGCATGGGATAGACATAAAAAGAATTCTGAAGGTCAGGGGTAAGGGGCAACAGACTTCTAGGAAAACATAAACTGAATTTGCAAGCTCAAATGGGCAGACTGGGTGCGCCACAGGCCCTTATCTGCCGACACTGTCTATGTATCTATGTATTTTATGGCACACTGGGATGGGTTCCCAGTGTGCCATATTAATAGGGGAAGGGGGATACATGCTGACATGGGGATTGAGCACCCCAATGTCAGCAGAGGACAGAGAACAGGGGGTGCAGGGCGGGCAGCAGCAGCAGTGGGAGGGAGCTAATTTGTTGTCCTGCTGTTTGACTGATTGGGAGGGAGGGGGGACTGCTGCTGCACTGATGAAACTGCCCCTGATTGCAGCGGAAGATTTCACGGGGGTGCAGGGCAGGCAGCAACAGTGGGAGGGAGCTAATTTGTTGTCCTGCTGTGTGACTGGTTGAGAGGAAGGGGAACTGCCGCTGCAGTGACGAGACTGACCCTGATTACAGTGGCAGATTTCTTTCAAGTGCAGCACATGCTCTGAAACTACTGTCATCGGCAGCTTCAGCATTAATTGGTGGCCAACAGATGCGCTCATTAAAGCATTTACTGGAGTGTCCACAACACTCTCATACCTCTGCAATGCTCTACTGCCTCAATATGTTTCTTGTGCGCTGCTCACGCAAGCAAACATAAAAATAATTCCCTCAGTATTTCCACAGTGTAGTGTACCCCTCTCCCAGCTTCAATCCCCAATGTACAACATAACATAATGATTCCCCCAGTATTGCCATAGTGTAGTGTACCACCCTCCTAGCCCCATCCCCAATGTATAAAATAAAATAATGCCAGCAGTATTTCCATAGTGTAGTATATCCCCTCCCATCCTCGATCCTCATGGTATAAAATAGAATAATTATTCCCCAGTATTTTCATTGTGTGTGTACTGCCTAATAGTTTCATCTCTCGATGATGAAATAAAATAATTATTCTACCAGTACAGCCATTGTGTATGGTCCTCTAAGCAGCCCCGATCCCAAATGTAACTTAAAACACCATCCGTTCCCTGGATTTTCTGTAGTGCAGTGGCCTCCCACCCCTTCAGGATGGGACTCCATTTTCACCCCAACTGAGCCCATGACTGGCTCAGTCTTTTCAGCACATCACGGTTAGTTGTTAATCGATCTGTCACACGAATCGGGCATTATACATGGTACATGCTCATTGGTTGAACCAGGGAGCACATACTATGTACAGTACCTGTTCATTAACAGATCAGTTGGCAGCTGGCCGTGGTGGTGGTGGTGTGCGGAGGGCAGAGCCAGTCGCTGCTGGCTCCGGTTGGGTTGGGGAAGTGGGGTGGGGGTCCCATCCTGGCAGGGTGGGGGCCACTACACTACACAAAAGCCAGGGAACAGGGATGGTGTTTTGTAATTGTATTGGGGATCAAGGCTAGGTGGGGGACCCTACACCATAGAAATACTGGGGGAATAATTATTTTATTTTATACATCAGGGATGGAAGTGGGGTACACTACATTATGGAAACACTGGGGTCATTATTATGTTATTTTATTTTATACATCTGGGATTGGGACTGGGAGGTGGTACACTACACTTTGGAAATACTGGGGAAATAATTATTTTATTTTATACATCGAGGATTGGGGCTAGGAGGGGTTTCACTACTCTATATAAATACTGGGGAAATAATTATTTATTTTATATATTGGGGATTGAGGATGGGAGGGGAGACACTACACTATGGATGAGGGTGAAGGTAATAGTTATTTTCCCTTTATACATTGGGGGTCGGGGATGGGAGGCGGGTACCGTTAGACTACCAGGGAGTGCCATGGAACTGTTTTGTTCCCCATGGCTCTGTGAGGCTGTGTGTGTGGGGGAGGGGGGTAGAGATGGACCAAAAAAAATCTGTGGGTGAAATTCCCATTAATTTTGCACAGAACATTAAAATTTTGCAACATTTTTAATGCGGTGAAATTGTAGACTTCGCAGAAATTTCACCCACAAAATTATTTTTTAGGCCCATCTCTATTATCAAATCATGCACTGCCTGAGAAAACAGCATAATACTACAGATACCCTGTCTAGACAACCAACAGCAAGTGCTACAACACCAGGAGGGGTTCTGGTTCTGGGGTGTGGCAAGCTGCAATTCCTGCCAATATGAAAGAGAATGAAGAATGGCCATGTTTATCTAGACCACCAGCAAGAAGATCCAGTGATTACCAGATTGATGTTCTGGGTGGAGAAAGGACTGCAAGCATTCCCCGAAGAGGCCCCATGCAACCATGAGCTTTGCAAGTACTACTTGGTGTGGCCATACCTCCAAGTGAAACAAAGGCTTTTGGTACTGAAGACAAGATAATAAGGGCAGATTCTTAATACAAATGCATAGTAGCCCCTAAGGGGTTTGTCCTGGACACAGCCACTGGGGATATTTTGGGGGTAGAAAAGCTCACACAGAAAGTGCAAGTCTGCTGCTACTGGCCAGGGTGTATGAAGCCAATTAAGGAGGGGTGTAAAGCCTGTTTTACTTGTGAGTCCTAGAAAGCAGTAGGTGCTACCAATGGAACTCCCATGGTCTTGTCCCAAACCAGCTGGCCATTAAAGGGGGTAGCAATGGATAGCCTGGGCCTCTTACCACTAACCTTTAGGAAAAGCAGATATATCTTGGTAGCGTCCGACTATTTTACAAAGTGAAAAGAAGCCTACCCACTGCCTGCTCAAGAGGACCCAACTGTGGCCAATGTTTTCATGGAACAGTTCGTCTGTAAGTTTGGGGCCCTCAGGTCCATTCACATGGATCAGGGTTGGAACTTTAAGTCCAGGTTCTTCTGAGGTGTCTGCAATCTCTTAGGTGTGTACAAAATCAGGACCACTCTGTACCACCTGCAGTCAGATGAACTGGTCAAGCAGTTGAATTGCAAGCTCCTAGCCATGCTGTTCTCTTTTGTACGAGATAATCAGACTGAATGAGATAATGTACTGCCATACATTATGCTGGCTTACAGGAGTAGTGTACAGTTCATGATGGGGTAAACACCGTTCATGTTGATGTTTGGCCATGAAATCACACCCTCAGTAAAGCTGTTCAATGAGGTGGTTGTTCGAGAGAGGTATACTGACCTCAATGATTATGTGACTAAGGTGGTGGGGAACCACAATACAGTGGCTGCAGTAGTAAAGAGGCAGCAAGAAAAGGCCACAGGTAAGCAAAAAGAACAATGCTACCTTAGGATAACCATTGAGGTTTGGGCAGAAGTTGACTGGAGTGGGTTAAGAACCAGCAAAGATTAAATTGGGCAGAAGGTCACAGGAACTTAGTTCTGCCACCTCTTACAAAATTGTATGAGAGTTCATACACCAGTCCTCTGTCACCCTTCTCCATTAAATACTACAGGAGAGTTCCACCACCTAGAAATTACATTTTCCTCACCTAAAAATCTACATGTGAGCATTCCACCATAGAAACATAGAATTTGACGGCAGATAAGGACTGCTTGGCCCATCCAGTCTGCCCATTTCCCTACCTAATGGATAAGTAGCAGATCCAAGTTAACCAACAGCCTACTTCTTTCTACCCCAACCCCCTAGAATTGCCTTATGACTGTCCCATGCATGCTTCAATTCAACCATTGTTTTTGACTCCACAACCTCCTCAGGAAGGCTGTTCCATGCATCCACAACCCTCTGTGAAAAATACTCTTACATTACCTCTGAGCTGCCCCCCATCTTCAAATTGTGCCCCTTGTTCTTGCACACCTTTTTTGAAAGATGCTACCTCCTCTTGGACTTTGTTGATTCCCTTGAGGTACTTGAAAGTTTCTATCATGTCCCCCCCTCTCTTCCTTTCTCGAGGCTATACATACTGTATTAAGCTCCTTTAGTCTCTCTTCATATGTCTTCGGTGCAGACCCTGCACCATTTTAGTTGCCCCTCCTGGACAGCTTCCATCCTGTCTATGTCCTTCGGAGATTGGGTCTCCAGAACTGCACACAGTATCTAGATAGGGTCTCACCAGCTGTCTGTACAGAGGGATAATAACTTCCTGTTTTCTACTGGTGATGCCTCTCCCTATGCATCCCAGTATCCCCCCAGCCCTCCTTACTGCCCTCTCACATTGCTTACCCACCTTTAAGTCATCTGATATGACTACCCCCAGGTCCCTTTCCATTTTTGTTGTTGTTAGTATCTCACCCCCCATTGTGTACTCTTCCTTGGTTGTTGTTTCCCAGGTGCATTACCTTGCACTTCTTATCATTGAATCTAAGCTGCCATACATTTGACCATTCCTCTAACCTTGCCAAGTCCCTTGTCATCCTTTCCACCCACCTTGTGCATCAACTCTGTTGCAGATCTTTGTGTCATCTGCAAAGAAACATACTTTTTCTTCCAGTCCCTCTGCAATGTCATTTATAAAGACATTGAAGAGGACCGTTCTATTACTGAACCCTGTGGTACCCCACTAGTAACCCCCTCTTTCAGAGGACTCTATTTACTATTACCATCTGTGTCCTATTCTCCAGCCACCCTTTACCCAGGCTATCATCTTGGGACCCACCCAGGCTGGCTAACTTGTATATTAATCTTTTGTGTGGACTGCATCAAATGCCTCATAATGTCTAGGTAGGCCATGTCCACAGCCCTCCCTGATCTACTATTTGGTCACCCAGTCAAAGAAATCTATTAGATCTGTCTGGCATGACCTTCCTGCTGTGAATCCATGCTGTCTTGGGTCCTGTGCCCTCTGGCCTCTAGGTACTGACAATTCTTTCCTTCAGAAGTGATTCCATCATTTTCCTATCACTGAGGTTAAACTAACAGGTCTGTAGTTTCCTGCTTCTGCTTTGCTCCACTTTTGTGAAGGGGAATCACATCTGCCCTCCTCCAGTCCTCAGGTACCACACCTCATCCTCCCATGATTTGTTAAAGACGGTAGTCAGTGGTGTCACTAGTTCTACCCTTAGTTCTTTTAGAATTCTGGGATAAATCCCATCAGGTCCCATTGCTTTGTCCACCTTCAGTTTTAAGAGTTCTTTCAGAACCCTTTCTTCTGTAAATGGGCTGGTATCAACTTCTGTATCAAGAGTGTTTCTATTGTTTGTTTTAGGTACCTCCCTCTTCATTTGTAAATATTGAGCAAAAATATTTTTTAGTATCTCTGCCTTTTCACAGTCACCCTCTGCCCACTCCTCCCTTTATTAAGCCTCACTATCTCTCCTTGGTGTTCCTTTTGCCCTGAGGTACCTAAAACGTTTTATCCCCTTCTTAACTGAGTTGGCTATCTTTTCCTCGGTTCGGGCCTTTGCTGTTCTGACTGCCTTCCCAGCTTCCTTTTGCTTTAACTGATACAATTCTCTGTCCTGCTCCTTCTGTGATTCCTTGTACTTTCTGAATGCTTTCTTTTTCTCTTGAACCTTCACTGCCACCTCCCTTGAGAACCATAGTGGTTTCTTACATCATTTTGTTTTGTTTATTTGCTTCACACAAAGGCTTGTTACCTCTGTGATGGCAGTTTTTATTATTCCCCATTGATCTTCCACCCCTCCTTCCTGCCCATTTGCTAGTGCATTCTTAGGCACTCACCCATTTGGCAAAGTCAGCCCTCCTGAAGTCCAGTACTTTTGCTCTTTGTATGGTTTGATCTCTATTGCTGTGTTTGTTGTGAACCATACTGTTTGATGGTCACTAGTTCCCAGATGGCTACCCACTTCTACATCTGTGATCCTCTCTCCATCTCCATTTGAGAGAACCAGGTCTAACATTGCGTCTTCCTCGAGTGGGTTCCAATACTAGTTGTCTAAGGCATGCCCCCATAGGGCATTTAGAATAACTCCACTCTTAGAAGTGGCTGCTGCAACTGCACTCCAGTTAACATCTGGCATATTCAGATCACCCATCAGCAATATCTCCCCTTTTTCTGCCATTTTAAGTGTACTTTCTATCATTTCCTTGTCCATTTCCTCCCCCTGAGAGGGGAGTCTGTATACAACCCCTGTGCGGATTGTCGTGCCATTGCCTGTCTCCAAATTGACCCACAGTCGTTTTCTCTCCTTGTTTACCCTTTTTGTTCTATTGCTTTGATTCCTTCCCTTATGAAAAGAGCTACTCCTCCTCCTCTTTTGCCCTTCCTGTCCCTCCTGTAGATAGTGTATCCTGGTATGTTTATGTTCCAGTCATGGTTCTGTGTGTACCATGTTTCTGTGACTGCCACAATATCTAGATGTTCCTCTTCCATCAAGGTCACTAATTCAGGAAGCTTGTTACCCAGACTACAGGCATTGGTACTCATTGCTCTCCATTTTTTGATGGCTTTACCTTCTGTAGCAGCATCCCCCACTGACCCCAAGTAGTGCAAACTGGATGCAGGAACCCATTCTCATGGGGAAGGGCAGTGTTATAGACCTGCGTGGATGGACCCATTCTCAGACTTGGCATTCTCCTGTACAGAAAGGACTTCTGGAGGCTTCTGAGAAAAGAACACTAGATTGTCAAGACAGTGGGGGGCTAAGTTATACAAACATATGAAAAATCAAGCAGAAGAAGGCCATTTGGTTTATTGAGTCTGCTCAGGAAATGATGCAGGGTCCATGGCTTATGCCATGCTGCCAATCTAAAGATTTCCAATGTAACCACTGAGAACCAGAGTTGCATAAAGTACATTTGCCCCAGGCTGCAGCCATGGCTCAAGGTATTGTATCAAGTGACTAAAAAGATGTCTGATGGTCTATATGATCTGTTATCTGTGAACAACAGACAGACTGTAATTATGCATTATAACCAACTAAAATCTTATCCGGAGGTGATGCCCACTGAGGTTGTTGAACCATGGCCTACACCTACAGTTAGCTGCCAACTCAAGTGGCCAGGTGTCTGCCCAAATCCTGGAGGCAGCAACGGTGCCAGCAACAAAGACAAGAACCAGTGTAGGAGTGATGGCCTGCCCTTTTTCTGGACAGCAACAGAGACAGATGGACAAGACAGCCAGGAAGAATGGCTTATCCAGCAGGCAACTAGGCTTTTCCAGGCTAAGGTGCAGTGACTGCCCCCCCCCCCAAATCAGAACAGGAAAAGGCAACCCCACCATTCCTGAAGTGGAAGCAGTCCCTATAGATCCTGGTGAAGTTCCCTGTGGTGGGATGGTGACAGATTGCATTATACCAAAAATGGACAATAGCAATCCAGAACTGAGGTTATTTCACGGACATTGACTTTGACCCCGAGTAATGCAAACTGGATGCAGGAACCCATTCTCATGGGGAAGAGCAGCCTTATAGACCTGCGTGGATGGACCCACTCTCAGACTTGGCATCCTCCTGTACAGAAAGGACTTCTGGAGGCTTCTGAGAAAAGGACACTAGGTTGTCAAGACAGCAGGGGACTAAGTTATACAAACATATGAAAAAGCCAGCAGGAGAAGGCCATTTGGTTTATTGAGTCTGCTCAGTAAATGATGCAGGGTCCATGGCTTATGCCAATGTTCCTGCCCCCCCATGTCATCCCTTTCTTCCCTACTACCCCTCCACAGTCCCATGGTTGCCTTTTGTGCTTGTCACAGGCCCTCTTAAAGGCCCCCACCATATTTACTGAGACCACCTCTTCTGGCAGCACATTCCATGTGGTCACCACCCTCTTTGTAAAAAGTGCTTCCAAACATCCCTCCTAAACGCCCCCCCATCAACTTCAAGCTGTCCCCCCTAGTGGTTCTATTGTAACTCAATTTCAAGAGACTTTCTGTTTCCATTCTGTTAACTCTTTTCTCTTCAAGTATTTGAAGGTCTCTATCATATCCCCCCTCTCTCTCTCTCCTGTCCTCCAGGGAGTACGTCCCTAGGACTCCCAGCCTCTACTCATAGAACCTATTCTGCTAACCCATGACAATTTTGGTTCATAGGTAGGCAGGTAGGTTACAAGCCTAGGGGACAAAGGCCCATCTGGAAACTTGCCCTTTACAAACAAGGAGTAGGTAGGGATCCTAATGTTTTTAAAATGGTTATCCAATCTAGGTTTGAACAAGATAATTGAACTATTTCCCACAACATGAAGCAGAATCCTGTTCCACACACCGACCACTCTTTGACTATACCATCTTGCTCTTTTTTGTCATATTAGTTTCCCCTTTGATTTGTAAAACATGAGCCCTTGTACTATAGCTATGTTCTCTCATTTCGAAAGCCAGACAATTCCATAACTCATCATTTAAAAATAATTTAAACAGCAAACAGAGGTCTCCTTTTAATACTCTGGATTCTAATGAGAACAGATCCAGATTTGTTAACCTCTCCTCATAGCTCAAATTTTTAAGGCCAGAGACTATTCTGGTTGCCCTTCTCTGCACCCCCTCCAGGGTCTTACCATATTTATTTTGTGGGGAACATAACTGGAATCAGTACTCAAATTGGGGCCTCACCAAAGAGCAAAAATGTGGCATGAGTACCCTACTGTCTCTACTGTGTATGTGTCTATGTATGCAATTTAAAGTTGCATGTACTCTCTTAGCCATCTGTCTGCAATGGCTTGTAAATTTTAAATAATATGAAATGATCTCCTTTGGACCTAGCTGATGTCTCTCTTGTGGTATGGATGCCAATACCTTACCCCATATTCCAAATGTGGTCCAACCATTGACCTGTACAAGGGCAAAATTACCTCACTCTACCTACTACTGAATCCCCTGGCTATATACCCCAACATCCTTTTTTCCTTTGTAGTTGAGTTGCTTTCTTGTACTGTGTGGAGTGTTTCAGGTCTCAAGCAGTCACCAAACCCAGATCCTTTACTTCCTCTGAAGCAGCTACCAAGATCCACCCAGGTAATACTCTGTCCTAGGACTCCTGGCCCTGATGTGTATCACTTTGCACTTTTTGGCATTGAAGCCAAGTTGCCAAATTTCTGACAATCTCTCAATCATCTCTCTCTTATTATATTTAACTGTCCCATTATGACATGTAGTATTCTAGATTGTGTGATTTGAGTTGACTGTTCAGTCTGTTTCTCTTTGTGCTCTGTTTTTTTAATGCTCCTTCACATGTCCTCTTGGGGGCCCTACACACTCTCCCCTTGCCCATCCAACTCAATCCTCACTACTGACCCTTACCTCCAGGCTCTCCAATTTCTCTGACATCCCTTTGGCTCTGGTTTATCCCCACTGGGGGACGTTCCTGCTGTCACCTTGGAGGAAGCACCTCAGATGATGGGGATGCAGTTGGGGAGCAACAATGATGTATTGTGTGGTGGCATTACATGGAGGGAGGGACACACTGAGGGCTGTCATCCAGTGCGCAAGAGGTGGGCCTTTTTCCTCTTTTCTCCCCATGCACTGAGAGAAGTAGTTTTGTTTGTTTGCTTTGTTTTATTAGGTTTGAAGTTGTTTGTTTTCAGCTGCTTATTGTGCTTATGATTAAGGACTGACATGTCCCTATACTTGAGTCCAATTTCAAACAGAAATCCACCATCTGTATTGATATTAATCTTCATTTTTCTAGGCTGTGGAGGCTCAGTTCTTCCAACCTATCTTTTTAGTAGTCAGATGATAATCCATACTTAATTTTTGTAGCTTTGTGATGTACTCTTTCAGTTTGTGTTCTTTCGTCTATTGCAGTGCCCTCCCCCGAATTAGGATCCACAGTCCATTATTAAGGCTGGGAGGCTCTTATTCTGATGCCTTTTCCATGACATGTGGGCCATCGAGATGCCTGAGTGACAGCCTCAGGCACCAACTGAGGCAGACTGTGATCGGGCCAAAAAAAGTAGGACTGTACTGGAGGCAGGCAACACTAGTGGAGATCTCATTGAGAACAGATCAGCTGTGCTGACAGCAGGTGTCAGCTGTGGTATCCCAGGCATACAGAAGTGAAATAACACTGCTTAAAGAGATTCTGAGTTCCAGAGAGGAAGAGAGCAGCAGCTGCCTGCAAGTCTGCACCTATACAATGCTGAAGATCCAGTGTGGATCAAGAGACTGAGGGCTGCTCATCCAGGTTCTATAGCAAGCACTACAGCAAGGTGTCAGACTGTCAGCGACCCAAGGATTTGGAACCTGGAACATATGTCGGTTGATCCTGGGCCTCAGTAGCTCCAAGCATGTGACTGGTGGACAGATAAGCCAGTAACCACTGCTAAAAATGGCCATTTCAAAGTGGAAAGAGGGAGCCTGCATATATCTGTGATGCCCTGAAAAGCAGCAATCCAGCAACCTGCAGCATCTGGATTCTTCTGGGTCAGGAACTGTTTAGAATGCCTCAGTGTGGCCTTGTTTCAAGAGATGCCTTCTGTTTTCATCACATTGCAAGCTGGCAATGGAACTGGATTATAAATATCCTGATTTTCAGGGTTGTCTCACATTTAAACAACATCATGGCCTATTGAGGGGACACTAAGTGAGGGGTTCACCACAACATAACCCAGATAGACCATCTTAGGGTAGCTGATTCATTCCACTGGGGTGTCAAACAGATGAGGCACACTGATGAGTCCTGGTAGGACGAAACACGTGTATGTGTCTTCTATTAGGACCCTTTGCAGATTGTGTGAGAGACCTTTTGGTACCATGCGTTTCTGCTTAAAGTTGAACCAGCATAATATACTGCGGTGATTTGCATATACAGCCCATGGTGCTTTGCATTATGGGAGTATGTGTGATTTTGTATTTCTACTAAGTGAGAATGTTGCTCCACTGCTTAAAAGTGCAGAAATGCCAGCCCGTCTGAGGTAACATTTATGGCCCTACAATGGTTCAACACCTACGGTACCCAGGAACCATGTTGGACTTGGCAAATCCCATTACCTGGATGGGAAAGGGTATAGTGGCTAGCTTGGAAGGGCATCTAAAAAGCCATGATCAAGGTGGTTCATGAACTACGTGTTTTTGCCTACCAGGTTTCCCTGATTCTGTCCTGTTAATAAATCCATGTTTTCTGTTAATCTTGGGCTAGCTATTGACTCCTAGTGTGGTAACACTAATAGTGCTTTTTTTACCAAACCCACCAAGAGCTAAGGCTCTTGTGGCTTGGTCTGTTGGAATATCACCAGCCCTTGTCCCCAAAATTCATTTTACCAGACTGCACTGACTTACCTAACTAAAGGTGGTGGCAGTGCCATATGCATGGCACATGTACCAAAGGCTGGTACTGAAGCACCCCTGAAATGTAATTTTTTTTTTTTTTGATTAAATTAGCCTACTGTTTTTAACCAATAATGACTTTTATATTAAGTAAGCCCCTATGATGTTTTGGTCTACAGACACTTCCACCATGCACGTCTTGCCATGTGGTCCATCATACTGCTCTGCACAAGCAAACTGCAGTATGTAATCAATACAGTATTTAGTTTGCTGCTTAGTTTCCTGCTAAATCAGTCCAGTGGACTGTGCAGTGGATGTGCGGGCACTAATAGGTGTTCAGGATCACTTAGTGATGCGCTGGCATGGCGGTAGGGGCCGTCATGCCCATAGACTCTGCACCCCCCCAATTCCCATCAAAATAGTGCTTTTTGGTCCAAGGAAGACAATAACGATATAATTGTTTCATCTGGACCTAGTTTTAATTGTGTGCCTCTCATGGAAATTTTCCTGGCATGTCCATCACTGGGCAGTAGCATTTTAAAATCAGGTCTCCTTAATTTTTCCATTCAAATGAGTTCACCATACACCTTTTTTTCCAGTTGCACTCTGCTTGGAACCAACCTGGACCATCCTGTCAGATCAAGACAGGTGACAACCTAGTCTAAAGGACTGGTGTACAACAAAAGTGAGATTAGCGTAAAGGGCTACAAGTATGCTTGTAAGGAATATAAGGCCAATACAAGGCCAAAACAACAATAATAAAATAAAATGTTCGTCTTATTGTTAACATTGAAAACATTTGCGGCATGCCAACTTTTCCATCCTACAACAAGAAATACGCTCTCTCTGCTGAGTATCTTTTAGTTCAGATTACTATTAACCTCAAGAACCTTCACACAGCACTCCAGTGAAAACATGAAACACAACATGCAAATTTGAAGGACAGGTTACCGATCCCAGGCAGCAGTTTAGGCGGGGTGCTGCACTACTTCCTTGTTGCTTTGCTGGCCAACTATCCATATGGGATGAGGAAACAGCACTGCATGCTCTCACCGCAGCCAGGTGGTATAAAGAGTGAGGCAGCAGCGGAGCACAGCAGGGTGCGTGATGCCGACAGTGTATCTGGGACTATTTCATGCAGAGAGATGAAAGTAGTGCAGGCACAGGGGATAACAGCTAAGGTTGGCGCCAGGGTTTCGAGAAGTTTGCAGGAGACCTAGGTGTGTCAAATGTCGATCATTTCTGTCAGTTCTTCATGGGAGAGCCAATTCCCTTGCTGAAGTGCCCATGAGTAGCTGGATGAGACAATGGTGTCCCGCTCAGCTCAGCCTGAAACTTGTCCGGTTTGGTGGAATGGTGAACCGACCCACAGTGCCTTGGGCTGGCCTGCTGCAGGGACAGAGTTGGCTTACAAACTGGAAACCAGGCATTTAGGACACTTTATATAATGCGGTCAAAGTTTAGGAGTTATTCGGGATGGGGGTTAATTAGTAGTTATAATATAATAGGCCTCATATCACACAACTATTTCAGCTGTGCTTTATATGACACTTTTTTTATTCAAAAAAGGATTTTATTATTCATTAACACCTTTCTGTGTTGCACTTTTATTTCATTGTTATACCATAAGTTGCGGTCTGATTGTGTGTGTATGTAAAGGCCAAGACGGCGGTGTAGTCAAAATGCAATGCCGGCAGACTTTGCAAGCATTTGCCCACAGTTTCATGGGTAACTGGCTGGCTGACTTCCCAAAAGTTCTGCTACATTTGCAGATGTGTCTGCATGCGGACTGTTAAAGGAGATAGGAAACAATTTCCTGTCATTCTTAGTGATTGAATACATCATGAAAATCCAACAATGGCCTCAGTGTGTCTTTTTTTATGGAGTTATTTGTTTAAAGTCTCATTTGTATGCCTTCTGCAATTTTTTAAATGAGGATCATCTCGTTGGTCTGTTTTTTGAATCGGGAGTTAGCGCGTAACAAGTTCTGAAATGCCCCGTCACAGATCCCGATTCAGCATGTGGTTACCAGAGTGGGTTGCTGCACACCTTTCAGATTATACCCTCTTTCATATCAGTATGCATCAGGCTCCCTGTGAAACAATCTTTATCCATTGCACATCGGTTCAACACCACTGCCTTCTCCCCCCCCACCCCCCAGGCTGCCATTCACCTTACAGCCCAAGTATACTCTCCATCGCAAAAACATCCTATTTTATGTCCTGGTGTACAGTGGGTCCCAACTCCCTACTCTGCCATCTTGCTGGCTTCCCATTTTGTCAAAAGTGTTCAAAAGCTTACATGTGTCCCCCTCTCCCCAACCCACAATGTCCAGAGCTTACCTCCAATCCAGGTCTGGGACCAGTGCCAGCATCAGTTACCCACACCCTGCTCTCTTCTTTGTGTAGATAGAGCTGCTGTTAATTGTAATTTCCAGACACTTCCCTGGACTTACTCCTGGTCTGAAAAGCAGTCAAATTTTGTGGCACCTGAATGGTCAGCGAGCTGCCTTTCCTTTTCATTCCCTAGTGCAGCAGCGGGATAGGAACCATAACAGAGCACATCGCATCATTTCTGGTTCAAACAGGTTAGCAGTGGGGTGGTCAGCACACTTGCGGAACAGTCAGCTTTTACTCGGTGCCACCGGTGAGTTGCTCCTGTTCTTTACTTCCCCTCCTAACAGACAAGGGGAGAAGGGGGCCAATCAGTAGTTATCTTTGGCACTGCAGGTGTGCCTTTGCAACATTGGATACTGTTCTTACTTGAGACACCCATTAGCTCAATAAATGTTCGATGCTGAACACAGCCATACTCTCATCTCAGCTGGCCATCAACTGACAATACATATCACACTTACTGGTTTTCGGTTTGCATTTGTCAGTCAGTGGCCAGCCAGCAAGGTGAGAGGAGGACTGTGTTGTTTGTAACAGATGTACTGGCTGAATGTAAGATTTTAAACACTTTTGACAAAATGAGGAGCCAGCAAGACAGTCAAGTAGGGAGTCGGAACCCCCTGTACACAGGGGCATAAATAAATCATGGTTTAATCTATTTCATGATAATAGTTTTTGTGATAAACAGAAGAGTACGCTTGGGCTGTAAGGTGACTGGCAGCTGGGGGAGGGGTATGCAATGGATGATGATTGTTTCACAGTGTTACCTGACAGAAAGAGGGCAGTTTGGCTAATGGACGGCAAGAGGATATGTTGTGTACATATAGGACATCAGAAAAAACAAGAGGCGTTTTGAAATACAGTATCCTGATTTTTCCTCTTTTATATGGCCATCCAAGTGTGTTTGGGGGGGATGGAGTGTCATAAAAATGACTTGATTGAACTTACTTTCAGTGTGATGTTATTTATGTAAGCTAGCGAGAGTGTAGAATTTTTCATGATCCTGTTATTTAAACTGTTGCTAGTCCAGCAGCAGACTGCAGCAGTCAAACATTAGAGTCAGTGACGTGACCTTTCACATCTAGGCACACGCTGACTCCCAACTAAAATAAAAAAACATGTCAAACCAACGGAGGCTTCACCATTAACAGGACAGTAGGTAAACATGCATTTTTACCCTTCTACAATAAAGAAAAACACACAGCGAGACCATCGCTTGGTAGTTAAGATTCATTTATTAGTTAAACATGACTGTAAATCATTTCCTATCTCCTTTACTGGGTGAAGGAGGAGCTGACGCTGCTATGATGGGGTACTCCCTCATTGCAGTGGTGAATTTGTTTCAAGTTGGTGGCATGATTTAAAACTGCTGTCATAGACAGTGTGCTCACCAATTGGTGCTGAACAGACAAGCCCCAAAAAGCACTGCCATCATTTGCCACAACGCTGACACAGCTCTGAAACCTGCTACTACTACAAGATGTTTCATGCGCATGCACGCAAGCAAACATAAAAGAATGGGCATCCTGTCTGGGGGTAAGCCATGGCAGTCCAAAGTATCAGGTCAGTTCAGTATGGCAATGGAAAAGGGAACCAGGAATGGGAAGGAATAAGTCCATTATCAGGTGACGTGAGAAGCACCGAGACCCAAGGTAAGCATAATACAGGATGGAAAACAGATTTTTAAAAAGAGATGCCCATCCTCCAAGGTTTTGGATAACTAATGAAGGTTGCAGCAATAGTAGGGACCACTGTGGAGGGGAGGGGAGGAAAACAGAATGAATCAGGAAGAATTTATAAATAAAATGACACATTTGTACCCGGAAAACTACATCAGAAATTCTCCCTTCCCAGTGCAAGAATGCTAGAATTGAAAGGCATGAGCTATGACATGCATTTAGCAACTACCACCCAGTCTGCTGTTTTGCTTCATTCAGCTGCATAGCCCCCTCCCTGCCCTTTCAATAATGAACGAAGGCTTGAACTATTTATAGGCACAACAGAAAACAAAATTATTCTCCAGGGAACCAAAGCTGCAATGGTTGTTTTGATGCTTATAGGAAAGAGCAAGAGTGCGAGTGAGCTTGGAATGTTGAGAGAGAGGTAATAATGCCTGGATTAGGTAACCAAGTAACAACTATATTTATTCAGGTCACCAAGGCAAATGTCTTTAAAGCACCATTTATGGGGACAAGGATTTAGTTACACCGCAATTACCCAAGAAGGGGGAGTCTTATGTCCCCTAGCCACCCAACTACTGCCAGGCACTTACAGAAAGTAAAGGTTGCTAGAGAGTTTTTTTCCCCCCATTAATCCCATTATTGTTTTAACCCTTAAGACTTTCAGCAAAGAAAGGAGGCAGTATAGCACAATGGTTTAAGGCTCTGAGCTGCAAATCTGATGACATCCAGCAGACCAGACCTGGGTTTGAATCCCACAGCTTCCACTTACATACTGTGTGACCCTGAGCAAGTCACTTAACTTCCCTGTGCTCCCAGGATGATCCTATAAAAAAGCTTTCAGCTTAGTGTGCTATTCCTGGTTAAACAACTAAAAAAAAAAAACTTGGATATACTGTACATACGAAACACTCTGCCTCATATGTATAAATAGAATACTTTTAGTCAAACAGAAAATGGACAGATTGATTCTCTGGCCTAGCACATTAACTCCCAGTCCAGTTGTCCTACAACAATGAAATGGGTCCAGGATAGGGGTCCTCGATGCCTGGTACCCATACCCAAGGGTTCCACTAATAGTGGGCAAGTTGCCCATTCCTCTAAGGCCTCTCATCCAACTCGGGCAGTGTTATGTAATGCCAGGTCAATAAAGAACAAGAAAGCAATTATTGCTGATCTTGTTGAGTCATCTGATCTGGCTTGCATCACTGAGAGCTGGCTGGATGAGAGTGCTGGTCCCATATTGGAGTCAGCTGTTCTAGCCGGGTACTCTGTGATACACCGCCCAAGATTGGATTGAAGGGGGGGGGGTTGCTATTTGTTTTAAATCAGAATTGGGCCTTGTAGAGGTTCCAGTGGTGACCACTAGATCCTTTGAGTGTATCATGGGAGCAGGTGTGGGCAGCAGAATTCTACTAGTCTACCATCCACCTGGTGATGAGAAAGTTTTTCTGCAAGAAGTTGCAGACTCCATTGTCGATGTGGCATTGGAACCCTGCAGGTGGTTGGTCCTGGGGGATTTCAATGCCTGAGTCGATGATGAACTCTAGCATTTTGGCCAAAACTTCCTCCAACTGATGATCTTGTTGGGCTTTACACAGGTCGTTACCGCTGCAACCCATATTCAGGGTCACTGTTTGGATCTGTTGTTCACCCTGGGGATGGAGGTCACTGACTTGGTGGTGGAACCAGTTTAATGGTCAGACCATCACTCTATAAGGTTCACTTTCATGGCCCCACCCATGAGACCACCCCCTTTGGAGATGGCCCGTTACTGCCTTTTGAGGGGAGTAATCCCTGAGGGTCTATTGGCGGTACTGGACCTATCGAGTTGGCCCATGGAATGCATGGATCCAGATATCCTAGCAGTGCACTATAATAATATGGTACTGAGGGCCCTGGATTCCAGAGTGCCTGTCTGAGTTTGCCCCCTCTCCCTCCACCCTCAGTCCCCTTGGTTTGAATGGGCATTGAGGGAGTTGAGGAGAGTAGGGTGAAGGTTGGAATGCAGTTGGTGGAAATCCGGCCTGGAAAGGGACAGACTTAGGTTGATCACCCATTATTCAGACTATCAATCAGAAATCTCCAATAAGAAGGCAGAATTCCTGTCCAGGGAGATAGCTGCATCAAAGAATCAACCAGCTCAGCTCTTCTGGACCGTGGACAGGCTGTGCAATCCAGCTTGCTTGCGGGCTTGGAGAGCTTTTTCACAAATCAAGTGTGATGAGTTTGCTTGGTTCTTTGATGATAAGGTGTCTTTGATCAGGTCAGAGATCTGCAAAACACATTCAAATGAGCATGGCGGTGATCGATGCGACACCACAGGCTCTCGGTCTGCCGGGATAGATTTTGACCAACCAGCGATCATGGATATCATGAAGATTGTTCAGGGCCTGCGACCGACTTGCTGTAGTTTGGACCCTGGTCCTACGTGCCTCCTTGTGGGGTGCATGGATACGATCGGACCAGTCCTTGCTGAGATAGTCTGGTGTTCGTTGGGCCAGGGGGTGTTCCCAGAGTCTCTGAAGGAGGCTATTGTGACATTCCTTTTAAAGAAATCTTCCCTCGACCCAGACTGTCTTGCAAACTACAGATCGATCTCTAACCTGTCCGTCTTGGGCAAGGTTATTGAGAAAGTAGTCGCACTGCAGCTTGAGGACTTTCTGACAACCCATGAAGTCTATGATCCTCTCCAGTCCAGTTTCAGGAAGAGGCATAGTACTGAGATGGCATTGGCTCAAGTACTGAATGATCTAATCGCAAGAGATTGGAGGAGTCATTCGGTCTTGGTCTTCCTTGATCTGTCTGCAGCATTTGACACCGTGGACCATGGGATGTTGCTGGAATGCCTATGGCTACTTTGTGGACTGTTGGGGACAGTTCTCAGATGGTTCCATTCTTTTCTCATGGGCAGAACTCAGAGGGTAGTGTCAGGAATTTTTTTCTCGGCTCCCTTTGCTCTGCCTTGTGGGGTGCCGCAGGATTCTGTGTTTTCCCCCATGTTGTTCACGGTGTATATGCTGCCATTGGGAGACATTATAAGGCATTATGGACTGAGTTTTCACAGCTATGCAGATGACACTCAGCTCTATATGTCCTTTGTACCTGAACAAAATGATGCAATCTCGGTCTTTAACAACTGCCTCGCTGAGATTCAGGACTGGATGAGTGCTAACTGGTTGAGACTGAACCTGGACAAGACTGAAGTGCTGGTGGTGGACCCAGGTCAGCATGTAGAGAAGTTGACTCCAGGGTTTCCTTTTGGCCTTGTGTTAGGGGGTAACCAGTTGAGACCCTCTGAACAGGGGCAGAATCTGGGCGTGGTGCTTGACAGCGAGCTGATGCTTAAAACACAGGTGTCAGCTGTTGTCAAGTCCTCTTTTTACCATCTGAGGAACATAGCCTGGATAAAGCACCTTGTTCCGCACAATGGCCTTCCTGTATTGGTTCACGCCTTTGTGTACTTGTGTCTTGACTACTGCAATGCTCTATATTTAGGGTTACAGGGGGTGGATCTCCATCGCCTGCAGCTGGTGCAGAATGCTGCAGCCAGGTTGTTGATCGGGTCATCAAGATCTTGCCATGTTACACCTGTGCTGCACGAATTGCACTGGCTGCCAGTGTGGTGGAGGATCACCTTTAAGGTCATGTTGGTGACCTATAAGACCCTACACAGACAGGGACCGGTTTACTTGCAAGATCTCCCTCGGCCCTACTGCCCTCTCCGCCCACTCCATTCCATCAATGAGGGATTGCTAGAGATTCCCAGGGTTCATCTTCAGTCATCTGGGGCCAGAACTTTCTCCTTTGTAGCCCCATCCCTGTGGAACTCTCTACCTCATCAGATTAGAGAGTGCTTGTCCACTGAATCTTTTAAAGCTTCTCTGAAAACTTATTTATTTGAGCTAGCTTTTGGAGATAATACTTAGTTTACCCTGCTGCCTTTTTAATGTTTGACATATGTATGTATTATTGGATGTCTGTTTTTATATTTATTATGTATTTGCTCTTTGGTTTTTTGAAAAGCGCTTTATAAATAAATGTTGATTTGATTTTGATTTGAATTAAGGGGGATGGCATCCCTCATTTTAGTACTCGTAACACCTTTTTCCATACCTCTCAACTCTCTCACATAAGGGAGGGGTGTCTCTTACTTAACTTCTCAGAACCCCTCAGCATACCTCTAAATGGTCTCACACTAGATGTCTCTCCACTTTTAGCTCCTCTATTCAGCCTTCTAAACTGTCTCACATTAGGAAAGACATCTCTCATTTTACCGCTCAGAACTCCTTTGTCCGTCTCAAAAACTGTGCCACATTAGGGGGAACATCCCTCATTTTATAACTCTCAGCACTTTGGCCCATACCTATAAACTGTCCAACATCAGAAGGAAGATTCCTCATTTCATCTTTAACTCAGGTTGTGTCAGGCTAATGACTCTGGTCTCAGTTCTAACTCATGCTGGTTAGTGACTCTGTACTTGGCTCCAATGGGTGTCTAAGGTTAACTGCTCCTCTCTCAGCTCTGATTCAGACTGGTTAAGATTAATGACTCTGGACCCATCTCTAATTCAGATTGGCTAAGGTTAAATGCTGCTTTTTCAGCTCCAGCACAGACTGGTTAAGGTAAGTCCTCCTCTCTCACTTTAAATCAAGGTAGACTGATCAAGACTCTAGTCTTTGCTATAACTCAGACTAGCTGCTGACTCTGTTCTCAGCTCCAACTCAGATTGATTTAGGTTAATTGCTCCTTTCTTAGCACTAATTCAAGCTGGCTAATATTAATGACTCAGATCTCAACTCTACCTCAGGTTTTTTAAAAGGTTACTTAAGTGATAACATTCAGTTAGTTGGCGTATACAAAGGAATAGCAAGTGGTTGATTAAATGCCGAGGCCGAAGGCTGAGGTGTTTAATCAACCACTGGGGCCGGTTATTCCGAGTATACTCTGGCTAACTGAATTTTATTACTGTTATTCAACTAGAAATTTTGAAACCAGGATTTTAAAAGCACTGAGGTAGTAAAAGTGGAACATGCCTTTTCCCCCTTATTTTGTCTGTGGACTAAATGGATAACCTATTGTGGGAGTGTCTGAAATGTGGATAGCCTACTGTGGGCATCTCCAGAACATGGATAACCTATTGTGTGTGTGTCTAAATTGTGAGTGTAGTAGTTTGTGGGATAATAACACAGTTTTTCTGTGTTCTGATTGGCTTAGAACAGATACCTGTCATATAACTGTAGTTAAATGTTCCTCCCATAGCTGTATTTCAGACTGGTTAATGTTAAATGCTCCTCTCTTTGCTCTAACTCAAAGTGGTTACTGTTGAATGTTCTTCTTTCAGCTCTAACTCAGACTGGTTACTGTTAAAGGGGAACTGTGCTGAACAGGTAAACCATTTTTCCTAGTAGATGTCTTTTTCATATATTTGATCCCTTTCTACTTATTTATTTGTAATATTGGAAAGACCTTTGAGTGTGAGCTCTTTTACAAAGGGTCCACGTCAGGGTGGACAATAATACAAAACACAAATACAGTAGTTACAGGGTTCAACACATTAGTCATATAAAAGCAGTTACATGAGAATTTTCGGCAAATTGGAGAAAAACAAAGCGGTTGTAAGAGGATACAAGCTATTTCTAAGATGTTACCTTGGGTAGCTCAGCCCTGGAGACCACCAAAATCCATTGATAGACTATGGTTGAGAAAGTAGGTGAGGGGGGTTGAGAGGGGCAGTACCAAGAGCGGTAAAGAGGATAAATAGTTTACTTGTGCCCCTGGCTAGCCTGGGATGGGGCAGGTTTTTCTAGGTTTCTCTTTCTCTTATTATTCCATCTTTACTGGCCTCTTAGTAAACACATTGGACATTTCTGATTAGTGCACTGCTGATATGTGCAATTTTAGAACTATATGATGTTGTTTATGTCCTCTTTGGGCCATAAAGTACCAAAGCAGAACATGGATGCATTGTGAAAATGGTGTAAATTCTGTAACAAGGACATAAAGTACATCACACAGTTCTAAAATAGTAATGCTCACCACAGCATAAAGCAGAAACACACTGTGAATTTACTAAAAGGCCAGTATAGATGGAACAAAAACAGAATGTGAACTAGTATCACAAATGCAGCTTCTACAGAAAACACAGGCACGCAGATTCAAAGCAGTTCTCCTTAAAATGCTTCTTTCTCGGCTTTAATGTAGACTGGTTAAGATAAAAGCTCATCTCTCATCTCAAACTCAGGACTGCTATGATTAATGGCTCCAGCCTCAGCTCTCACTCAGGCTGGTTAAGATTCATGTTTGTTTCAAGGTTTATTGATCATCATATAGATATTTCAACTAATTTACATACAAATATTATCTTTATTTCCAATAAATATATACACAATCATTTAGACATTACATTCATATATTGATCTAATCCGTTCAAACGACCTAATCAGTTCAAATCAATTAGGTTTCAGAGAGAAACATAGTTCTCAGACTGCATTATTAAAAGTAGTCAGGGATATCCAGCAAGCAACAGAAGACACACATATGGTGGGTGCTGAATTCATAGATTTATTGAAGGCTTTAAATACATTGGATCATAGAATACTATTGGATAAGCTACTCACCATGGGACTGTCAACTGAAGTCCTAAACTGGCCACAACATTATTTAGCGTGTCATAAGCAAAAAATATTTTTAGAACAGAACATCTTGTTCTTAAAACCATCTTCTCTCTCCTGTGAGTGACAGACTCTGTCCTCACAGAGATGGACAAAGGACATATCTCAGTGGCCATTTTCACTGATCTGGCTAAAGCGTTCGACTCAGTATCCCACCATGTCTTCCTAAGTAAGCTAACCTCAGTGGGTCTCTCCACTCCCACTGTAAACTGGTTCCACTCCTACCAAGCGGGCCACCTGCAGACAGTACAGGTGGGTGGCATACTCTCTCCCTTCCTCCCTCCCTTTCTAGGCTGGTGTTCCCCAAGGTTCTATCCTGGGCCCAATATTATTTTCCATTTTTCTCAATGACCTTCCTTCAGCCTGTGTCTCCTCACACAAAGTCCCACTCCAGCGTGACTTCCTAAACATGCTGCACTGGTTCCAGGCAAACCAACTTAAAATTAACACCAAAAAAAGGTGTCCATGACCTTCAGTACTGACCAGAAACTAGCTAGACTCTTAGCTTCCCCTGTCTTCTCTACCCTAGATGGCACCCAACTCGAGACAGTCCCAGCCTTCAAATATTTGGGGGTTTGGCTGGACAGCAAACTGGACTTCTCCTTGCACATTGATGTTATCCACTCTCCAGGTTCTGCCCCAAGCTTGGTACTTTATACTACAACAAGGGCAGCCTCTCCCCATCAATCAGCCAGGAGATGGTCAACAAAATGATTCTCCCTATCTTCAATAATGCTGATGTGGTTTCCAGCTGTGCTCCCCCCTCACTTGCCAGACTGGATACCCTCTGCAACATTTTCTGTTGTTTTGCCACTAACATGCCCCCACCACACCCATTACTGTTCACTGTACTCTGTGCTTTCCTTACTTCCCCTATCTCTACGCCACCAGACACACTGGTCTACCTTTATTGCCATATACTGGTTTGGCTCACTACATCCCTACCTATTCTCCTTACTCTCCCCTATAGCTACCTCTGCTTACGAACTGCTTTCCAGAGACTCGCACATCCTCTCCATCCCCTCGCCCATGCTAGGTGAGCTGCTTTGTCACACTGGCTCCCAGTTCTCTGAAACCAGCCTCCTTCTTCCCTCTGGCTTTCCCCCTTCCTCCTTTCATTAAAGTGCCTACTAAGGCTCTCTATCCAACCTTCACGCACTTGCAGCGCTCTCCCTGAAATTATATGAAAACTTGTACTCTATTTGTATTTTGCAGTCAATTTGTGACAATTGTGCTTTGCTTTCTCACTAGCACTGAACTAGTCTGGGCAAATGATGTTCCTTAGTATGTCTGTACTTTCCCGTGCTACATCCTGTTCCCCAGGTCACACCTGGAAATGAGCCTTGGCTCAGTGTGCTTATCCGGGTTACCAAAATTTTAATTAAATAAATAAAACAAAATAAATAAACATTTTGTAAGGAAACTGAGGAAACAATATCAGAGATATTGCATGGATAAATATTGGGTCCTCTGTTGTTTAACTTGGATATGAACAGTCTCTCATTTGAGGATTCCAAAGTATGCTTTCATCTATACACAGATAACACACTTATCTATGTAAAAGGAACAGATATAAAACAAATACAGGACAGATTACAAAAGGCTTTTGAAACATTGCAAAGTTTTCTTTTTTACAGAAAATAAATTGGTACTTAATGCTAATAAAACTCTAGTCAGAGCCTACCCAGCTGCAAAATGTTATTTTATAGGGATTAGGAGCCACTTCGCCAGGCCCGTTAATAAAAAATCATTCCCTAGTATGTAGTGGCACCCCTATTGTCCAATTGCCTGTCCCATTAATAACACATCATCTCATTGCCACAGTATAAGGCTGGTTTGGTCCACTGGTGTGGAAGGCTGAGGCACTGTGCATCTTACCTTCTGCCACATCACTGACTTGAGTTCAGGAACATGCTCAAGTTGCTGGGGGTCAGACAGAAGAGTGAGCATTTGTCAGACAGCTGTCCTGTCCTGGGGTGGGGAGGCATTCTGACTCAGCCTTTAGTTGCCAGTATGTAAAGGTAGGGATCCAAGAGGGGGAGAGTAGTGCAGGCCCTCTAAAGCCCTATTCACCTATCTGTGTCCCACTCGACCAGGCGGATGACTGTCTCAGCTTTGGATGCTAGTTAGTAAGCCGGGAAAGGATGGCTCTCCTCTCCTCTTCCTTTTTTTTTTTTATATTATTTTCATTGGTATCATGGTCATACAGTAACATGAACATTATTATTACATTACATAGATCCAGGACATCTTTCCATAGCATTTAAATGTCTTTAATAAATTACAAACTATACTATTGTAATTCTTTTCTTATCAAGTCTATTACACTTTCCATGACTTAAATTAATAGGCCTTCCCCAAGAAAAGCTCTAGGGTGACCACTATGTATGAGAACTAAACAAAATCAGTATAACTAATACATGGATACATACAAAAAAGGTAGTTGCATTTATTTGCAGAATATTAAGATTCTCAGGAGAAGACATTTTGTGTTGGAAAGAAGAGGCTAAAGGTCATCCTTTGGTCCCATCTCTGGTGGCCCCATCCAATGGGTGTTTGCTCCGCATCAGTAACTCAAGGAACAAAATCAGGGTAGTTGGCCTATTGATATATCACCCATTTGCACCATCTAATGTCAAGAACTTCCACCCTGTCCTTCAGCCTGGCTGATGATCTTTCTAGTGCATACATGTTTCCTGTTAAACTACACCAAGACTCCTTAGTAGGGGATTTTAATGTACTCCACAGCCTAGTTATAACTTTTTTTGCTGCCAGTACAGTAGTGTGGTTTATGCATATGTGTTCTTGTCAATTGTTAATCCCTGGGGAATAGTGGCAGTTAGTATGTAAGTAGATATGAGAAGCTCCAGACAGCCACAGATATTTATGATTTCTTGCCAGTAGGAAGTCAGAAACCGACAGTCCCATAATATGTGTGTGATGCTTCATGGCTCCCATTCCTCTCAGCATTCCCCAAGGGTCCCCATTGAATTTGGTCACAATGACTGGGGTGCAGAAAAAACGACTTCATAATTTTAATGCATACTCCTTCCAGTATGGCGAACTAGAGGTTCTGAGCTTCAACATGGAAACTGCCTTCCAATTTAATGCCAGGATATCGGCCAGAATGCTGTCTTGTGCCCACCTCCCAATCCAAATTTTGCAGAGACCAGGGCATGATCAGACAAGAGGGTCACTCCATGCCAAACATTCTGGAGTGTTTCAAGATGCTCAGCTGTAGTGAGTATATAATCAAGCCTTGATGCCACCCCTGAGCCAGGAGCCATGTAGGTGTACTCCCTGGATGAGGGGAAACAGTGGCGCCAGATGTCAATAAAGCCTAGGGAGGTGAGGGTTCTCCTCAATATTTTTGTGGGGGTTAACTTGATATGGCCTATAATTAGATACATCCATTGTAGGATTCAAGGTAGTGTTTAAGTCCCCACCCATCAATAACTGCCCCTGGAGGACTCCTAGGAGCAGTGAAAAAAATATCTGCACCACTATTTTAGATGTTCCAGGGGGGAAATAAACTGATGCCAGTGTAATCAGCCTTGCGTGTAGCTTGCCTGTCACTATGGCATGCCGCACTTCCATGTCCAATACCATTTCCTGCAGATCAAATGGTACCACCCCTGCAAACGAGAATGGCCATCCCTCTCCTCCTTCCCGAGCCATGAGGAGAGGCCACAACTGTTGAAAATCCTCAGTTTTTAAGTTTATTGTGTTCAAATGCAGAAAGGTGAGTTTCCTGTAAAAAGACCTCTGGTTTATCCCTCCTTATGAACTTCATCAATCTTGAACGCTTAATGGGACAGTGTATCCCACTGATGTTAAGTGATAAAATTAATGATGTTTTGTCCATATTGTTCTCTGTAGTGTAATTCTTATGTTGAGGGTAACCTCTCTCCTAATCCCACAAAACATTGTATAAGTCCCTCTTAGCTCATTTGAATGGCCTGTAAATTCTGGAATATGTATAACCTCTGTTTTCTGCATTGTTAAAATTAAAGTATTTCCTAACCTATGTCCCATGATACAGTACCTTGTTTTATATGTATATATCAAGTAAAGAGATTAAAAATATACCCATAAGGTAGGGTATAGTAAATTTTAAAATAAGTTTTAAACAATAATACTGAAACAGTTCTAACACTTTCAGTCTGTCTCAATGAAAAAAGACATATACTGTTTATACGCCACTGACAGGACCATTGATTGAATAATTTAGTCCTGCATAATGTATAACTCATGGCATTTACTTGCCAAAACAACAACTGAGTTAACCACTCAAAATGCCATTTGGCCATGATGAAAGCACCGTGTGATGTGAACAAAGTCTGTAACTTTGTAAACTTTAAACTATGTGCATAAAGACAAGAGTGTCGACTCCCAAGGTAGGGAGGGATTCCAATCCCCTTCTTTATGGGGGAAGATGTTTTTTTCCCTGTGGGGTTGTCTCATGGACTCACCATGGGCCCCCAGCACCATTGTAACTGATTGTCACTGTGGTGCATATGGCAATCCAGAGCTGAGGTAGCAGTATCAGGCCCCTACATGGAGTGTGGCCCCTGACTACCCTCTGTGTGATATCAGCCATAATCATCTGCCTAGTGGTATCTGCAGACTGTCCACTTCTCAGGGTTTAAAACCCTTGAATTTTGCCCCGATCTCTTCCGGGGCCCGTAAGTTATTGGCTCCAGGCATTGTTGGGAGCCAACTTATTTTTATATGATGGGACAGATCGGGGGGGGGGGCAAGAAACTATACATTCCAAACATGACCCTTCAACTTAGGAGTGTACAAGGGTTCTTTATTTATTACCACCCATGCTGTGAGGTTCACAGCTGCTCCCATCTTACCCCAGAGGTCCCCATCACACATTCAATCCAGTGATGCAGTACTCAATACAGAATGTAATACTGCCTATATGTCAGCTTTGCCAGTTTTATTAGGGGTTATTTTAGTGAAGCTGGTAAGTCCTGCCAGTAGAAAAGTTCAGTGTTCCAGGTGGAGCTTCTAGGTGGTTGACCACTAAGACATATGTTTAATACCCCTTGAGCAGTACTGAATGAAGATCCCCCCCCGGTACCTGTAGTAAAGCAGTCCCTTCTAGTTAGCGATCCAGGATGATCAATCTGGGGCAGTTCTCTGGAATTTCTGCAGCACAGTTTTAACTTCTTGCAAAGCGGAGAAGCCCTGGCACTTTCGCGTTTGTGTGTTCTACGCTTTGTCCCATGTTTACTCCCTCAGTCGCTGTTCTTGTTCCTGTTGTTCCGGGTGGGGTGGTTGAGCAACTACAATGTCTCTGACCTGTAAAGCTCCAATCACTTCCTCTAGAGTTTCAAATGTTTGGGTACCCTTTGCAAACATCAACATTAGTCGGGCTGGATATGGAGTAGAAAATCTCAACTATTGCTACTTTAAGGTATGCAGAATTGTCACATATGCTCTTCTTTTGGCTGAGATTAGTGATGAATATTCATTGTCGAAATAGAGCCTCCATCCCTTATATTGAATATCCCTCATCCTCCATGCATGTGTTAGCAGTTGCTGCTTTACTGCATAGTTCAACAGTCTATTCACTATGGAGTGTGGTCTCTGAGCAGCCTGCTGTGGTTTTGGAGTGAGGGCTCTGTGGACTCTCTCGATGTCCAATTTAAATTCTGGGTTTAGCTGCAAAACATCTAGTAATAGTGAGTCCACAAATTTTAATATGTTTCTTACCTCTTTCTCCTCTGGAATGCCGTGTATACACAAGTTGTTACTGGGCGATCTGTTTTCCAGATCTGCTCATTTTTTCAGTGATGGCTTTTTGTTTGTTTATGAGGTGAACCACTATTCTTTCTAGGTGCTCTATTCTGGTGTCTACCTCCATATGCGCCATTTTGAGTTCATTCACTTTTGGCTCAATTTGCTGAGCTACGATGTCAGCTCGGTACGAAAGGATCTCACCTCGTTTCAGAATCCCCATAGCTCCAATAGGATGGCAGCATTGCTGGGCTGTGTATTCTGTGCAGGTGGAGGCTGCGCCATGTCTTCTAGGCTCGCTTTTCTGGTCGGGCAGCCACTGGTTGATCAGGTAAGCTCAGTTGGATTTAGAGTCGACTTTTTCTTTTTTATGTGCTCTCATTCACTTCTGTGACTCTAGTTGTGCTTTTTAAGAAAATCTTGTTTAGGAATCTATATTTTTACAGTCTGTTTTGGGGCTGTGAGGCAGAGCTATTGCTTCAGTGCTGCATACCCTAGGTGGCATCACCGGAAGTCTTTTCGGCTCTCCTCTTCCTGGCCCCATCATGGGGGAATTCATGGGGGACTTTTGGCTTGGTGATCTGGGGCAGGCGAGAGCTAGACAGAGGAGGTGGGAACTGGGCTAAGAGCCTGCCCGAGTCAATTGGTAAGGCAAATGTTTTTATGGAGGGGGAAAAAAATGTGTTACCTTAACACACATACAGAACCCCCCTCCCATAATGGGCACAGAGCACTGTTACAGTAAATCTGCGAAGCATAGGTAATATGTACAGTGTCTCTTATCTGGGTATGAGGGAGCCAGAGGTAGGAATCGTAAAGAGAGTATGGCTGTCGGACATGTAAAATAAATTACAGGAAAAGGGTCACAAAGGATTCATAGTTCTAAGCAAGTAACAGGGAATGAAAAGACAGGTTAGACATAAAGTAATACTTATCTGATGGAGAAGTAGTTAGCATCCTGTCAGATCTGTGAAAGTAAAGAGGAAAAGGTTAATATGGAGTAAATACAGTTGCGGAACAACAGAGAGGAGAGAGATTGAATGGGGAATAGTACAGCATAAGAGTTACGAAAAAATATAGGTTACTCACCTGTAACAGGAGTTCTAGGAGTGGTATATGTTCATCCACACTATCTGGCAGATACCTTGTTGCTTTAAGACTGCTGGAAAGTCTTCAAGCTGGCTCCTTCCAGCCTCCCGGGTGCTATAACTCTTGGCTGTGCCCCAGGACACCAGATCTTAGCCCACTGGAAGCCAGGTTTGTGCATCAGAGCCAGGGAGGTCGGGTAGGTCTGTGTGGATGAACAACATATACCACTCCTAGAACTCCTGTTTACTGGTGAGTAACCTGTATTTCTAGGGACGTGGATATGTTGTTCAATCCCCACTATCTGGAAGACTCCTAGCAGTTCTCTGGGGAGGAGGGAGGTGACAGGCACACCCCTACTTAGAGAAGAGGGACTGGAGAACTGAGGTTCCAAAACCAGCAACCCAGCTTGACTCAAGGTCGATGTGGTAATGGGAAATGAAGGTGTGTGCTGACTTCCAGGTAGCAGCCCTGCAGATTTCCTGGATAGGGACATTCCTAGAAGCAGCCATCGATGCATTGGTATGATGGGCGGAATGAGCCCTAAGCCCTGCGGGACGCTCCCTACCCACCAACCTATAGCAGAGATCAATGCAAGATGTAATCCATCTAGCTATTGTTCACTTAGCTGCAGGTCTGCCAAGTGTGGCTTCAGCATAGGTGACAAACAGCTGGTGAACCTCTCTCTGAGCTTTCACCATATGCTCCTTTTAGTAGGCAAGCATTTATCTCAGGTCTAAGGTATGGAGCCTGTAGTGGGCTTCGAGGTGTAACTGGGGTAGAACACTGGCAGAGTCTTCACTTGATTCAGGTGAAACTCTGACACTAACTTCAGAAGAAATTTCAGGTGGGGGCACAGGACAACCTTGTCCCTGTGGAAGACCAGGTAAGGAGACTCTATAGAGAGTGGCTGTAACTCCCCAATCCTTCTGGCTGACATGATAGCCACCAAGAAGGCAGTCTTCCATGACAAATATGACATGTCACACTTGTGCCACATGCAGTCTAAAATGCTAGCCACTGGACAGGATGAGGGATCCAGCCCTTTGCCCTGACACCAAATGGAGAATCTCTTCCATTTGAAGGTGCAGCATTTTTGGTCAATTCCTTACGGGATGCCTCAACCACATTGAGAACCTCATCAGAAAGACCCAAGGCTTGGAACTCTAGTCACTCAGGAACCAGGCCGTCAGTTGCAGGGATTGAAGATCTGGATGGAGTACCTTCCCCTTGGTGACTGACAGCAGGTCTGGGCGAGCTGGAAGCCGTCTTGGGAGCCTGGAGCTAAGCCTGAGGAGATCTCGATACCAGAACTGGTGGAGCCAGTCTGGGGCTACCAGGATCACCTATGCCTTGTCCCTCTTGACCTTGAGGAGCACCTTGTGGATCAAGGGAACTGGAGGGAAGGTGTAGAAGAGGCCTGGAGTCCACAGCCTTCAGAAGGCATCTACCTGCAGCAAACCCTGCTGAGGGGGGCGGGCATGGTACAGCCTCAGCTTCATATTCTCCCTAGAGGTGAACAGGTCCACCTGTGGGGTACCCCAGAGAGAGAACAGATCTTGCACTACCTCCTGCAGGAGAGACCACTCATGAGATGCTTCGCCCACACGGCTGAGAGCATCAGCCAGAGTGTTCGAGGCTCCTGCCACATGAATGGCTAGGAGATCTGGCTCCAGGATGAGCATAAGGGACCAGATGCGAAGTTCTTCCTTGCATAGGGGCAAGGAGCGCATCCCATCCTGTCTGTTGAGAGAGTACATGGCCGTGGTGTTGTCCATCTGGACTTGGACCACTTGACCCCAAACAAATGGAGCAAAGGTGGTCAGGGCTAGCCAGACCACCCAAAGCTCCAGCAGGTTAATGTGGCATCTGGACTCCTGAGGAGACCAGAGACCATGGGCTCTGTGCTCTCCCAGATGGGCACCCCAACCCATCAGACAGGCATCGGTCATCAGGATGACTGTCATCCCGGGGCATAAAAATGGGATCCTCTTCTGCAAATGAGCTGGGATGAGCCACCACTGAAGGCCATCCCAGATCTTCTGGGTCACCAAGATCAGCTGGTCTAGATGACCGGAGTGCTAAGACCATTGGCTGGCCAGGCCCCAGTGAAGGGGGCACATGTGCCAGCGGGCCCAACGGACCATGCTGGTGCAGGCTGCAATTGCCCAATCTGAAATGATTGGGCAAAGGAGGAAAGAACCTTGGCCCTGTCCACTGGGAGCTGAGCTCTGGTTCGAAGAGAGTCGAGCTCCACCCCGATGAACTGGATCACCTGCAAAGGCACGAGTTCTGACATGACCTGGCTGATCAGAAGTCCAAGTTGCAGGCAGACCTAGAGGACCAGATCCTTGGACTGCTCTACCTCCTGTCTGTAGAGGCCTGCTATCAGTCAGTCGTCCAGGTAAGGGTAGAACTGGATCCCTTGGCACCTCAAGAATGCTGCCACCAATGCAATGCATTTGGTGAAGACCCTGGGAGCTGAAGACAGGCCACAGGGCATGGCTTGGAACTCATAAAGGGTTCCCTCTGTCCAAAAATGGAGGAACCAACAGTGAGATAGAAGGATTAAGGCATGAAAGAACGCATCCTGCAGATCCAGGGAGCAGAACCACATGTCTTGCTCCAGAGGTGGTACTATCTGAGCCAGAGTTACCATCCAGAAGGTGCATGGCCTGAGAAACTGATTCAGGTCATGCAGCTTGAGAATGGGGCACCAGCCCCCCATCCGTTTTGGAACCAGGAAGTACCTGCAAACAAACCATGGGCATGAAGGAGGATCTGCCGCCTCTCTGACTACCCCCTTGTGAAGAAGCTGATCGATGTCATCTTGAAGAGTCAACTGGGAGGCTGCGGATCCAGTAGCCCCCATGGGGTGCAGGCTCAGAAGGGAGGAACCTGTTCAAATTCAAGAGGCAGGCTCCTGCTGACCACTTCCAACACCCAGCAATCCATGATGATAGCGGACCAGGTGGAAAGGAAGTGGCTGAGCTGGCCCCCAAGGGGAGGTGTGACAAAGGTTGGGGAGGCACCCCGCAACCTGTCACTGGGCAGGCTTGGAGGAGGAGTAATTGGCCAATGGGCCACCAGGTCCTTTCCCTCTGGGTGTCCTGACAGAGGAAGTGACAGACTTGGCTCTAGGGTGCCAAGTCTGAACCAGCTGGCCCTGCTGTTGGTGCTGCTGGGCTGGTCTGGCCACAGGGGCAGAGGAACGAAAGGGCTTGTGCTTTTGGTGGCGAGTACCCTTGTCACACTGAGCAAAGGTCACAGAGTCCAAGGTGGCATTGGACTTCTCAATGCATTGGAGGTGACCCTCCACCCTGGGCCTGAACAGGTCGGTGCCCAGAAAGGGGACTTCTGCTAACTTGTGCTGAGTGTCCGCCATGAAGTTCTAGATCCTCAGCCAAGCCCTGCAGTGCATGGCCACTGTGGCCACCACTGACCTGGCACAAGAGTCACCAATGTCCAGAGCAGCCTGAAGCTGCTGCTTGGCCACTTCCCTATCCTGATCCAGGACTTGCTTGACCATTGTCTGAAGGTCAGCCGGGACATGAGGAATCACCTCATCCAGGGATGCCCATAAGGGCATGGGAGAAGTGTGCCATCAGTATGGCCAAGCTTGTCTGGCAAAGGCCCATGGAGGTGGCAGCAAAGACCTTCTTGCCAGAATGGTCTAACTTTTTAGACTCCTTGTTAGGAGGCATGTCCATATTCCCTGTGTTGCCAGAATGCTGAAAGGCGCAGTTGGCCACCAAACCCTCAGCTGAAGGGTGCTCTGTGAACCCAGAAAGGGAGCCTGTCGGAACCACATACTTGCGGGCCATATGAGCCAATGTCACTAGACAGGATGCTGCCACAGCTCCAAGGCTGGGCTGACAATGGCCTCAGCCACCAGAAAGGCCTCCGAGGGGGTGTTCCCCCTGAATGCATTCGAGCTGCATCCTGGTGGATTCCGAGATGAGCCAAAGGATGCCTAGGAATGAGGTGGGGCTCTCATCCAAGAAAGACACCCCAAGGACTCCAGGTCTACAGGATGGGAGTGTAAGGTGGAGTCTTTGGACTCTGAAGAGTCCTTGTAAAGCTGGTGGCTGCCTGAGCCACTCTCGACCAACCGAGGATGATCGGGGGTGAGAGTGACTGAAAGCCAATGGGGAAGACCTTGAGCCGATGAAGAATCCTTGGTTGGTGCCCTGTTCTTCAGCTGAGGGGGTGGTGGTTCCACCACAATGGACAGGGCAGCCGATTTCAGCCGAGCCAGAGGATCCAGAACCGACTCCATGACTGGGGAGGCAGGAATTGACTTTGGCCGTTCGGGCAACAGCCATTTGATCGCCGGGGTGGCCGGTGTCATCTTAGAGACAGATAAAATGAGCTGTTGCCACATCAAATCCTCATAGGGCCAATGCAACTTGCGGTGGAGCTTCTCAGCTGAGGAGGATGAGGAAGTGTGGTGGTGCCACTTATCGCAGTGTCAGGACAGAGAGTGCTGATGACGGCGGGAATAGCCTGAAGTGGAAGAGGACTGAGACTAAGACCTCGACCGATGGTAGTGCTGATGGTGGGTCAAAGAATGAGTTGGGGGAACCCTCGACTCCAGTTCAGGGTCCTTGACCAGGGACATTGGCCCAGCGGGCTGGGGTGAGCGCCTGGAAGAGTCCACCGGAAGCACCGGTGTCTCCAACAAGGAACTATTGGCCTCATCCTAACAACAATCTGTCAGTGGGCTCGAGAAAGATCTCAGCCTCACCGGCAGATGTCTTGACCATCTGTGTTAATGGGGACATCGTAAACACAGCAGCCTTGGAGGCAATCTCGACCGAAGTCAAGAATCGGCCCTCCCAAGAATGGGACCTCTCCCACTCCCAAGAGCATCAATGGCAGGCCTTCTCCTTCCCTGACTCCCACTTGTGGGACCAAGGGGAATGAGACCCAGAAGGACCCTCTACTTTGGTGGAAAGGGACTGGCACAACTCCCTAAAGGAAGCCATGTAAGAGGAGCCAAGTCAGAGTGGAACGAGGGCCGACACCGAAGAGGAGTGGGCCTCGGCCTGAGCCGCCTCCTCGAGGGCCATGAGCTATTGGAACCACTCAAGCTGACACCGCAGACACCACCCAATGGGCCTCCTTCAACTTCACCAGTAGGTAACGTTTCTCCAGGCACCCCAGTTGGAGTCGGGCAACATGGTCTTACAGTACCAAGGGAGGAAACGAAAGGCAGAATTCACAGGCCTGTGGATCGTGATTGTGACTGAGGCAGTGAATGTATGTGGCATGCGGGTAGGTGTAAGACATCTTCTGCCCACAGGGGCACCGGTGGAACCTGGGCACTGATTTTTCCCTCCATCGCAGCCGTGATCAAAGACATTGAAGCGGAAATTTGAACAAGTTTAAGAATTCATTCTGAAGATGAAGAATCCAAAGATTGGAGAGCCAGGCCCCAATCAGTGAGAGCGCAAAGGAGAGAACCAGAACTTCCAAGTGGAAAGGAAGATCTAGCATCATGGGGCGGAGCCGAGAGTTATATCAGCCAGGAGGGTGGGTGGAGCCAGCATGAAGACTTTCTGGCACTCTTAAAGAGGCAAGGTACCTGCCAGATAGTGTGGATTAAACAACATATCCACGTCACTGGAAATGTAGTTTTAGATAAAATGCTACAGGTAGTTAGGGCAAAGTAAGAAGACAGAGAGATAAAGAAAGAAATAAAAGTAATGAACAGATAGGCACCTGTTGGGCGAAGTGTGTCAGTGCTATCATCCTGGCAGCTACCATTTGTTATCTTAATTTTCCCCTCCAGCAACCTGTCTCCCTGGGCACTGTGTACTGACCCATAGTGTGGTCACACCCTGCAAGCAAACAGTCAAAGAACTGTCCTCCATTCTGCAGTCACAGCAATGACCACAAGTCCGACAGTTACAACACTGTCCCTTCTACTCCCAAAAGTCACAGCACTGTTGCCCACCTAGCAATCACAGCTGAGGCCCCTCACCCCACTGACAACCTGTGCGCTGGCTCCCCATCCCCGACCATCACAGCACTGCCCCTCACTCCTGACTGTCACAGATCTGACATCCTCCACAGTCACAGCAGTGATTCCCATCCAGTCACAACACTGCCCCCACTCCCAAAAGTCACAGCACTGCCCCCAACTGCAAGTCACAGCACTGACCATCCACCACGACAATCATCGCACTGCCTTGCCACATTGATAGTCACAGCACTGACCCCCCAAAGCACAATGATCACAGCACTGACCCCACCACTGATACAGCACTGCCCCTGAACCTCCTTCAATCATAGAACCACCCCATTACAGCAATGCCCTGTTCCCAACAGTCATAGCTTTGACCACCCACTTCTAGGAGTCCCAGAATTGACCCCACTCCCAGTGGGAAACAAAATGTTGAAGTACTGGTAACCCATCGCAAACAGCAGATCAAGCCATCCAGATGGTGGCCACCCAGGACATTCCTACCCACAGACCAGCCCCTCAGCAGAGCACCCTCCTAACACCAACATTCCATCCTCCCCCCCAAAGTCACCTGCATTAGGTCCTCCCCACACCTGCCCTCCACCTCTACTTTCAAGCTTAAGCACAACCTAAAATGCTTCAGTCTCCCAGCCTTCCTGACAGATCTTGGGAACATAAAGTGGCAGGATTTCTACCTTACACCTTCTGTGTCTGAAGCATTCTGTATCTTCCAGGATCAGCTAGTTAATGTTACCAACCAACACGCACCCTTAAAGGAAAATCAAATCCAAGAAACGCACACCTGATTGGTTTAGCCCACTACTTAAGAGGGCCTTACGGCATAGAGACACCCTTTGGAAAAGGGCTAGGAAGTTGCAGTCTGACTCAGACTGGCTCTCCTTCAGGGTAGCCAGAAATGCCTGCACGGTTGGAAAAACAATGGTGCTTCCAGTCAACCCTGGAGGCAAACAAAAACTGTTCCACCAATTTTTGGCAGATACTGAGAGAGACTGAGGGACATTTCCCTGCCACCCCACTACAAGCCAAAATTGTGGCAAATAACACCTCCTACACAGATAGGTCCGAGATCCTCGATCAGCTTTATAACCACTTCACCACTGCAGTCCTTGCATTCGACACGTCACCTGTTAGTAAATTGAGCACAACAAGCACTGCCAGCATAGCTACTAGACCAACTATAGCCCCACCCTGACTGACCGCCCCCTATCTTCAAGTTCCAGCCGGTCTCTTACAAACAGGTGGAGGACCTGCTCCTCTTGCTGGACACCAAAAAGAGCGCTGGTGCCGATTCACTTGAACCCTTCTTCTTAAAAGCAGGTTCTTATTATCTGGCAGCTCCAATTGTTCATCTCTTTAACAGCTCATTATCCCAAGAGGGAATTGCTTCCTAGTTGGAAAACCTCGCACATTATCCCCCTGTTCAAGTCAGGTGACCCCACTGACTTGAACAACTATAGGCCTATGTCACTGCTTCCTGTTTTATCCAAGCTACTTGAAAAAATTGTAAATTCTCAATTAAGGGAGTACTTGGATCATGAGAAAATCCTCAATCCAGTCCAGTCAGGTTTCAGACCCAAGCACAGTACCGTGTCTGCTCTTGCCAAAGTGTCAAATGACTGGCTAAAAGCACTGGACAGTAAACAGCACATCTATGCACTCTTCCTTGACCTCAGCAAAGCATTTGATTCAGTTGATCATTCCATACTTCTTGATTCCCTGAGTAGCATCAGTCTAACCTCTGCTATAGTAAAGTGGTTCCACTGCTACATCACAAATCGTAAACAGCAAATTAAAGCCCAAGGAGAATTCTCCCCACAAAAATTACTGCCCGAGGTGTTCCACAAGGTTCCATTTTGGGACCTATCCTCTTCACCCTTTACATCAACTGCATCGACTCTGGTCTGGTTGCTGGAAACGTTCATCTCTTTGTAGATGGCATAGTCCTCTACATGACCAGCTCCTCCTTGGACATTGCATACAAGAAGATACAGCAGAAACATAGAAACACAGAAGTTGATTGCAGATAGGGACAGCAAGGCCCATCCAGTCTGCCCATTCCTTTTTCTGCCTTACGAATGTGCCATCGTCCTTTGCTCTGTCAATGGCCTATCTATTCATACTCATCTGTATTGCTCACTTATGCCTATCCCATGCCTGTTTGAAGCCCTGCACTGTATTCATACCCACCACTTCCTGAGGTAGACATGTTCCATGCATCCACCACCCTTTCTGTGAAAAAGATCGTCCTAACATTACCCCTTAACTCGCTCAGCCCCATAGCGCATATGTGCGTCATCAGGAAAATTCTTCTAGTTCCCATAGTACATATGTGCATCAGGTATTCACTTCATCTCATACCCAGTGCGCATATGTGCGTTCTGCACTTATATGCATCTTTGGATCAACCAGGGATTAGGCTAGAGTGCAGGTCGGTAGGAAACATTCTTACTTACCAGAATACTGACTTTAAGATAGGGGTCACCATTGAGTAAAATAGAGTAAATTACTTTTTTTTAGGTTTTAATTTGTGTTAAAAAGTGAAGAAAATGCTATTTTTTTCTCCATTGCTAGAAACATGGGATCCCTGATTTGAAAGCTCTTTTCACTGTGAAAAATTAATATGCTGGTATCTGGGAGCTAGGAGGTGTACTTTTTTGTTTTAGTTTTTTGGGGATAAAAAAAGTGTAAAAACAGGATTTTCCTCCATTTCAGGTACTGTAAAAAAAAAAAAACTGTAAATGCTAGAAACGTGTGTGACCCATAATTTGAAAGGTCTCTTTAATGTTGTCAATTATCATGCTGGTGTCTGGGGTCTAGGAGGTGTACTTTTTGTGATGTAGATTTCTATTTGGGAACAAAATGTAAAAAAATGCTTTTTTATCATTTCAGGAACTGTAAAAAAATATCTGCAAATGCCACTAACATGAGTGACCCAACATTTTAAAGCTCTTGTTATTGTGAACATTTTCCATGCAGGTGTCATGGGGCTAGGAGGCATACTTTTTCAGTTATTGTGGTTTGTGCATCATGTGGGCAGTTGTGTAGAGCATTTTTCCGAATTCAGTTGGTTTACTGGTGTCATGTGCTGGCACATGCCTTAGTTCATGGTCTGTCTTATTATGTAAAACAGCTCAGAAATGCTCTAAACTGTGGCAGTGTAATGTACAGATGTTGGTGTGATGGAAAACCATCATACAACAGACATTTGCCACTTCTAAGGTGTTTTTTTTTTAGGTTTTTTTTTTAAGAAAAAATGTAAATTTTCATTGTTACATGCTCTGTAAAAAAAAAAATTAATGCTACTAACGTGTGACCCCTAATTTTAAAGATTTTATTATTGTGAGCAAACTTTGCACTGTAAGTTTTGTGATAGGAGTTAAAATTTTTTAGTTATTTATACTGCAAGTCAGAGTGTTACCATTTTAGTTCCGAACATTCTAACTGCTCAGGAAAACAGCCATTTTTACACAGGAATACAGCACTCACTCAAGATTCCATTCTAGAGCTGAATGAGTTAATCTGCCTCCCTGTAATCTCATGCTTTGTCCTCTTGTCATGCTATTTTTCTTATATTGAAACATGTTAGACTCTCACCTTGTTAATGCACTTAAGGTGTTTGAATGTTTTGATCATATCACCTTTCTCCCTCCTTTGCTCTATGGTATACATATTGAGCTCTGTTAATCTGTCCTCATATGTTTTCTGATGCAGTCCCTGCACCATTTTTTGTTGTAACTTTTTTATTAGTTTTAGACAAGAAAATGCACAAACATACATCCCAGTGGCCGAAGTCTATGACATGTACATAAACATTAGACAAACCTATCTTATAGGAAAGGAGTAGGAAAAAAGAGGGAGGGGGGAAGGGTAAAAATTAAATCTCTGGGGTGGGGGAGTAGGGAAAGGTATCACCTACAATTGTCGTACAGAAAATTACAGATAGGATCCCTGTCCATTCTGATCTACCTGCTGAAGTGGAAATAGAGCTTGTGTTCCATCTGTTGTAAACGGATAGCAAAGGGTGAGGGTAAAGTATAAGGTATTAGCGTGGAAAGGTCAGAGGACATAAGCAAGACCTATACATATCAATTTAGCAGTATGTTGTCATTATTTATAACAGTGTACATTCGTTAAGCTAAGAACTGTACTCACCAGAGGGATGAGCTGCAAGACAGGATTTGCTGGACATAGGCACACGGGTCAGTTCTACTGGATCTGTGCAAGTCTCTCTAATCATTTTCATGGCATCAAGAGAGGAATCGAGCTATAAGTGTGTATATGTTCTGCAATCTCCGGCTATTACCTAGAGGCAGAACAGAGGAACACAAGCAATCCCAAAGACTCAGGTTCATAACAAAAGTAGTAGCCTTATAACAATACTATCAAAAAATCATTCTGACAGACTAAGGCCAATAAATGCTTACTATAAGCCCTTCAAATACTTTAATTTTAGTGTCTCTGTTAATTGACATTAGAAGGCTCCTTAGAGTATGAGGAAAATATTTAAGAGGAATAGAAACCTCAGTTCACAGTTGTCCCATACTTAGTTAGCATGGTATTCTATTGAATATTGAGCCAGCTAAAACCTCCAGGGTAAAAGGGGTAATCATCCTATACCTGTTTTGGGGTGAACATAAATTAAATAGGGGGCCCAACAGAGTCTAAATTTGGAAAGTTGGTATTTTTGCAGGTGCAAGATTCTATACAACTTTGCCACTGCTGAGAGCGATGCCAATATTTCCATCAATGTGGGAATTATGGAGGACCTCCATTTACAAAGCAAGGCTCTCTTGGTTTGCATACTGTAGTTAAAAGAGCTAACCATTTGTATTCCAGGTAGGTAAGCTTAGTAAGGGCAGTGGTAATACCCAGGAGATAAAAAAGAGGGCAGAGAAGGACTTGGAGTTTTAGTACTTTAGAAGCCACATCTCGTACTGAGTGCCATAAAGGCTGAATTAAGGGGTAAGACTACAGTATATGCATCAAGTCTCCTGACATGGCCTGACATCTCCAGCATTTGTCGGAATCCAGGAGCTTAACTTTGTAAAGATTCACAGGGGTTTTGTACCATGAGTGGGATATTTTATTTTGTATTAAACGAGACCTGACATCTCCCAACCATTTGTGTGTATCCCTCCGGTCTCAGACTTCAGAGGAGATTGTAAGGTGCAACATCTTTTTCCACTTCCTTTTAGTGTCTTCAGACTGAGAGGGCAGAGATTCCCTAATGTTGGCATAGATACGTCCTGCTAGGCCTTTCGGGTTTTTAATCCATGATTGTAAAACAGAAGGATTGTCTTGTGTATGTGAGGGGGAATTCAGGATAGGTCTTAAGGCTTCTCTAAGTTGTAAGTACCTCCAGAATTCGGTCTGGGGGATATCCCATTTCAGCTGAAAGTAGTGAAATGAATGTATTATATTATACCTAGGATCCACAACATCTCCAATAGTGGAGATTCTGTTCTTAGCCCAATTTTTCCACCAGATCCAATAACCCCCAATAACAATGGTTGGATTCTGCCAAAAGGGGAGATGCAAAGTCAGAACAGGGTGCATCTTCAACTTCCGATGAACAGCATGCCAGTTGGCTCTTGAAGCCTCTATTGTAGGGGAAGTGAGGGATTTTAAACTGCTGGGAGGTCTGACTTTGCCATTGGGGCATGTGAGTATAAGAGAGGAGGGAAGAAAAATTCCTGAGCTATCTAACTCAATTTGGAGCCACTGTGGGGAAGTGAGTAGATGAGAGGTCAGCCATTTGGTTGTCTGAGCCAAAAGAAAGGACTGACGGTAGCCCTCTAGCCAAGGGAGGTTCCAGACTCTATGCTTCCAATGGGTCCGGAGTTTGGTTCGGCTGTATCTAGGTTTGGCGCCTTCCCATAGAAAGTGTCCAGTTGCTTTATCAATGGCTAAGTTCCAGTTTTTTGGGAGGAGGATAGGGATGTGCATCAATAAATAAAAGAGTTTTGGAGCCATGACCATATTAATCGCAGCAACTTTAACTGCTAAAGTCAGTTTGAGGAGCTTCCATCTATCAAACTCTGTTTTGATGGAGAAAAGCAAAGGGAGAATATTAATTTGCCAAATTGTATCCAACAAGGGAGACAATATTATCCCCAGATAGGTTATCCCATCCGAGGCCCAAAGGAGGTCTGATCTTGAGGCCAACTGTTGGGTACAGAGTTTGTTTAAGGGCATTAACTCGTTCTTTTTCTGATTTAATTTGAGACCTGAATATGCATGAAAGGATTCCAGAAGAGCTAATAAACGAGGGATAGATCGATGGGCATCTGCTAATAGGAGAAGGAGGTCGTCTGCATACATAAGGCTTTTAGACGGTGTGTTACCTACCGTGAGACCAATTATTTCAGGATGGTTCCGAAATGCACAGACCAGGGGTTCGACAGCTAGGACAAATAGGAGGGGGGAGAGAAGACAGCCTTGTCTTGTCCCACGTTCTAATAAAAAGGGTGGGGACAGCACAGAGTTTGTGTTCACTCTAGCTGTGGGTAAATTATAAATAGCTTGTATTCTTGATAGAAAAATATCACCCATTCTGAGATGTGCAAGGACTAGATATAAGTAGTCCCACTCTATGGAGTCGAATGCCTTTTCAAAGTCCACAGCAAGCACCGCGGCTGGAGAGGAAAGAGATCTAGTGGAGTGTATAAGGTTTAGAAGGGTTCTCAAATGATCAGAACTATGTCTACCAGGAATGAAACCTGCTTGCGGGGGATGTATAAGATGAGGAAGGAGGGGGAGAGCCTAGCTGCTAGAAGTTTGGAGTATAGCTTACTATCGAGGGTTAATGAGAGAAATCGGGCGTTAATTTCCTGGATTAGTGAGTTTCTTACCTTTTTTTGGGATAAGAACAATGGTAGCCTCTCTCATTGAAGGAGTGAGAGCACCTTTAAGTTCTATCTCTTGAAATACCTCGGTCAGAAAAGGAAAGATAATAGGGACCATTGCTTGGTAGAAGTCGGCCGTATAGCCATCTGCTCCAAGAGACTTGCCCAACTTCATAGTTTGAATAGCTGAATACACTTTCATCTGGGAAATAGGGAGTTCCAGAAGTTGTGACTTCTGCACCGTAAGACAGAGTCATGGAAGAGAGTCTAGGAAGGGACGTGTATCCAAATTCATACACCTATGCGAAGAGGTGTAAAGAAATCTAAAAAAGGATGACATAATGGAGTTAATGGTTTCTGGGGTGGTACTCATTACTGCCTGCTTGTCTTTTAGGCCATATATGAATCTACTGGCCTGTTGCTTATGGAATTGGTAAGCAAGGACTTTGCCTCCCTTGTCTCCTCCCTCCCAAAAGGAGTGTCGAAGACGAAGGATGGCTACTTTGGCTTTCCTGTTAAGTAGCTGGTTAATTTCAAAATGGATTCCCAAAATGACCTTACCTAAGCTGGAATGAGTGGAGAGGTGAGTGAGGTCCTTCAGCTTGGTTTCAGCTATTGCCAACTCCTGCTCAAGCTGATGTAGCTGGTGTTCTCATTCTTTATGCTTGGCTGCTGCAAACCCTATAATGTTCCCTTACATTGTAGCCTTAAAGGCCTCTCACGTATTAACCAGTGAGGTATCTGTAACAGGGTTCTCATCAATAAATAGAGAGGCCTTAGTTTGAGCCCAGGGAATAAAGTTTGGATCACGCATAAGAAGAGGGTCTAGTTTCCAATTTCGAGTTGGAGGGGTTGCCGGATCCCACAGAACCGGAAGTTGGACTGGAATGTGGTCTGAAATAATACAAGAAAGAATTTTTACATCCAAAGTTTTAGCTGTCAGTAAAGGGGAGCCTAGCCAGAAGTCTAACTTGCTATACAAGTTATTTGGGGATGAGTGAAGGTGTAATCCCTCTCTCTGGGGTTAAAAAGCCTCCAAATGTCTATAAGACCCTGATCCTGAATCATTTGATTCAGTGTCTTCCCACTTCTGAGATGAGATTCCTTACTCCCATCATTCCTGTCTATTGATGGAATTAACATCAGGTTAAAATCACCTCCCAGAAGAAGAAGGCTATCTGGGGGTTGAAATTCCAAAACCACCTCTGCAAGAGCATGGAAAAAACTCGGGGTGTCTTCATTGGGGGTGTATACATTACAGAGACAGACCAGTTCAGAAGGGTCTCATAATTCATCAACACCCATCTACCCTCCAAGTCTGAAGTCGTTTTAGTCAGAGTCCATGGAAGAGATTTTTGCAGGAGGATGATTACCCTGCACTTCCTGGAGGAGCATGAGAGTGGACCTGTTGCCCTACCAAATCCTTCAGCATGTATTTATAATCTTCCCCTGTTAATCTAGTCTCTTGTAGGAATGCTATTTTAGAGTGAATGTGTTTCAGGTATGCCAGTACCTTTTTGCGTTTCATTGGAGAGTTTAACCCTCACATGTTCCAAGTGTGGGACGCAATTTCTGACATCTTGCCGTACTTATAAGCTAAACGACTGGAGAAAACTGCCGCTGAACAAAATTACCCCAGCAAGATTTCCCCTTGTGTTCTGTTGGATTTGTATTGATGGCCACCAGCCACTGAAATTGGCTTAACTAAAAGTTATGAACCCTAATATGTGGAAACACACAGACCTATATATCCTTTTGTTAAATCAAAATCAATATACAAATCGGACTACTGTCCTGTAATTCTAATCCAACATTGTTGTTCAACATAACCTTTGAAATTAAATAAGAATTTGAGAATTGAGGAAGGACTTAACCAGTTAGAGTACCAATAAATGGTATGTCCAAACCCCTCTGTGGGGTGTAGATAGAGGGTAGAAGGTCAAATATTAAGTGGGCAATACAAGGTTGATATGTAGTATTACACTGATTCTCCAAGTAACAACACAACACTTTAATTCAACAATAACAAACTGCACCCCTGCCTAGAGCAAAAAGGGATTTTAATAGCCTTCGATCCCTCGGAATTAACCCAGGGAGCCCTGTAAGTCTAGAATGTAAACCTGAGACCTGCTTAACTTAGGCCACACAACGGAGAACATTCATTAAACCTGTGGGTAGGGAACACTATCAACCTCATCTTAAGGAGCTCTTTGAAAAAGAAACTCTTCGGCTAAAAAGGGAAAGATCCCATTATTCTACCAAAATCAGTAATACTATCAGAAATAGCCCAATATATGTTTTAAATTCCCAAAAGTGCTCGTTGGGAGGGGGGTGAAGGACCGTTGCTGGTCTGCCCAGCAAAAGGATAAGAACACGAATCCAGGGACTCAAAGCCCTCAACTGTTAGCAAATTACCCCACTACACTCCAAGCATCCAAAATTTGCCCCAGGCTAGAGCCTATTTAACTTATCTGAAACTCAGCGTCTGATCAGTTCGGAGTATCATCCTGTGGAGGCATCAGCTGTACAGATTCGGTAGCCGTGAGGCTGCGGCCTGTAGGGGAACCCGGAGCCACGGTGTGCCAGTCTGCTCCCTGCACAGACAGGACGCTTTCGGACATTGAGGCCCATGAGCTGTTGTCCTCAGGCAATATTCTAGATGTGGGACCAGGTGCAACCTCCATTTCCTCTCGACAGTCAGTATCAGGGAAGTCCTGAAAGGGAGAGAATCTATATTTAGCAAAATATGGACCCGTGTATTGTATTTAATCGGAGGCCTTGTCTCAGTCTTGGGGATGGTCTTGCTTGGCGTGTGGTGATTTAGGAGGTCTCTTCCAGATCTTTGAACTGCAAGGGTCCCGTTCAGGCATCCCAGCTACCGGGGAACTTATAGATCAGGTTGATCTTCTTGGGGCACTTCAGGGTTCAGCTGCTTTGCAGGCCGGTTATCTGATGGCTATGTTCTTTCAATAAAAGCCATAGCAGCCTCTGGGGAGTCAAATTGCTGAAACGTACCATTAAAGGATAATTTTAGAGAAGCAGGGTAGCGCAGGGAAAATGGGATCCTTAACTCATGTACTTTCCGACGAGCCTCCGTAAAAGCCTTTCTTCCATTCGCTAGCTCTATAAAGTAGTCTTGAAAAATCATAATCTGGTGTTGACCCTACTATAGCTGACCCAGTTCCCTCGCCCTGGCCTGGATAGCTTATTTTTTGGTGAAATTGAGGATCCATGCAATCATAGGCCTTGGTCAGCCCCCCCGTGCTGGTCTGGGTTGTAGAGTGGTGAGCACGCTCAATCATTGTATTGGTAGATGGTGGCAATTTTAGGATTCCTGGCAGAACTTGTTGTAGGAAGGGGAGAGCTTTCCCTCCTTCAACACCCTCAGGGAATCCAAGAAGCCGTATATTATTAAGACAGCTTCTATTTTCAAGATCGTCTATTTTTTCTTGCATTTGCCTGATTTGTGCCGCTTGATTTCGCATTGTAGCACAGTGCCCCTGTTAAACATCCTCTTGACTGGTCACATTCTGCTCTGTCCTCTCAATTCTGGCATCTAATATCTGGATCGAATTTGCTGAAGTGTTCACTGCCAACATTAAAACGTCAATACTTGTGATAATCGACAAAAAAATTTCCCTAATGGAGGGTTCTTCCTCACCTTTAACTGCCTGCGCCATGCTGTCTAAAATACCCAGCCGGCCCAACTCTCCGAACTGAATAACTTTGCAATCCTGCCATGGATTTCTTCCAAATTTTAATTTTGTATAGAGGGAGACTTCGACTGTAGTTGATAGAAAAAGGGCTCAATGGGGATCTAGGCAAAAGTGAAAAAGACGGGTACTTAGCTCTAGGTTTACAGCGCTTGAAAATTATGCCTCCATCTTGAACGGTGGTTAGCCATGCCCCCCATCCCTGCATCATTTTGGTTGCCCTTCTCTGGACTGCCTCAATTTGGTTAAAGTCCTTGTGAAGGTGCGGCCTTCAGTACTGTACGCAGTACTGCAGATGGGGTCTAATCAGTGTCTTGTAAAGAGGGATTATTACCTCCCTCTTCTGACTTGTGATACTCCTACTAATACACCCCAACATCCCTCTAGACTTGCCTACTGCTTTAGTGGTCTGCTTGGATGATTTTAGGTCATTGGTGATGATGACGCCCAAGTCTCTTTAAAGCAGCATTTTATCATCCTCCAGTACAACCTGCTGAATCTAAAGCTCTTGTTAAATGCAAAAAAAACAAAAGTTATGATTATCTCTCCATCCCACAATACAGGGATACCTGGGACCCCACAGATTATTATCATCCTTAATGAACCACTAGAGCTAGTGGATAAATTTAAATATCTGGGAGTCTGGTTAGATAACAAAATCATTGTACATTTAAGTGAGTTAACAAAAAGATCAAAGGCAGCGCCTCAGTATTTTCTACTGCATAAGATGCCTCCTCATCCTGGAAGCTAGAAAACAGCTGGTTCAAACAACCCTTCTTCCCCTGATTGACTACCCTGACTTCCTATACAGCCATTGCCCTCAATATGCATTCAGAAGCTGGATACACTCTATCATTGTGATTTGTTCTTGACTTGCCCTTGCAGACTCATCACTGCTCGTTGTACCAAGCATTAGATTGGCCATCCCTCTCCACGAGGAGGCAAATAAATGCCCTCATGTGACTATTCTAGGCTTTGTCCAACAAACTACCACAAATGAGGTTTGATTTTACCAGTATGTCGCCACCCCCATCCCTCCCCAATGCTCTGCTATGCTGGTTCCTCATACCCCCATTCCTCTTGAACCACAAATACTGCTGGTTATCCAGCCATGTGTGCAAAATGCACCAGTTAGCACCCCCCATATGCTAATTCATGTGGCTGTAACAGGGCATGGGGTGACAAGGCCATGCCATACACAGAAGATGAAATTTAATAAGCTATACTTGTTTTCAGTGGAAAGAATGTAATATCTGCTTAAAATTACTGACATCAATTTTTTTTTAACATTTCTCTTGGCTCCAACAAAGCTCCACATTAACTGCAATCCATGATTATCTGCTGCGCAAACATTCATTAGTAGCACAAGCACTGGCAAACAGAATTGCTTCATACTGAGTTACAGACACAGCTCAGCTCATTTGATTAGCTTCTCTTCATCTTAGTTCTTTAAACCATGTTTCTTCTTTGTGTAAACTAGTTCTGCAGGAAGACCCCCCCCCCCCACCGGAGTGCCCTTCTTCCAAGTCCCACTCACACAGCACCAAGCTTACTGCCTGAACCCAGACCACTGAGGCCATAACCCAGGAGCTTTCCGTTAATTTGCTGCTACTGACTGTGATGTGGACAGCCAGTTCTGGTGCTGTATGATCATATTTTGTAATAATTAAAAATGGGTTATGGGCTGTCTCCCATGAGAAATGCTAAAACATCATGTGAGATCACACACACACACACACACACACAGGTTTTTAGTTACAAGGTTATCTGGAAGGCCTGAAGCTAATTACAGAGTAGATCAGACCTTGATCAAGGATATCCTGTTTTATCTAAAGTTAATTACAGGCTGGAAGATGCTTGAGTTGAGCATATCCATTTTATGATGTTTCAAGAGGAGGAAACCAGGTTTAGTAAACTGGTGCAAAATCATAAATGCTTTTAATTCTGTGTGAGAAAAGGATGCAGCTAAAGATCAAAGAGAGTCATTTGCAGAACATGAGTTATGTCGAGGTTGCAGAATTTAATACTTTGAAAAGACATCCTGTTTTTGTATAGATATATTTTTTTAGATATTCTGAGAGAGGAGGAGCTAGGTGACCTCACAAAGGGGTTGGCAAATACAGTTTTCTTTAAGGAATATTGTGCTCTATGTCTGAGATACTTTTATCTAGACTCTGACAAAGAAACATCTGTGAGCACTTAAGCAGGTATTTAGAACAGAGAGTCAAATCTAAGTACTGAAGTAAGAATTGCACTGTTTAAAACCTTTTTCTTTTAAAAAGATTTGTATGTCTTGTGATATAATAGTTCTGTATTGTATGTTTTACATATTATTATCTATTTTAGCAAAAACTCTAATTTTAGAGCATACTTGGTCTGTCTTTAATTTCTTTCCTGTGCAACTAGAGTGTATATGGTTACAGCAGACACTGTGCATAAGCTTGAATGGTGATACCAAACTGGAAAGAGAAGTGTTTTAAATCTGAGGTCTTTATTTAAGTTTTAAGGGATAATTTTTTGTAGAACAAAATTATCACTTAAAACTTAAATAGATATCTGGCCCCCGGAAGACAGAAATATCTGTGCCTGTGCATTGGGTGTGCTAGCAAGAGGTTCACAGTTTGAATCCCTCCAGAACTTGAGACCAAAGGTTGGTTCGAACCCACAAAAACTGACAAGAGGGTTACCTTGTTCAGTTAACTGTTTACAAGACTACTCTCTGAGGTTGGCACTTTGGGAGTAGAGGGCTGACCTGCTGAGTGGGTTTGTGACACTGACCTTTCTTGCTTGGCTACCCTGGTTCCTGCTCTCCTACTTAACTCTCCCCTCCACCCCCATACACAATCTTGTCATAGTTATATTTCCTACACACTTTCCAAAATATGATGCTGTACTGGGGGTGAAGAAGACAAAAAAGTGCATGGTTCTGTTTTCAGTCTGGGGGACTCACAGATGTAGCGGGGGATAGGAAACAGAGTATAGAAAGCCATATCTGACATCTTAGAGAATAATACAGAAATAACAATGATCTAGCATAAACCACCATATAACAGTATAAACATTTTTGAGTAAAACACCGATGAAATGCCACCTGAACATAGCAGTCACAAGGCCATTGATGGAAAAAAGGGATCAGCATCAAAACAATCAGCTACATAAGCAACCATTACATAATTTGAACAATGACAAAGTGGGGGTTTTAAACTAGGGACAATTTAAGGTCTAAGGGAGTTGACGGGGTTCCTTTAAATAAATTATTTGCTGTTGCATCTCCAGGTATTTCATTCTAAGATTTTGCCACATCACATTTGCAAGGTCATGGCTCGGTCAGCAGAAGAACAGAAATAAAGACATGTTGCAGATGGAAGGCGACTCAGGAGTCAAGTCTGAACTGCGCTGCCTAAATCCACTGCAGCCTTTCACCCAGTGTCATTAGTCCGAATCCCCGGATGTACACTCTGACCTACCTGTAATGTCCCTCTCCTCATGCCCACAGTCCCTATACCCCTGTAATGATCTCATCCACCTGAACACTTGGCCAGTCTTAGATCTTGCCAGCTCAGATGGCAATCTTTTCCAACTGTCCACCACCCTCTCCGTGAAGTAACATTTTTTTACGCCCCTTTTATATGTATCCCCTACCAGTTTATACTCATACTCCCCTGGTGCTTGACCCTGCATTAGGCTTGACCCCTCGTTAGGGCTGAACAGTTTATGATTTACCTCTGTTGACCCATAGATGTGTTTTGAGGTCTCATTCATATTACCCCATCCTGTTTTGCCTTAAGCAAGGATGGAGACTTCCAATGTAAACTAGGTGTTGCAGGACATGATGTTGGTAGCTCTGTAGGGGGCACTTACTAACATACTAACATAGTAAAATGCCAGCAGAATAGGCCTAACGGTCTCTCGAGTCTGCTTGATTTTCAGCACCTGCATTGAGGGCTGATTTTGGTGTCCCTCCTCTCCCCCCTGGGTTATACTGTCCCCAGTTCCAGATGTTCCACATGTATTGGGCCTAGTCAGATCTTCCTTCCCCCTGTACCTGTCCCATCCCCTCTTAAACCTGTCCACAGTCTCCACCCCTACCAGCTCCCTGGGTAGTGTATTCCATGGCTCCACCGCCCTTTCAGTGAAATAACATCTCCTCCTCTCCCCTCTGAGCCTGCCCCTTACACCTGTGCCCTTTGTTGCCCCACCCTCCTTCCTCTGGAGCACCCTGACTGGGCCTCCCTTATAGATCCCTTTCGTGTACTTAAAGACCTCCATCATGTCCCCCCGTTCCTCCTCTCCTCCAGGGTGTACATGTCGAGCTCCTTGAGCCTCTCCTCATAGGTCCTCTCCCCCTAGCCCCAGATAATTTTGGTTGCCCTCCTTTGGATCCTCTCTAGGAGTGTAATGTCCCTCTTTAAATGTGGTCTCCAAAACTGCACACAGTACTCGAGGTGTGGCCTAACCAAGCAGTTGTACAGTGGAAGGATCACTTCCGCCTTTCTGGATGTAATTCCCCTGGTGATGCATCCCAGCATCCTATTTGCCCTTGCCGCTGCCCTCCTACAGGTCTCTGAGTTGTTCATTTTGACATTTACCACTACTCCCAGGTCCCTCTCATCCTCCGTGACTTGAATCATGTCTCCTCCCAGGGTATACCCCTGACCTGGATTTCTGACTCTCAGGTGCACTTCCACACATTAAATTTTAGTTTCCATTTTCCTGACCACCTTTCTAGAGCCTCCAGGTCCTCCTGCAAGGCCACCCTCCCCTCCTCCTCATCCATCACTGCACCCAGCTTTGAGTCATCTGCAAAGAGACTCATCTTACTCCTGATCCCCTTCCTGATATCTGAGACATAGGTGTTGAACAGGAGTGGCCCCAGCACTGACCCCTGGGGAATCCCATTAGTAACCCACCTGGGGGATGAGGCTAACCCTCCAACCACTGCCTTCCAAGTAAGCTCAGAGAACCAATTTCCTAACCATCTTAACAACTGTCTCCCTATCCCCATTTCCTTCAGCTTAGCCAGCAGGCCACTGTGGGGAAATGAATCAAATGCCTTGCTAACGTCCAGAAAGAGAATGTCCACTGTCCTACACTGGTCCAGGGCCCTCATCACCCAGTCATAGAACTCAACAAGGTTTGTCTGGCATGATCTTCTCATGACAAAGCCATGCTGCCTATCGTCCAAGTACCCAGTTTGCTCCAGTAACCCCACTAGCCTTTCCTTGATAATACCCTCCATCACCTTGCCGACCACCGATGTCAGGCTAGCAGGCCTGTAATTTCCCACCTTGTCTCTTGATCCCCCCTTTGGATTGGCATGACATGGGCCACCCTCCAGTCCTGGGGCACCCACCCAGTCCTCAGAGAGATGCTGAAAAGCTCCGCTAGAGGGATTGGCAGGACATCTGCTAGTTCCCTCAGCACCCTGGGATGTATCTCATCTAGCCCAGGTGCTTTCTCCATCTGAAGGGACCAGAGGGCTTCCCTTACTCTCTACAGGGATTTCAGCCTGCATGTCCTCCCCCTTTTTACCTTGCACTGCTGTCCCCCCACCTGTCTGTGGTGGCCACTCCCTTTCCTCAGACCTGTCAGGGCCCCTGGTCTCTACCAGTCCCACCCTTCCTTCAGTCTTCCCCCTTCCCCTCGCAAGACATAGCCTCTCCATTCCCCCTTGGTAAAAACTGAGGCAAAGTACTCATTTAGGACTTCTGCCTGTTCCCCTGCCTCCTGTACCCAACCATCCCCTATCCTTATCTTGCTGATCTACCCCCTTACTTTCTTTTTTTCCCCTATGTGTCTAAAGAACCCTTTGTCCCCCCTCCAGATCCCACTGGCCAAGGACTGGTCCTTTTTTGCCTTAGCTGCTCTCACCAACCTGGTGACTCTCTTAATCATCAGCTCATATTCCTCCTGATCCCTTTCACTCCTTGAGCACTTGAAGCACCTATAGGCTGCCTTCTTTTCCCTCACCACCTCCTGTACCTCCTGGGTCCACCAGCAGGGTTTTCTGGCCTTACCAAACTTATGCCTTTCCCTTGCACAGGATCTGGTAACCTCCTGTATTCCCCTCCTAATGATCCCCCACCTGCTGTCAGCATCCATATCCAGCCTTATCCTGTCCAGATGATCTTTCAGGATCCTTCCCATCTCCCTGAAGTCTGCACCCCTAAAGTTGGTTACTACCATCCTTGTTCAGCTTTTCTCCCCCCCAGGTCCAGGAAGAACCAAACTGTGGCATGATCACTCCCCACCAATGGGTCTCTCACCTCTAGGTCCCTAATCTGATCAATGTCCTCCAGGACCACGTCCAGTGTCTGGGCCTCCCTAGTTGGCTCACCCACTTGTTGTGCCAGAAACGCATCCTGGAAGACATCCAGCAGCCTTTGCTCTCTGGCCACTGTTGACATCATAGTCCCCAATCTGTTCCTGGCATGTTGAGGTCCCCCATTACCACTACCCTTCCCTTTACCTAATCTACATTGTCCCTCGAGATTTGCCACCAAACTTTCTTCCAGAACCTCCGTCAATGCTTGTGGTCTGTATACCACTCCAGCCTTTACTGTCCTACCCCCCTGCATTAGTAAGGTGACCCAAATAGCCTCCACATTCCCTTCTGCCTCCTCTACCCCTCCAATACCCATGCCATTTCTGACTAACAGTGCTACACCACCCCATTCCCTCCCCTGTATCATTTCTGAACATAGTATAGCCCTCCAGATTTAGGTCTCACTCATGCCCTTGAGTGGCCAAGGTCTCAGTGACTGCTGCCACATCTACCTCCCCCTTCAACTAGCATCACCTGGAGCTCAGGCATTTTATTTCCTAAGCTCCTGGCATTTATCAGGACCACTCTCCACCCCTTTTCCCTCCTTTCCTTTCTCCCCCTTGAGCTCCCATTTCTCAGCTCCTGCACCCTACCTGTGACCCATTTCCATATCTCCCTAGCCCCCTAGAGGAGTGGAGACCATGCCCCTCATTTATCATACCTGCTGCCCCTTTTTTGATCCCTCTCCCTTTATAAGTTTAAACCCCACCTTTCGCTGATGAATCCAGTTGGTTTGAACTTAAGGATTTCTTTCCTTCCAAATTAAGGTGGAGCCTGTCCCTAGCGTACAGCCCCTCCTCATCCCATGTCTCCCCCAGTCCCCCACCAGGCCATACCCCAATTTCCTGCACCACTCCCTAAGCCACTAATTTATCTCCCTAATCTTCTTCTTGTTTTCCCCACTAGCCCCTGGCACTGTCAGGATTTCTGAAAATGAGATCATACAGCCTATGGAAAGGCATACCCTGGCCAACTCCCGGAACGTTGTCTGAATTTCTAGTTCACTATTACCATTCATGTCATTTGTCCCCAAGTGTACTAGAATTTCCGGGTTCCCCCCTCATTCCTATACTAGTGAATACAGCTCATGCTGGGCCTTGTGCACCGTCAGGCCTGGGTGGCATTTTGTACTGATCAAACAGGTTTTACCCTCCCCCTGCCCCTCCCACTGGATGCCTCTGATCATGGAGTCTCCCAATAGCAGTACTCTAACCTCCCCCTTGCCTCCCTGTTCACCCCTTGGATTCTCCTCCTTCCATGCCCCTCCTCATCCCTTTGTCTGGGTTCTCCCCCCAACTGGCTCCTCACATCTCCCACAATCTGGGAGTCAAAGGTAGCCCCTTCACTATTTTCCCTGGTCACCTCCTCTACCTGTGTCCTGACCTTCTTTATCCCCCCCACCTGAGTACCTTTCATTGTATGTCTTCCCCCACTCCTTACTAATCCATCTGTTCTGTCCATTTGCCTACTTGGCTTTCTGCTCACTATCATCCCATTTACGTGCTGTGCCTTCCTGCCTGTTGTGCTCCCCTGTTCCATACCATCAGCCTCCTCCTTGTTCCCCTGATCCTCCTTTTTCTTCTCCCCCAACCCCTCTACCCCCATCCTGTCCACGTCCCCCTCTATTGCTCCCTTGCCTCTTGCCCCTTCACCCTTTCTATCCATCCCTGCCCCAGCTTCACCAGCAGCATCATCATCCTCCTCCCCCCCATACTCTCCACTTCTACCAATGGGTGTAGAGGGTTAAAACAATTTGTAAGCCTTAGCCCATTCCCCAGTGACCCCCCTGTCCCTACCAACCATCTTGGTTTCCTTTGGACACCCCCAGTCTCTTGCCTACTGCTGTGGAAATTTCCATCTTTTGGGGCCCACCTGCCAGGGTCCCCTAGAGACCCCTGTGTACCCCCATTCCCTCATCCCCTAGTGTGAGCACCCCTTTTCACTCCTCCCCCAGCTTGGGAGGCAGCAGCACCTAGAGCTTCCATGTAGGTGACCGCTTGCCTCCTACCTCTCCAATCCTCCTTCCCAGCACCCCTAGCTGCCTCCAGATCCCCTCTACCTCCTCCTTAAACTGTGCCAGCTGGTAGCACACTGGACATCCCCCAAACTTCCAAGCCCAGTCCAGTATCATGAGCGTACCACACCCTGTGCACCCAACCACCCACCCAAAGACACCTGCTCTAGTGATATGCAGTCCCTTCCCCATCATGACAGCAGTCTTTCTAGGCCAAATTATCAACTCAGTAGTTCTATAGTTTCTCGAGCTACCAGTACCTTTACCTAGATGATCCCCCCCCCCCATACAGCATGCAGACTTTTAAACTTGCAACGCTTGATTGGCTGAACTTTTCCCCACCTGACTATTGGCCTTAAGAGTTTGCTCATAGGAGAAGTTTGAAACTCCTTAAGCTCCTCCCTCCTAGCCTTTATACCCAACCCCAAGTGGCAAACACTTATGAGAAAAAAGATAAATAAGCTCTCCAGAACCTCACCACATCTTCAAACTTCCTCTGCTAACTCTGCTCACAGCAAGAAGATTTAAAATGCCTCAGTGAGGATTTAAACAGAGATTAACTGAAATGCAAACAACCTTGATTGTCTGGCTGTGGTACTGGCCAAAGAACCCTCCTCCACAAGAATACTCTCCAGCCCGCACAGAAAGATTTAAGGATTTATGCCCCTCTAGTCACAGAAAGATTCTAAGGAGTTAGGCCAAATTTAAAACACAACAGCAAAACTTACAAAAACGTATGACAAAAAAGATAAGTAAGCTCTCCAGAACCTCACCACATCTTCAAAATTCCACTTCTGACTCTGCCCACAGCAAGAAGATTTAAAATGCCTTCAACATTCCACTGCTAACTCTGCCCACAGCAAGAAGATTTTAAAAAAATGGTTACAAAAATTAGTTATACCAATGCCCCAGCATTGTGATTGGGGAGGTGCCATGTTTCAGATGAGTGGTTGAAACAGACGTCCTGTCCAATTCTGGTGGTTTTGCAGGTGGATATTAAAGATCCCGTGGTACTTATCAAAAAGAGCAGGAGAATTTCCTTGGTGTCCTGGACAAATTTCCTCATGCACTAATTCACCAACATATCAACCTGGTTCACAGAAGGAGAGTGAACTGCACCAAAACATTGCACTAACATGTAACAGGTGGTAACTATAGAAACATAGGATTTGTCATCAGAAAAGGACTGCCAGGGCCACCCAGATGGTCCCTGCCTAGTCCATCTCCACAGACCCTAATTGGTCTTTGGCGTCCCTTATACCTCCCTACCCATTTCCTAATATTCCTCCACCCCATCCATTCTTGAAGCCCCTTACTGTTCTAACCTTCCCCACTTCTGCTGGCAGTCTATTCCACATATCCAGCATTCTTTCAATGAAGTAGTATTTACTCACATCACTCCTAACCTTCACTCCCAGCTTCACAGCATGCCTTCTGGTTCTGATGCTCTTCCTCATTTGAAAGACTTCCCTCCTGCACCCATACCCCCCCCTTGCAGTAGTTGTAGGCTGTCTCTCTCATGCCTCTTCTCACTCTATCTTCAGAATGTACATAGTGAGATTCCTCAGTCTCTCCTCATAGGGCATTTGGTAGAACCCCTGCATCATTTTAGTAGCCCTCCTCTGGACTGCCTCCACCTTGTCTATGTCTTTTCTGAGGAGTGGCCTCCAGAACCAGACACAATATTCCAGGTGGGATCTCACCGGTGAGCAATATAGTGGCAACCCCCCCATTGGAGATACCTCTCTATGCATATCAGCATCCCACTGGCCCTACCCTCTACTTTGTCATAATGCCTTGCCACTTTGAGCTCATCAGATATGATAAGCCCAAGGTCCCTTTCCTGCTTGTATATAGTCTATACATACAGTACCATATAGTAAGTGGTCCACAGTTAAAGAACAGCCAAGCTAGGCTTGCCTTAAAAGTGCAAGAGGTGTGCAGCATGCCCCATGTGAATCCAACAAAAACATTTACAAGTTGTAACACTAACAAAACTTTCCATATTAGACAGAGTATTACTTGTGACACTGAGGGCATTATCTGCTTAGCAACCTGTAGAAGTGAAGTTTTCTATGTAGGCAAAACCAGCAGATGTTTTAAAACAAGAGAACATGTTACGGCCATACAAAGAAAATATATCACTTATGCTACTGCTGTACATGTCACCACCTCTTTAGACCCCTCAAAACAGTGTTTTCAGTTCACTGCAATAGACAGTGTTCATAGAAATCCAAGGGGAGGAGATTCTGAAAATCTAATGTTTATTAAGGAAAACTTCTGGATCATTACCCCTGATGCCACAAAGAAGCCAGGATGGAATACACAGTTGGATGTGCTCTCTTATTTAAAAAGAAAAAGGAAATAATTCAGGTTCCCATATTTTAAGATAAGTAATGACCTCTAAATTCTTCTGTTCAGCAGAAGTCTTAGACTATTACAGTAGGGGCCTTATGCTTCAGATATTTACTGCTTGTTGTAGTTCTGTGATTTTGTATCTGGTTCCAATATTTTGGTTCTGGTGTTGTCTCTCCCTAGTGAGTTCCCCCACCCTCTCGACTTGCACTGTGATTGGATTATGACTATGACTGAATACTGTTCTGATTTACTAACTTAATATTTATGAAATAGTCAACATTTTAACTTTTATATACCTCTTTTTTCTTTTTTCTTTTTGTTTATCTTTTCATATTTATAACCTCACGCTCTCCCTTCTATCCCATCCCCCCCACTACCTAACAACCCTTCCCCCCTTCTTTAACCCTTCTATCCTAGGCTCCTTAAGTCTATTTCTTCCACTTTATTTCTCTCAGTTTTTCTTCTCCCACCCCAGTCTGACTCTTTTTAACTTTTTTTTCCTTATTCTTTTTAGGTTTGCTTGCCTGCATGTGCAAGAAACATCTTGGGACAGTATGGCATTGTACAGGTGTGCTGCTGTTCTGGCCAATGCGGCTGAAGCTGCGTTGGGCTCGTCCCTCACCACCAATCACTTCACAACCTGCCTATGACAGCAGTCTAAGGGAAACGGTCTCAACTTGAAAGAAATGTACTGCTGCAATCAGGCTTTTATGTCTTCAGTGATTTACATAAATAACACACCCCGTCACACCCATATACCTTCTTTCCCAATAAGCACCCTGCCAACACAAGTAATACTTCTGTGCAAGGAAAAAGCTTTCTCTGGTGGCTGCTTTCTTCTTTTCTTTTTTTGAAATTTAATATGCTTTATTTAAATTCCACCATACAGTGCAGAGCATATGTAAAGATAACACACATACAAGCATTACAATACAAAGTACAGGTGATTGTCTACCCTTATCACCCCATCCTCCCTGTAACCCACCCAGTCCCACTCCTCATTTCCCTGGATACCCCCCTACCCCAAACCACTCACCCCTTCCCCACCCCACGGGAGTAATTGTGTGGAGGAAGGGCATGCCAAAAACATTTAGAAGAAATAGAAGTGGGTGCCAACTGATTGCCAACCAAGCAATCCTTATGTAGGGATCCACATGAATAAATAGGGGAGTTGAAAAACAGTTTATATGTGCTTAACTATAGACAGCTACCATACAGGTCCTCCCCAGGGCCTAACTGTTCCACCATAAGATGCAGAGGTAATAGACCATAACATGCGAAGTTTTTCCCCACCTTACCTAATATTGGGCCATCCTATCCTTAATATTAGCTATTGATCTTTCTAACTTAAGGTTGTAAAAAAATTCCGTGACCCATTCCTGGTAGGAGAGAGTAAGCTGGTCCTTCCAGTGTCGCAGTACCATTTTTTAACTGATAGGGAAATGAGGTTGATATGATACACTTTCTTCTTTTCTGTGAAGTGCCCTGGAAAGAGTAGTTATTTTTTCCTGCAAGGACACGCTTACTGTGGTGGCCACTTGCTAATGATTTCCCACGACATGTCTTCTTGTGCTTCAGCTGGTCGCTCTTCTTGTTCTTAAAGCACAAGAAGACTGATCAGCAAAGTAATTTTTTGTGAAGACAACATTATTAGTATTTGCTAGCCTGCTTTAACCACCTCTAGCGACTTGGGCTGCTGGTTTCTGTGGGACTCCACTCCTCAGTCCTGCCTAAGGGTCACACGCACACGAAGTGCATATTTACCTCGCAGCTCTTTGTCACTAAAATCAGGGACACTAACGCTGAAGTTATTGGGCTCTGATTGGCAAAATGTGGGTGAAATGAGGGGTTCTGCCACTGGACTGCAAAATACAGAAGCTGGGACTAGTAAGCACATCATCAGATCTATCTGGCAATAGGAATTCATAATATGAACTGCAAATTTGTAATTAGCTGTGCAAGGTTAATATTTATTTAGCGGCAATTATGATTTTCAGCTTGAAGGTTGTGGGTGCTCTGGAAACTATTGTATTTAGCTGTGTAAGGTTAATATTTATTCAGCATCAGCAATTATGATTTTTAGTTTAACACTTGAGTTCACACAGCAACACTCTGTGAAATGTAATAACAGTTTGATTCCTCAAAATCTGTCCGTCCCACATTCGACCCACACTGGAGAGGCACTATGCTCTGACAGGTGAAAACTAAACCTAGCCTTCTGAAGTAGTCATTTGTAACACTTTAGGCCCTGTACACATTAGGCTAGTTAAAACGTTTTAAGGTGCTTAAAACGTTTTAACTAGTGCAAACACGGCACCTGTCCACATTTAAGCACGGTTTCAAAGCATGTTAGGAAATTGTGCTTAAACCCTGCTGTGAGCTAGTCTCAAGTCTGTTTTTAAAAATGGTTTTATGAGAGAACGCATGTTACCCTGTAGTGTGGACTGGAGTCTGCATATTGCTCCTCCAGGAAGCATGTTAAGGGTCGTGGAGAACCTGTTTTAAAAAACATTACTGGAGGCAGATGCAGATGGGAGTCGGCTGTGGAATAACTGAGTTAAAACTCTGTTGAAGACTGATCTGGACAGGCTGCTGTGATGAGTTTAAAAATGTTTTTAAAACATTTTTTAAACCAGTTCAAATCTTCAGCTCTAATGTGTACAGGGCTTTAGTGTGCTAAATTATAATTAAACTTGGCACAAATGAAGACAGCTTTATGTCTAACAATGTGTCCCACATTGTCCTACATTTCAGTGTCAAAAGGTTGAGTGGTATGATTCTGAGGGATAAAATGAGGGGCATGATTTCAAATGGAAAGGCCATTTTTTAAATGGAATCCCGACACTGGCCGTGAATGAAAGAGAAAGGCTTTCGCTTTCCAACTTGGGAGTGAAAGCCTTTTCATTTCCATTATTCTCAGTGGGCACAGCACTGTGTTGTTAGCTGGAATAAATAAACTGTTTCTACAGAGATGCTATGAATGCCTCTAGTGTGTATACATGCTGTCAAATGTGAGTTTTCCTTACTGACCTCCATTCTTGCGGGCATAGTCTCTGAAAGTCTGACTCTGAAGCCTTTAGAGTTTTTTTTCTTATCCTTGTTACACATCTTATGTACCATGGATTGTGGTAGTTGTTTGTATACTATTGATATGCTGACAGAGGCCACTACACAGAAATCAGCACTTCAGCAGAGCTCAGTCAGACCCTGTTCCAGGTGATGCGCATTCAAATAGTGAATGCTGTAGGAAATCATGAACGTATATACACTCACTGTTTCACAAACTGTGAATGACATCATGATGTACTGATTGACAGAGCAGCAGCATTTAAGAATCAAAGGAAAATGCAGAATAAAAATGTAAAATCTACCTAACCAGCATACAACGTAATTACATCAGTAACAATACTTAAATCTTTTGTCATGCTTGAGGAAAAGGAAAAACTCCTTCCATTGTGAAATGTTTCCAGTAATTATTTTAAAAATATGGGAACCTATGTAGCCCAGTATTTAAGATTTGCTGAGTATGTTAAGCAGGCAGTGATGGACTCATCTTTGGGATGGCTGCATCTTTGGGATGTGCAGGCATTTGCAATAAGGCATGGGAGAGAAATTAAAGAAGCTAAAAGGTATGATGCATTCCCATACTGCCGCCTTCAAATATTCCATACTGGCAGAAGAAATCAGCTATTCAGAGTCTGCCTCATGAGAAACTAGGAGCTCATGCATTTAGCCCTAATGTAGAGAAGGATTACATAGCAAAAGAGGTAGCAGAAACAAGAGGCCCCTTCACTCACTGCTGTGCCTTCTTCTACAATTTTGTTACTCCAAAAGTGCGACCATGGATTGACTGACACCCTTGTTTCATGTGGCACTGGATTAAGTGGTGCATTCTAGGATTTCTCCATTCAAGCTTTGGCTGTAGGAATTCAAACACCATTAGCCACATGTGAGCATAATTTCCAAAAGAAAGTCTCCCCATAGTGTGACCTGTTCTTCCCAGTCCCTGCAGAAGCCATTTATAATATGCTGGCTATGATACAGATAAGGTTAGCCAACAAGTTCTTGCAGCTGGTTCTGTCTTGCAAAGTGTTTTAGGGGGGACACAAACAATAGAGAAGCAGAGAGAGTCGCAGTGGTGACAGCATGGATAGTTGGTCAAGTTGGAACAAGTTTCACCATCACCAGAACAAATACAAAAATGTTTCAGTTTGTTCTGATGACGGTCAAACTCGCTCCTACTCAACAAACCATCCATGTTGTCACCACTGCCACTCCATCTGTTTCTTTCTGTTGACAGATCTCCTGCCTGTTTGAACATCATGCGATTTGAGTCCTGCTGATAATATCTGTCAGTGATTTACATAAAATTGGAAAATCATTTTGAGCAACAATCTAGGATGACCAAATAGGAATACATTACATCACATTTGAGTTTGCTAAAAAAAAATGTTGATTCTGTTTGGGAATCATGAAGTGGTTCCTTTTTACATGAGTTGGACGGTTTGGAATAGTACCCTGTCCCAGTTGTTATGGAGAAAGTGTTTAAATACAAGGATCTGTTATGTTCTATTCCTTTTCTGTCTGGTTGCACAACCAAATTTTCTTGTGAGACCTAGAATTTGATCACCCTGACAGTCTCACACTTATTTGCCTCTCACTGTCTCTCAGCCTTCCCTTGCTGTCTGTCTTTTTTCCTCCCTTGCATATCTGCTGATATAAAAATATATGCAAATCATTATGTAGAAATGTAACTGATAGTGGGATCCCTTTGTTTAGACATTATATAGTGTTAATTTTTTAAATGTATATAATTGTGGTTTGAAATGATTGCAAAAAAGCTATTGGAAACTCGAGAGGTTACCTGATTGCAAATTTTTAAGCCTTTTCCAGTAGAGCTGTGAAAAAGGGACCTTAGCTCAGGTGCACTGTGTTCCTGCCTTGCACCTGCCTGAAACATACAAGAAACAGAATGCTTGTTACGAATGAGGGTTGGAAGGACTGATAAGAGAGCATAGCTGCAATTGCTGGAAGAAGAAAAGAAACACAGAGATTGAAGGAAAACTCTAATGGATCTTTATTTTATTTTGCCTTTGTAAATTCTGAACAAGTTTCTTTTTCTATGTCACTGCTATTGTAAATAACTCTTTTGGTGAATTCTACAACTGCTCCTGGTTTTCCTATGCTTCCTGACCTGTGCCTCGATGACAGTCAGCAATGATGGATGAGCAATTACCAAAGAGCTGTTAAATTCTGCAGACCATTACAAGAGGCCGCAGCATGGTGGTAGCAGTGATTGTTTTGTTTGCTATTTCACACTTTTAATAACCAGTCTTTTAGGTGTGGTATAAGCACATGAATGGATTTCAACATACATCTTGTCAGTTACACTACACATTGAACCCTTTCTATAGTGCACATTTCAAGAGTTGTAACTACCCAGACAAGTCTAAGGCTAAACCATCCTAAGGACTTTGCCAGACTAAATTTTGTATAGTTATGGGCATGCACTAAGTTTGAAATAGCTCAATGTACAAGAGCTGACTGGAGCAATTCCCTGCAGCAACATACAAAACAAAATATATGACAAGCAGATTCTTTGAATTCTCACAGTGGCAATAGACTATAAATACCTTTCATTCTGCTGATTTATTCTTTTCTGCTTATAGTGTAGATTAATTGAGAAAATATTAAGTATTCTCAGTGGGTACAGTACTGTGTTGTTAGCTGGAATAAAGAAACTGTTTCTACAGAGATGCTGTGAATGCCTCCAGTGTGGACACGTGCTGGCGAGTGTGAGTTTTCTTTATCAAACTCAGCTCATGTTGATATATGCTCTGAAAGCGTGACTATGGAGCCTTTAGAGTTTTTTTTTATCCTTGTTACATATCTTATGTACCATGGATTGAGGTACTTGTTTGGATACTGTCTGACATGCTGACAGAGGCTGCAACAGGGAAATCAGCACTTTGGCAGAGCTCAGTCGAACCCTGTTCCAGGCGATGCACATTCAAACAGTAAATGCTGTAGGAAATCATGAACGTACATCCACTCACTGTTTCATAGACTGCGAATGACTTCATGATGCATTGATTGACAGAGAAGCAGCATAAAGTATTTACATCAGTAACAAGTACTTGAAACAGTGTAGAAAATTAAGTCAGTTTGAATTATGCCTACATTTTAAACTAAATTAGCTGACAGTGACCCATTGAAACATTTTTTTCCTTTAAATTGTATGCTTAGAACCCTGTTCCAAGTGCTGCACATTCAAACAGTAAATGCAAGACACTTTTGATGACAGTTATTTTATTTTAAATAGCAGGAACATTTTTTTATTAAACTGACACTGTCAACTCCTCATTGGCAGCTTTTCTTTCAAGCTGATTTCCCTGAGACAAATAAGCACTATGATCTTTGGGGTCAGATCATTTTTTTAGCTTCCCTTTCTGTGTAAACTTATCATACTCCTTTTACTTTTTCTATACCCCCAAAACTGTCCCTAAAACTGATGCATGGAGCTCTCTCGGAAGCTGGTTCTCCAAACTTAAATACAAATAGAGGCTGTTGCTCCATGTGTCCTGCATTTTGCCTATACACTTTTAACGACAGTTATTTTATTTTAAATAGCAGGAACTTTTTTTTATTAAATTGACACGGTCAACCCCTCCGTGGCAGCTTTTCAGTACAAACATCCCACCGAGCTCATCCAACAGCCTGCTTTCCATATATCTACATCTATAGCAGGCTAATGCTCCCTGAGGCTGATTTCTCACTTTCACAATAATTTACCTAAGAAATTAGCACCGTGACCTGTGGGGTAAGATTTTTTTTTGTGCCCCTTACTTACAGGTTGCAGATAAATTAAAATGTGTCCAAACTAGACAGAAAATGAAGTGCAGTTCTATTAGCACCAAGCAGCATTCTGCCCTTGCAAGGGTGCTGAGGGCCAATAAAAGGGGAAGCAGCATGCAGTGTTCCTAGCCAGAACCAATTCAATTTCATTACAGTTTTACAAACCAAGCTAGTTCATTGACAACTTATTTGAAATTCTTATGTGCACTATTCCAGATGTTAATATTTCAGTTTACACAGTCTAACCAATTAGAGTTTTGTGGCTCCACTTTCAAACAAACGAGCAAAAGAGCTCAGGCGAATCACATGACTGACATCAGGATTTTATAGAGAGGTCAGTTAATTAATAGTTCATATGTGTAGTACAAAATACCAAGGCTACTTCAGAAACTGTGTTTAAGAAAATTAAAGTTGCAGTGTGTCCATTTCAAACGATCTGTCTGTAAACTCCTGATTTCAGTCAAGTCATGAGCCTAAGCTCTTTGTTTGAAAGTGGAGCCAACATTCAAATTGGTTAGCTTGTGTAAGCTTAAATAATGGTGCTTGGAATAGTGCACATAACAAATTCAACTAAGTTGTCAATGGACTGGCTTGGTTTGTAAAACTGTAATGCAAGCCTTGTGACAAGCTTCAGACCCTTACCGTTGGAGGTCTGGCAGTGGAGTTAAATAAGCTTATCTTTCAGGCTGAGATATTGGCATTTTTGGAAAAAAACAAAAACAATTAATGCCCAACATAATAGTATAACAAGCACAGAAAATAAGGAGTTTGTATGTGAAGCAATCATAGGCACCATGCGGAACTTGTATCGTTTTACATTGTAGTGTGAAAAGACTGAATGACTGCCAGTTCTCTTTCTATGAACTGAATGTTCTAAAGCTTCCTGAGAAGCCAATTATCAAATTCTCCCCTCCCCTCCCCTTTCAGCTGTCATCCAGTCCCTTGACACTTGGGTGGGAAGCTGAAAGGTGATTTCTCCTTTACATTCCATGCAGGCTGCTTAGAATGTATTCTACTGCAGAGGCTGCAACAGTTGGCAGCAGATGTAAATTATCTGGGGCCATCCTCCCAGGACCTGGGAAGGAGGAGGGAGGGGGGAAGATAGAGGTGATCCCAAGGGGAATAAGCAGGGTCCATGGATTGGACACGGGACCAGCAGGGCCTCCCACTTGGGAGTGGGAGTCAACATCCTGTGGGAGGAGGAGAAAGAGGAATTTTTAGGGATGTTAGCCAGCAGTCCTTCCTCTTTCTCCTCTTGCCCTGCAAGGATCAAGATGGGTGGTCAGCCGGTCAGCCAGGTAAAGGCCTAGCAGGCCAGAGGGAGCATGAGGCCTGGGGGCTGGATTGGGCAGGGCAAAGGGGGAACTGCATCATTATTAGGCAATGTGGTAGTGGCTAGACTCTGGGCTCTGATTCTGGGCTTAATCCAGCACCCACCAGTGAATATGCTGAATGGTCCTTTCTGGAGGTTTTAATTGGCACAGTGCTCCCTGGCCCATTTTGGTCAGCCCCCACTCTTGCACAGACAGAAGGTAGTTATCAAGAATCGGTTTGGGTACCTGCAAGTGTGGGTGAGTGCTGGTAGAGTTGCATGTGGAGTTCAGTCCCACTGTTCTGCTGCTCCGGTAGCTCCCATGGGGCATGGGGCATGTAGCAGAGCTATCTGGCAATCCATGGCAGTGGTGGCTGGATAAGGGGGCCTCAAGATGTGTGGGCAGTCCTGGCACAAGTTCAGCACCTCAAGGAGGGTCTTCCAGCCACAACCTGGTCTTTCGGGGGGGGGCAGGCAGTTCCCATTGGGAGACGTGTGGGGCCAAGTATGGCCTGCCTTCTCTGCTTTCTGGTGGTGTGCTTGTGAGGGTGATTGTCCATCAAGGCAAAGGTGAGCTGAGTTGAGAGCTTGATGAGCACCAACAGCTGACCATGGAGGGCAGAGGCCATGAAGGGCTGACTGGGTGGCTGGATCAGGCTTTTCAGGGGACATAGTGGGGTGCAGGCTCATGGTACAGATTGGGGAGCTCCTGTTTTGGAACTTTGCAGATGCTGGGTGGTCTCATGAGAGGTGGCTGCATGCAGATTGGCTGTAAGGTCCAGTGAGACTCTTGGCAGTCATCTTGGGGATGGCACAGTGATGTGCGGTGGCCCACAGCTTGGGATTACTGCCAACCAGCTTGCAGTGGGGTTTGTGGCAAGCAATTAGGACAGGCAAAGTAAAAAAAAAAAAAAAAAAAAATATATATATATATATTTCATGGCAAACAAACTCAGTTTAATGCATCAGTAAGGGTTGTTCCACAGTGACAAAAGAGAGGAAATTCAGTGTTAGGGTTGCCACCCCTAGCACCCCAAGCCCACCCCGTCCCAACCAACAGACATCGGTGTGTGCATTGGGATCATCGGTCCTAACTCTCACCCCGTCCCATGCATAAGAAAGCTGAGGTGATGCAGTATAGGAGAATGGGGTGAGAGTTAGGATAGATGACCCCAATGCACACCTGATGCCTGTTGGTGGGGATGGGGTGGGCTTGGGTACAAAGGGTGGCAACCCTAACACAGAATTTCCTCACTTTTGTCGCTGTGGAACAACCCTAACTGATGCATTAAAATGATTTTTTTTTGCCATGAATTTCCCTTCTTTTTGAGAATGAGCACTATAAATAGTGAATGGAATGTGATTTTTTGTCACATAATAATGCTAACAGTAAAGCAAACGCAAGCGCAAATGGTGACGCACATGGTGATGCAAATGTAAATGGTAATGCAAATGGTAAAAGAAACACAAGCACAAATGTTAATGAAAACAGAAATGGTAACGCAAATGTTAACAGCAACAGAAATGCAAACGTTAATGAAAACAGTAGTGTAAACGGTAACACCAGAGGAAATGCAAATGGTAAGAAAAATGCAAATGGCAACACAAAAGCAAACATAAATGCAAATGGTTAAGGCAATGGTGCCACAGAAGGAAACAGCAGTGCAATTGGCAATGGAAATGCAACCAAAAATGCAAACGCTAAGGGCAACAGAAACGCAAACAGTGATGATGCAAACAGTAATGGTAGCACCACTGGAAATGCAAACAGTTACAGTAACAGCAATGATGATGCCAAAGCGCACAGTAACACAAATGGAAATGCAAATGCAAGCATGTATGGAAATATAAATGGTAATGCGCACGGTCACGGTACCGCAATTGGAAATGCAAATGCTAATGGTAACAGCAATGATGACACCAAAGGAAACACAAACATAAATGCAAACGGAAGCGCATATGCAAATGCAAATGGTAATGCATACGGTGGCGTTGATGGGAACGCTAATGCAAACGGTCATGGAAATGCAGGTAGAAATGCTAACTGTAACAGTAACAGAAGTGCACAATACCTTTATTTTCCCCAAAAGCTGCATAGTGAATACAAGGAATGTTTGCATAATAATGGACCTTGAAGCAGAAAATGAGCACTTGGAATACTAAATTGCTTATATTTCAGGAACCGTATGACATAGAAAAAAATAATTTGTAATTATCCTGGCTAGTTTTGCACCTAAGCATTTTTCAAATGAAAAGTCCGTATCTCAAAGCATTTCCGAGATACAGGCCCCGAAAGGCATGGCGGACGCTGTAATGTTAGTCTATGGGAAAAATAGTCAAATTTGTACCGTAACTTTGCAGCCCTCTAATATTTTGTCACCAAACCACCAAAAGGCACATCTGTGGGATCTTGGCTTTTCTCCCTCTAAATTTCAGCCCAAAAGACCAAACTGTTCTTTTGCAGCAGGGTGGCAAATATTTCCTATTGATTTGGGCATAGTGTCGCAAATCATGACACTTTCGCGAAAAAAATCATGGAAGTGTTGCAAGTGTGACACTACTTTGCCACACTACAGTTTACAAAAATTTGAAAAACATATTTCTGGGGTGTTTAACTCCCCAAAAAAGCATGACTAGCATCCTCAGGGCTCGACTAGGTGGACACAAAATAATTATGTCCCTAGACGGTCCCAAATTTAAATGCCAAGCATTTCTGTGGCCAGTAACTGAAAAAGAAATGGTTGACTCACGACACTACAGGGGTCATTTGCAACACTAAAAACTGCATTTGCAACACTGTCAAACTTTTTGTTAACTTTTCCCATTGACTATAATGGGAAACTTGTTTTTTGATTAACTTTTGAACCGTTTAATATTTTTTCATGAAATCTTTGAGAGGCACATCAGGGACCCTGTCCGCATGTTCCCTGAAGGTTTTGGATAGGTCGCGCAAACCATGCGACCTGTATGCACGAGCAAAGAATGCACAAAAAAGCATAAATGTGACTTTCTATTGGGCTTTATAGCTCCGCAACTGTATATCCAACATTATGAAACTTGGCAGATCCAGAGATCTAAGGTACTGCTCCACACGTGCAGAATTTCAGATGAATCCGTCATACAGTGACAAAGTTATTAAGCTGCAAAATTTCACACTTTCACCTTAAATGGGGTACCCAACCCTAACTATAGTGGCACTACCGTGCCACTATACATATATAGATAGATATAGATATAGATATATCAAGAGGGAATGAAAATGGGATCGATGGAAGGGGTCATCACCAGCAAGGGATGAAGAGGTATCTGCCAGCCAGGGAGAACTTGTGACTGGGAGTTCTGGCTAAGCAGATGACCCAGGTTCAAATCCTATCACACCATGGGGAAGAAGGGGGAACGTTCACAGCCTCCGCTGGCATAGTGAGGCTGAGGTGTTGCTGTCCTTCAGTGCAATGCAGCTATTATTATAATTATAAATCAATAGTAAAAATCAGGAAATGCATATTATATAAATAATTAAAGAGGCATCATAATAATAAATATAATAAACCACATAAATAAAAACAAGATAGCACACGCACGATGCCAGGCATGGTCGAAGTCCTCCCCCCCACCCCTACCAATAATATCCTGGGCCATGGACTGAGGTGCATTGAACTCAGGCATGGTGGGGTCACAGGGGGGAGGGGCCAGGGGAGCAGCCCCTCTCAAAGAGAAGGACGGTAGGGGGGTGTTTGGAGGAATGCGGCTCCAAATATTAACCGGTGCCCGATGGAGCAGTGTGTTAGCGTGTCTATCTTTATCCAGTGCTAACTGCTCTCACTTGCTCATTCACAAACTATAAATGGAATTCTAAATGAGGGGTGCTACTGTGTGTGGCATACATCAACAAAAACAACAAGTCAGAGCACACCCAGACTCTCCCCAAAAAAATTAAATGTAACAATAAGCATATTCTTTCAGCCTGGATTGGCAACTTACTATTTTGATTTCAAAAGGAGTAGGGGTCTCTTGGTATTCACCTCAGATCCCTGCTGTTAAGTCACCCAGCTACCAACATTGAGATAGACCACCCATCAGCTGGGTCCCTACTCTAAACTGCATCTGCCTCCAATGGCTTACCTTTATATAGGGTACATCAGCCTAAAACTGGATTAATTAAGGTGTGGTCCCCAGCCAATGTGCAGGTAACTAGTGGGGAACTAGCTAAATTAGAAAGCCATACTTCTCCATTTACAAACTTTATCCAATGTTAACTGCTCACCCTTGCTCACTTGCAAACTATAAATGGGATTCTAAATGATAGGTGTTACTATATATGGCATACATCAATAAAAACAAGAAGTCAGAGTCGACCCTGACCCCCTCAAGGGTAAATGTAACAGTTTAGAGTAGGGACCCAGATGATGGGTGGTGTACCTCAACATTGGTAGCTGGGTGACTTCACAGCAGGGCCCTGCGGTGACTACCAGGAGACCCCTCCACTCCCTTTGAAATCAAAATAGTAAGTTGCCAATCCAGGCTGAAAGAATATGTTAATTGTTTCATTTACCCTTTGGGGGGGTCAGGGTGTGCTCTGACTTGTTGTTTTTGTTGGCGTGTCTAACTAGTCTCTGGGGATGGGGAAACTTTCAATGTGTTTAATATGTCAGCCCACCAGAGGAAGCCTTCAGCAAAGGCTATGTAGGGCCTGGAGTTGCAGCTGCAGAAGATGTACCGAAAGAAGAGGACAGCATGGCTGGAAGCCTGCCTTGAGGGTCTGGAGGGCCCATTGACATCAGCAGTGGGAGGGCTGCCAGTGAAGAAGTGGCCAGCTTAGGGCCAGGTAGCACCACCAGCGAAGGTACCCAGGACACTGGGGGAGTAAGCAGCGAGCTGAGGTAAGGCAACTGAGAGATGGTGATGTGCTTCAGGTGCTCGACGCGGCCCTGGGGGTGGTGAACAGGAGCAGGATGAGCCTGAGACTATAGGAGGGAAGGCAGACATTGACATACCCCAGGCAGCAGACTGCCGCTGAGGGTGAAAGGGCCCAAAGGGCCTTCTCGGTGGGCAGTTTGGAGCAGGCAGGGATAGATGCTCAATTAGATAGACTTCTGGACCTAATGGAGGTGATGGAAAAAGCTGGAGGAAAGGATTTGGCCATTGGGGTGGCCGACGTTCCTGCCCTGGCTACTTCCTAGACTCCTCTGCCCCCACCGAGTTCCTACTCTGAGTTGGATAACCAGTTAGGGTCCCACCTCGTGGACAATGTTAGATGGCAAATCTGGAACAGGGAGTACGTGGACATGTTCTCCCTGTTAAATAGGCCAGTTGAGTGGTGGCCTTCTCCATCTATGTGGGTACTATCCTGCAGGCAGACAAGGACCAAGGGCTGGGGCTATACACCTACCAGAACAGAATTACACTCATGCACCATAGGAAGAGAGGGGTAGCATGGCTATGGAATGATGAGGAGTTTAGGAGGAGGTGGCAGAAGGACAGTTCCCTAGGATGGGGAATGGAGGATATGACCCTCCTGGAGGACATCATGCGTGAGGGGTAGTGCATACCAACAGTGGCCTGCCACTGTGGGCAGCCCCGCAACAGAAAGCAGAGAGGGCCACTACCCTGTCGCAAGCATGCTATGCCTACAACCAAGCAAAGTGCACTTGGGCAGCGTGTCATTTTTGGCACACCTACTTGGTCTGTGGACAACAACAACCCTTCATCCAGTGCACCTCATCATGCTCCCTGAGAGGGGGATTTAAGGGAGTGCACAAGAAGCCAGGGAAGCCATAAGTCAACAAACCTGCCCACCCTGGTAAGGGAGGACAGGATTAGCCCATGGCTGGCCCAGTAGCCAGATAGGGAGGCTGCGAACCTGTTAGAGGAAGGATTCATGGTGGGTTTCAGGATCCAATATGATGGCCCGGGGGGGGGGGACACAAAGCCGGGAACCTGAAATCCACACGTGATTGTCCACAGGTAGTCCAGGAGAAAATGGAGAAGGAGAGGTGGCTGGGGAGAGTTATCGGGCCATTTAGCATCCCACCATGCCCGTCACTTAGGGTATCACCCATTGGCTTGGTACTGAAGAAAGCACCGGGGGAATTCAGAATGATAAATCACCTCTCCTATCTGGAAGTGGACTCAGAGAATTATCATATCGACCCACAATATACAGCAGTGCAATATGAATCATTTGATAGGGTGGTAGAGGTAGTGTGTGGGGCAGTTTCCTGAGCACTCATGGCAAAGGTAGACATAGAGTCAGTGTTCAGGTTGCTACCTGTCCACCCAGATGACAGGGAACTGCTGGGCATGAAATTTGAGAGGCAGTACTATGTACACAATTGCATGCCCATGGGGTGTGCGGTGGCATGTGTAGTATTTGAGAAATTTAGTTGCTTTCTGCATTGGGTGACGCAGGTGCAGTCAGGTAACCAGGCAGTGGTCCACTACCTCAGCAACTTTCTGTAGGTTGGGCTGGATAGGATGGCGGTTTGCAAGAACATGCTGGCCATGTATGTGGCAATCTGTCAGAACTTTGGGGTGCCTTTGGCACCAGGGAAGGTGGAATCCCCAACAAGGGTCTTGGTCTTTTTGGGGATTGAGATTGACACCAACAGGCTGTGCTGCTTGCCACAGAACAAGGTTACCGCACTCAGACGCATTGTGGACTCCATGGAAGGTGCTTAGAAGGTGACTTTGCAGCAGTTATAACAGCAGGTGGGATACCTCAGTTTTGCGTGTTGGGTCATTCCCATGGGTCGCACCTTTCTGTGCCATACGGCCAAGCTGGGCAAAGAGTGCTCCAAACCACAGCATAGGTTGTGAGTGAAAGAGGGTTTCTGGGAGGATTTACATGTGTGGAGGGTCTTCTTCGGCCATTTCAATGGAGTGGTGTTGTAGCAGGCCATAGAAGTGGGCCAACCACTACAACTCTTCACAGATGTGGCAGAAGGCCTAGGGTTTGGTGTGTACTTCCAGGGGCAATGGTGTGTGGGGAGCTGGCTGCTGTAGTGGACAGAAGTAGGCTTACACACCAACATTATGCTACTGGAATTCTTTCCCATAGTGGTGGCACTGTGCTTATGTGGACCGCAACTGATAGATCGCAAGATCTTATTACACTTAAATAACATGGGGGTAGTCCACATCATCAACGGCAGCTGGGGCTGAAGGGCCAACAGGGGGACTTGATGTGCCTTTTTATTTTAAAATGTTTGCTGCTGAACATCACATTCAAGGCCATACACATACCTGGGACTGACAATGGAATTGCTGATGTTTTATCTTGTTCACAGTAGCAAAGTTTTCAGGAGCTGGCTCCAGCAGTGGAGCAGTGGCCATGGATGGTACCTCCCTTCTTGTGGAGGGTAGTGACATCTCAATGTGGAAATGCATAGGTAATTCCATTGCACTGAGGACAAGGGAAGTATACAGGAGGGGGGTAGAACACTACCTGTGCATATGGGCACAGCAGGGTTGATCGGAGGATTGGCTCATTCCGGTGAAACAGCTGCGCAAGTACATCATGCTGTCAAAGCAGAATAGGGTCACACTGGGATGGCGTGCAGGCACCTTGCTGGCTTGTCTTGGTTCTCTGGGGCTCTGGGGGTCACCGACAATACAAAGACTTTCAAGGTGCAGAAAGTGCTAAAAGGGTGAGAGGAGTTAGCAGTTTCCCACCAGGACATGAGTCGCCCCATCACTCCGGCGATCTGGAAAGCATTTGTGGGGCCATTCCCAAGGTTTGCTGGTCCCTGTTCAAGGTGCTGTTGTTTAATGTCATGTGCTTTGGGCTTTCAGAATGCTGGAGTTAACGCAGTCCACCCAATTTACGAAGGTCATCGGGTTGGAATTAGGGGATGTTGTAGCAACTGAGAGGGGTGCATGGGTGAGTCTTAGAAAGAGTAAAATGGACCAGGGATGGAAGGTCCACAGTTGCCTGGTGGAAGCAACACCAGGGGTGTCCTGGAAGGTCCAAGACAGAGTGTGGGCTTATGTGTGGCTGTAAACCCCCAACAAGCGGGGGGGGGCATTCTTTCAGCACGCAGATGGCAGGCCTGTCACGGCCTATCACTTTAGAGCTATCCTGGCCAGGGTAGTGCAGGAGGTAAGGTTGAACCCAAGGGAGTTTGGGGAACACTCTTTCAGGATCGGGGCAGCCACAAATGCCAGGAGCCTGGGGTGGATGGATGGACAGATCCGGACACTGGGACGCTGGAGATCGCAGGCGTTCTTGAGGTATGTGCGCCCACATTTACAATAACAGCTTTTGTTTCTTCCATGGTCACTTGGAGTCAGCGGTTTGATTTGGGTCTGTGGTTAGGCCTTCATACAGCAAGCGGCAGCAAGAGTGGTGGCTGGGGCAGGAATGCAACCCTGGAGGAAAGGTCATCTGAGGGTCCATAGCCGATGGCTGGGGTTGGACCACATGGGCTGGGATGAAGTGCTTCCCTTGCTGAGGGAAGAATGGCAGACTCAGTGGATCCCAGAGATGGTGGTGGTACATCTTGGAGGGGATGATCTGGGAAGCCAGAAGATGGTGGACTTGCCGTTGGCTATGAAGGAGGACTTTTGAACCAGTAGGGAGTGGTGGCCACATACCACCCTCATCTGGTCCTAGTTGATCTGGAGGTCCAGTTGGCCAAATGGGAAGGGGGTGGCCCCTCTCAACAAGGCCTGCATTCAGATCATCAGGGAGATGAGGGCAGTCATGCAGGCATTAAGAGGGACCATGGGGAAACATAGTAGATTCAGTCATCTGGTCAAATCCTGGTAGCTGAGATGGGCATTTGACGGAGAGGGGATTAGAACTATGCTTAGGGGCACTGGAGCGGGTCTTGGAGGAGTTTGTCAAGCAGGTGGCTTTGGGGGGGTCGGACATTGTTCATCCTGTGCCATCTCGGGAGGATCACTATGAGATGTAATAGTGGTAAGAGGGCAGTGATGAGCCGAGCTTGTCTGAAGGGCTTGTGACCCCCTCTGGTCAGCATGGAAGCAGAAACTGAGTACTCAGACTGGGGGGATGGGTCATGGTCCTCCTGCAGCAGGTACATCTATACTGCAAGGCAGACAGCACCTCACTGGGGTGAAGGGTAGCCCTGCAGCCTTGGCCATTATGACCACGGGCAGTTGATCCTCCTGGATGCATGCACTGCTTTTAATCTGGAATACTATTTGGTAAACACATGGTTGTGGCCATTTCCTCCAAGACATGTGTGCCAGTGTTTTCTTTCCAGGGTAAGGGGGTATGGAGGGCTAACAGATATTGCAGAGGCTGCAACAGATGACAGCAGCCATAGTTTATCTGTGTCCATCCTCCCAGGACCTGGGAAGGAGGAGGGAGGGGGGAAGAAAGAGGTGGTCCAGAGGGGAATAAGCAGGGTCCAGGGATTGGACATGGGACCACCAGGGCCTCCCACTTGGGAGTGAGTTACATCCTGTGGGGGGAGGAGAATTAGGGATTTCTAGGGATGTTAGCCAGCAGTCCCTCTTCTTTCTCCTCTTGCCCTGCAAAGATCACCCTCCGCCCTCATAAAAGCAGGGTTGTGTGGCCAGGTAGTTAAGGCCCCTATTTTGACCCACTATGGGTGACCACACTAGGGGTCAGAGAGTGGCTTTTCCCAGTTTTCCCTGCAATAGGGTTTTTCACCTCCTCCAAAAGGGTATTAAACTGAGTCACAAGCAGGAGAAATTTACTAGGCAAGAATAAATAGTCAGGGTATAGGTGAATATCAATATGTCGCAGTAATGGTGCAATGTCTGGATATCTCACTTCCTCTCACTTTCTGTGTTTGCCATGGCAAACAATACATAGGAAGTGTAGGATTGAAAGCCACTTTATTTATCAGTCGTTGTAAGGTGCAGCTTCCGTGTTTCTTGTATTCTGACTGAAATATTGCATTTATTTTCAAATGTTGACCTGTCTGCACTTTCGTTTTGTTATGTGGCATCACTTGATTGCTTAATTTTTTTATTAATTATAGTAATTGCAAGAATCAGACAGTAAGCAATAACTTTTGGTTATGTCTGGGCTCTGTAAATGTGTGATAAGTGTAAATAGTAACCATAAATTAAGGTATTCACCAACACACATTGATCATCTCCCCCCAACACACACAATTGAATTGTGCTTAATGGTTAATGAGGACAGCATTTTGATGTTATTGTGAAGTATAACAAAGAGGTCCTAAATTGATGAAAGAAAGAACAGTGGCACACTTGTAAATCATTGGTGCTCAGCATCCAAGGTTAAATTGATTTACAATACTGAAGTTGTGTCAAATATGATAGAATTTTTTGACTGAGTTACAAAGGAAATAAAAAGGGTAGGCTGGGGGACATGGACTTCACCTGCCTTGATTTCAGCTAGGTGTTCAACACCGTCCCACATAATATGACAGTGAACAGGATGGGTAGTCTGGGCATGGTGCACAAGGTGGTTAATTTGGTTATGATCAGGCAAATGGTAAAACAGCACAGAGTGGTTGTAAATGGGACCCAATCCAGGAAGAGAGGGGTCACCAGTTGGGTGCCCCAGTGATCAGACCTGGAGACAGTCCAGTTTAATGTTTTGCATAGAATCTGATGGCAGATAATGACTGTACAGCCCACCTAGTCTGCCCATTTCACTACTTAGCACTGCAGCCCTAGATCCTGTTTAATATGTGGTTCTGCTGCTTCGCATATCTTCAGGATATTTTATGCCTATACCATGTATTCTTGAACCCCTGTGTTGTTTTTGTAACCCACACTTCTGCCGGAAGGCTGTTTTATGGCTCCATTACCCTTTTTCAGTTAAAAAGTTTTTCCTAACATTACCCATGAGCCTTCCACCCTTCATCTTCATGTTTTACCCCATTGTTATTATGCACAGATTTATCTGAAATTTGCTTTACACCTGTGCCCTGTTTATTCACCTAATGTGGTTGAAAGTCTACACTACATCTCCTTTAGCTTTTCTTTCCTCAAGTGAATATATATTAAGTTCCTAAAGTCTGTCATCATATGGCTTCTGTTGCAGTATATGTACCATATTCATGGCCCTTCTCTGGACTGGCTATATGTTGTCTATGTCCTTCTGGAGATGTGGTCTCCAGAAATGGACACAGTGCTCCATCTGAGTCCTTACAAGTTATCTGTACAGTGACATCATCACCTCAGTTATCATGCTTGATATGTCCCTCACTAGACACCACAACATTCTAATTGCTTTCCACACCATCTTTTTATACAGTTTGGTAGGGCTGAATGGAACAGTCTTCCTATTTGCGGATGATACCAAGATCTGCAACAGGGCGGATACTCCAGACAGTGGTGGAAAGAATTAAGGGGGACCTGGAGAGGCCTGAAAAATTGCTAAGAGTAGTGGCAACTGATGTTTAACTAAAAGAAGTGCAAAATAATGCACCTGGGATGAGGGAACACTGGAGAGAGTTATATAATAGTAGTGTGCAAGTGGCTGATGACCAGCAATGTGATAAGGGACCTTAGGGTTATCAAGTGAGATGGCCTAAAGGTGTATAAGCGGAGTACAAAGGCTGAAGAGAGTGCTAGTGGCATGCTAGGATGTATCAATAGTAATATCACTATCAGAAGACAGGAGGTGGTTATGCTAGGGGTTAAAACACTGCTGTGCTCTCATCTGGGTGTACTGTGTTCAGTTCTGGATTCCACACCTTCGTAAGGACACTGACAGAGTGGAGGCAGTCCAGATGAGGTGACTAAGATGGTAGAGGGGTTGCTCCCGAAAACATATGGGGAGAGATTAAAGTATCTCAATATGTTCTCGCTTGTGGGAAGGAGAGAGTAAGGGACATGATAGAAACATTCATTCAGATTTCTTGAGGGCATAAACAAGATGCATGTGGGTATATATCTCCCAGTATAGTTGAGTACAGAAATGAGGGGACATGGTACAAAAATTGAAAGTGGCAGGCTAAGTGTAAATGTGAGTAAGTTTTTATTCACAAATGTGGTGGTGGACACATGGAATAGTCTGCCACTAGAAGTGGGAGTGAGCATAACAGAGGTATTTGTACATGCCTTGGAGAAGAGTTAGGGCATCTTATAATGGTGAAGAAGGGTGGAAATCCATTGGACAGGTAAGGTCAGGGATCAAAATCTAGTGTAGTTCTTATAAGTAGACTGGTTTTGTCTAGTGGTCTTTATTTGAGGACGATTTTCTACATGTCTGTGTTTATATGCTACATTGACGTGACAAAACAAAGCTGACATAGTCAAAGTTCCAGTACATATCTGTAATGAATCTAATGCTCCCTCATTTATTTACTGTTACACAGTGAAAACTACATCATAGGAAGCTTATCACTTTTTATCTAGATGGGTATGCTCCTGTTGTGGACCACTGGATGCCAATAACTATTTGTCATGGAACATGAAATGGGGGGAACAGGAAAAGGCACTCAATGAATACTTATGTTCTGTGTTCACAGAGGGAAAAGATGAGCAGCTACCCCAAGGGAAGGGGGTCTAGTGGGTAGTGGAAGGGAGAGGGTAACTGATGTAGGGATTACAAGGACAGGGTGAGGGAGGGCTCGAGGGTACTAAGGGTGGACAAGGCACAGGGACCAGATGACATTCACCCTAGGGTACTCAAAGAGCTAGTGGAGATCCTGGCAGGACCACTGACTGACCTGTTCAATACCTCCCTGGACACAGGATGCATACCACAGGACCAAAGGATGGCCCAGGTAGTGCCCATCCACAAGATTGGCCCCAGTGATGAACCAAGCAACTACAGTCCTGTGAGCATCACATTGATTGTGGGGAAACTCATGGAGACAGTCCTAAAGGAGAGGCTGGTGACCTTCTTGGAGAACAATGGTCTCCAGGACGGTCATCAGCATGGGTTTGCTTCTAGCAGATCCTGCTAGATAGATCTAATAGAGTATTACAACTGGGTGACCAGGGAACTGGACAAGGGCCATGTGTTGGATGTGCTGTATTTGGACTTCAGCAAGGCCTTTGATTCCTTGCCACATGGGAGGCTAGGGGGGAAGCTGGAATACATAGGTGTGGGACCGAAGATGGTCAGAAGGATCATCAACTGGCTGAATGGAAGGCAACAGATGGTGGTGTTGGGGAGCTCTCATCAGCAAGGGAAGTGTTGAGCGGGGTGCCACAGGGATTGGTAGTGGGACCAGTTCTATTCGGGATAGTTATAGTGGATATCTCAAACTTGGTCCAGAGTAGGATAAGTCTGTCAATACAAAGATGGGAGCAGTGGTAGATGACATCAAGGGGTTGAGGGGGCTGTAGGAGGACCTGACCAAACTACAGAAGTGGTCAGAAACATGGCAGCTGGGGTTCAACATGCCAAGACGTGCAAGGTACTGCACTAATCAAGGAACCAGGGAAAGAGCTATCAGCTGGGGGTGGGTGGGGTGCAACTGGAAAGTATAGAGGAGGAAAAGGATCTGGGGTGGTTATAATGGGCAGCATGAACAACTCTGCTTAGTGCAGGAAGGTGGTAGCAAAGGCCAATGGAATGCTGGGGTGTATAGCAAGGGAAATCTCCTCCAGGAGTAGGGAGGTGATCCTTCCCTATATAGGTCCCTGGTCAGGCCTCACCTGGAATACTGTGTGCAGTACTGGCACCCACTCCTGAAGAAGGACATCAGATTGCTGGAGGGGGTACAACATGATGCAATGAGGATGATCCAGGGATTGGAGGGAAAGTCCTACAAGGATAGATTGGGCGAGCTGAACATGTACTCCCTGGAGGAGAGGAGGGATGGGGGATATGATTGAAACCTTTAAGTACCTGAAGGTGATAATTAAGGTTAATACAGAAGGGATATTCCAGCTTAGAAGAGGGAGGGATTTCACAGGTCATCAGCTAAGGCTGGAGAGGGAAAGATTCAGGAGGGAATTCAGGAAACATTTTTTGTCAGAACGGATGGTGAACTGGAGGAACACTCTACCAGATGAGGTGGTTTCCTGTAGCAAGGTGGGAAGCTCCCCTTCTTGCCTATTTAGGCGGGGCGTGCTCAGCTCACCTTGTTGTTGGAGGTGCAGAAAAGAAGAGGGAACTCTATATCATTTATTATGGACATGTCCAATGATTCGTACTCTTTGGAGGACTATATGTAATAAGCTGGACCCTATCCTTGGCTCAAGTCAAATGGACACTCCCGAAGTTTGTCTGCTACTTGCTTTCCCTGCATCAGCTCCTAAAACATGGTGGCGACGTGTTGCTCTGGTCTCGGCGGGTGACGTTGCTAATTCTTGACATTGGGCATCGGACACCGTGCCCGCCCTTAATGAGTGTGCTATAGAATTTTTCTAGCGCTGCAGCTTGAAAAGCACATTGCTTCTATGCGGGTAGGCGTGAACAGTATATTGCACTCTGGGGCTCTCTGGAGCATTTTGTATGACCTGGAAGCCATAACACTAACTGGTACTGATTGTGGTAGCATACACCTCTTTAACTTTTGTGACTTGTCTGGATGACTTACAATTGGGGATAGGAAGGGAGAGGATAGCGGTAGTGGGATTTTACTTAAATTTTTCAGTGTACGTTATTGTCTCTCTATTTGAAAGTACTAGATTAACAGAATCACTTGTATTGATAAGTGAATGTACATGCTCAGTAATTCATGTTATAGTAACGTATGTGTGTTACCTCAGTATAATGGTTAAAAGCAATAACATTTTAATTACAAAAAAAAAAAAAAAGAAAGGTGGGAAGCTTTATGAGGACATGAGACAGGGTAAGGGGGGGAGCTAAGGTAAAGAAGGGGTAGGAGGAAGAGGCAGATGCAAGTTGAGGGTCTAGCTGCACTTTCGAGCAGACTCGATAGACCATATAGGCCTGCTTCTGCTGGCATTTTCTTATGTTTGTATGTAACATAATGACAAACCATGTGACACTGGACATTATTGACAGCTTGGCATAGGGAAGGGTTAGGTAATGGCGGTGTGCCCTCAAGACTATGTAAAGAATAGTGAGTAATTTGATGCCTGGCTAATCATGCATACATTATTGAAATAAGGAAAAATGGTGAGGGGGGGGGGTGATATCATAGGTGAGTCAGGGAAGTGTGTAGATCATGACCACCTCACGATGACACAGTAGTCCACCACCATTAACTCCCAGCAGGTAGTGCTCTTCCATCTAACATTCCCCAATCCAAATGCCAGACGGCATACAGTATAGTCCAACGCTCACCTATACAGCCAGGTACTGACTGTACAATCTGAAGATGAATACGTGCACTGTACAATATGCGCTCATTGGAAGTCAGATTTGTCAGTGCCCAGTTGTGGAGGTGAGTGGAAATCAGTGATTTTCTGAGTTAGCATTTTGTGTTGTTTGGGTTGGGTACAAAATAGAAACAGACTTTGATGTTAGATAAGGAATGCTTGGCCCACCAAGTCGGCCAAAACCATACCTACTGGATAAGCTGCATATTCTGGTTTTACCAATAGCCTACTTCCTCCTGAATCCCACTAGACTTGCCTTATGTCTGTCCCTCGCATTCTTAAAATTTCCCACTGTTTTGACCCCACGGCCTCCTCTGGAAGGCTGTTCCATGCACCCACCACCCTTTCCATTAAAACAAATACATCTTCCTGTTGTCCCGGAGACATCCATCCTCTGAATTCAATTCATGCACACTTGTTCTTGAAAATCTATTTTTCTGAAAGATGGTACCCTCTTGGGCTTTGTTGAGTCCCTTGAGGTACTTGAAAGTTTATATCATGTTCTACCCCTTCCTCCTTTCATCGAGGGTATATTATTGAGCCCTGTTAGTCTCACCTTGTATGGATTATGGTTCAGACCCTGCACCAATTTAATTGCCCTCTTCTGGACTGCCTCCATCCTGTCTCAGTTCTTGCAGAGAAAGGGTCTTCCTAACTGAAAGCTGTACTCCAGATGGGGTCTCACCAACTGTCTGCACAAAAGGTTAACAACTTCCTGTTTGCTACTGGTGATGCCTCTCCCTATACATCCCTGTAGCCCCCCAGCCCTCCTTACTGCCTTCTCACATTGCTTACCTACCTTTAGGTCATCTGATGTGACTATCCCTAGGCATCTTTCAATACTTGCTGTACCTCCTCCCTCCCCACTGTGGGATATTACCTTGTGTTTCTATTGCCCAAGTGCATTACTTTGCACTTATTTGAATTGAATGTCAGCTGCCATACTTTTGACCATTCCTCCAACCTTACCAAGTCCCTTCTCATCCATTTCACCACCACCCCTTGTGTGTCAACCCTGACACAGATCTTTGTGCCATCTACAAAGAGGCATACTTTTTAATCCAATCCCTCTGCAATGTCAATTATAAAGACATTAAAGATGACTGGTACCAGTATTGAACCTTGCGGTACCCCACTAGTAACAATTCTTTTTCCGGAGTGGCCTCTGTTTACTATTATCTTCTGTTGTCCAGCCAGATATTTTTACCTAAGTTACCACTCTGGGATCCACTCACAGGCTTGGTGACTTGTTTATTAATCATTTTTCATGAGTCTGTGTCAAATGCCTTGTTAAAGTCTAGGTAGGCTATGTCCACAGCCCTTCTCTGGTCTACGACTTTGGTCACCCAGTCAAGGAAATAGATTTGCCTGACATGACCTTTCCACTGGAAATCCATACTGTCTTTGGCCCTGTGTCCCGTTAGCCTCTAGGTAAACAACAGTTCTTTATTTCAGAAGTGATTCCATCATTTTCCCTACCACGGAGTTCAAACTAACAGGTCTGTACTTTCCTTCCTCTGCTTTGCTCCCACTTTTGTGAAGGAGAATTATGTCTGCCTTGCTCCAGTCCTTAGGTACCACATCATCCTCGCCTGATTTGTTAAAAAGAATAGTCAGTGGTGCCAATAGTTCTCCCCTTATCTCTTTTAGAATTCTGAGGTGAATCTCGTCAGGCCCCATTGTCTTGTCCACCTTGAGTTTTAGTACTTATTGCAGGACCCTTTATTCTGCCAATGGCTGTTATCGACCCCCCTATGCAGAGTGCTTCTATTGTTTGGTTTTGGTACCTTCCCCACCTCTTCTTTTATGAATACTGAGCATAAGTATATGTTCAACATTCCTGCTTTTTCACTGTCACCCTCAGCCCACACACCTTCTCTATATTAAGATTCACTATCCTTCACTTTGTCTTCCTTTACTCTCTAATGTACCTATAAATGTTTTTACCTCTTCTTAGCTGAGTTTGCCATCTTTTCCTTGGTTTGGGATACATTGTATAATCGTAATACTCCACTCAAGTGTGTGGGTGATACCAGGATTTACCCACTTCTGGTATGTTTTTTAACTTGACCTGCTCATCGTGAGATAACCACACCAGGTGGAAATATCCTGGCATCACCCATACCCTCTCATGGTGTATTGCTTAAAGGCTCTGAAGGCAAAGTACATAAAATGTTGTGACCATAACAACAGGAGTGGTCAAGTGAGAAAGCACTGTATGTACTATCATGAGTTGGATGCCATAATAGGCTTGTGAGCAGCGACGCAGCCCACATTGCTTCTCTCAAGTTTGGCAAAACAAACAAACACCACAGAATCAGATGATTAGATCGATGAAGAGCCTTCGGATAAGGAAATGATGGATACACTGGTATCTGAAACAGAGTGCCTGTCACCTATTCAGATAAGTGAGAGATCCAGCACATCTACGGCCACTGGGAGCAGCATACAAACTACTACTGTATCTTCTGTAAGAGTTTGCAAACATGTGCCGAGAAGGCATTAACATCTGCAGCTGATCAATTCCTTAAATATTTTATCAAGGCTGATGAAAATTTTATTGCATCTGAGGATTGGCATCTGTGGCATCAGGAGTGCATGGAAGTCCGTAGAATGGAACATGAGCATTTGGTTCTATTCATGCTTTATAAGGTGAGACTGCAATAATGAAAACACCCCCGCCACCAACACCAACAGCACCACCACAACCTCTGGCTATCAACCAGACATCCACACCTCTGATGACAATACCTTTTTATGATAATCTTGGTAACTGCATGCTTATGGGGTGTGACTGCAACAGTGAAAACACCCCACCGCTACCAACACCACCACCATCACCACCACCACCACAACCTCCAGCTATCAACTGGACATCAACACCTGCAATGTCAATACCTATTTATGATAATCTTGGTAAATACATTGCTGATGCAAGCCAGACAGTTCTTGGTGATAGCATCAATGTGTTCAATCGGACATTTCACCAAAAATGAGATGTTGTGCTATTTGTGTTTAAACGGCTACTGCATTTTGCTTTTATGGTATGAGATACCACAGATGTGTTTGTGAGTTCTAGTTAAAGTTAGCTTTATAATTTTCAATCTTAAGTGAATCTGTTTAATGTAAATAATTCAAAGTCACACAAATTCATATTTATTTTATTTATTTAGCTTTTGTTTACCGGGTAGGTACACTAGACAAGTAGTATGCCTATTTTCAGGAACGACCCGGGAGAGTACAGAACATACAGAATACATACAAGGCAACTTAGGAGATACATCTTATAACAGGAGGTACTAACAATTGTGGTAAGACATGTACACGGGCAGTAATAACATCACATGACAGTCAAGCATACATATATGTGTATCACAGCATTATAGTTAAACTTATTATAGTGCATGGTGGAACGCTATTAGGAATGGAAATCCATCCCTAGAATAGTGTTGTTATGCTGAAGTAGCTACGTCATCGTAGCTGTTATGCTGTGCTAGCTACACAGCTACTGCAGCATAACAACAAGGAATGCCTTCTCACATGCATGTTAGAATGTCTACCAGCCAGGAACCAGCAGCAGCAGTGAGAGCAATGGACGAGGAGAGCAGCACGGAAGGGAAATAAAAATCACAAAGTAAGGACACAGCTGTGCACCTCCTTGCTCTATTTAGCATAGATAGCGGACCATACATTATAAAAGACAATGTATGGTCCTCTATCTATAACAACTGAGTGTTACCATCTCGAGGTTGCCATGGCAACCAAAACCTCTTGAGCTTCGCTCTCAAGGTTTAAATGGTCACCATCGTCAACCTCTTGATGGCACCACAGTTGTTATAGATAGAGGACCATACATTATCCTCTATATAAATAGCAGTCATATTACATTGGAAAGGATAAAATGTTTATTACAGTCAACACAAAGTTCTTAAAGTATTAGCTTTAATTGTTTCCTAAATGCAATGTTACATTTGTTTTTATGATATATTGTTAAATACACTTGTCTGGAAAAAACGGTTTGCCTGAATTTACTTATTATGTTACACAAAAAAAATGAAATGCTAGGAAAATAATATACAATTTTAACATAGAGTACTGTGGAATGATGTTACCCACCAACTATAGTTAGTGGATTATCATTGTTCTGCTGCAATAGTGTTGGCAAAAAATGACAGTGTTTTGGTATGAGTACATCATCATCGCAGCTGAACATGAGAAGTAATACACAATTAAGAATGATCTTGTATATCCCAGTCTCCCTAGAAAAATACAACATCTGCATTTTCTCTGTCTAGGTATTCTTTTACAGTTATAGCTAGATACAAGAATATTCTTGTAGTGTATTATGTGATGCTGTTATGCATGCCATACCAATACCTGTAATATGCTTTTTCAGCTGCAGAAGTTGAATCATTTGATTGTTTTTCCACAGCAGCATTGACACATCTGCAGTAGCACAAATGGGAACAGTGTCACATGCTGAAGTTGATCACCCCCTTTTGAATCACTCTGTGTCAGTAATTAGAGTATAACACATTCCATCAAGTTTCCCCCACCCCAACCTACAAAAAAAAAAAAAATTTTGTATGAGCAGTCATACACAAACTATGACCTTTTGGCAACATGAGGCTTCCCTGGTAATCAATCGAATTGAGGTTATTGTTTACTAGATAATCATCTCTGTTGACAAATGTTCTAATTGTGAATGACTTCAAATACAAAAAAAAACTGCCTATATACTTTTGTCAATATCTATTCCAGTGGTTGTCAACCGGGGGTCCATGGCCCAAAAGGGGTCCGTGAGCACATGCCAAGCGGTCCATGGAATAGTCATCAAAGTCAAACGCAAATTGCAGTGTTTTTTAAATTTTACATTTGCAGTAACCATTATTTTAAGCTTGTAATTGAGCACTAGTAAAATCTCAAACCTGCTGTTAAGAGCTTTGAATGCATCCCCTATTATTACAGAGACAGATTTAATCCCTTATGGTTGGTAAATGAGCACTAGTAAAATCTCAAACCTTGAATCACTCACTGTCTCTCTCTTTCATCTCTGTGCCTCCCATAATTACCTCACTCTTTGCAGCTTGTTGTAACTAACACACAAACATCGGCTAAAATCCTGATTTGCAGCTATTTTATTATTCACTCCCATGACTCAAGAACACTGGGAGGGAATGATCACAGCTGCATACTATTATTAGCTTAACAATACAGCTATTTTCACATCTCATTCTTATTCGTTCAGCTGTTTAGGTCTTAATCACTTGCTGGACTGTTGTAATTGACACACCACTATGTGCTGATATATTTCAGTTCCTGAAAACCCAATTACCCAACGGCTCGCGTTCTGCTCCTTTCATCTCAGATGGTGACCAGAAGAATGCTGCCTGAACACTTGTAGCTTAACATGGTCTGTGTTTCAACAATGATTTCAGGGTGATTGTTGATAAGGACAGTGCTATTTATTTTATGAACTGTGGTTTGTGAGTTATTTCTGTGGTGCTTAAATAGAGACTTACAGAGCAGTGTAAGAATATAAAGTAATAAAGCAGATATTTAGCTGCACAGGACAGATATACAAGCATACAGCTTGAAGCAGATAATTTGCTCTTAAGGGCAAGACTGCTAAGGACAGTGTAAGAATGTAGTTATTCTGTGTTACAGATAAATCATTGCCCCCCCCCACCAGCAGCTAGCAATTTTGCACTTTATACCAGACTAATCTTATATTTTTGTATATTTTTTGTACAATCGCAAATATATTATTAAAAACTACATTGTTTTATAAAATGTGCTTGTTGTTTTTTATGCTGCAGTATAACAAATGTATGTTTTTGGTAAGGGGTCCCTGACAAGGTTGAAAGGTGGCCAAGGGGTCCCTGAGCCAAAAAAGGTTGACAACTACTGATCTATACAATAAATTAAATATGCATGAAATATTCAGTCTGTTCATGAACCAATAGAATGCCAGACTGACATAGTTCTATGTATTTCTCCAGAAAATAAAAAGATGTAATCCATGTTGTTGCATAGATTTAGTGCTTTGGCATAATGTATGAAATCATCGCTGGTTATCCAAGGGCTTCTGCATTTGCCTGTTGAATTCTTCTTGCTTCCTCCTGTGATGAAACATGGTCACAGTCATTGGTCACATTTTCAGTCAGTTGAGGTTGATTGCCTGCTGAATCCATCATCCATTCGGACTGAAATGATTCTCCATGCTGCTCACATAGGTTGTGAAGGATACAGCAAGTCCGAAAAACCAGTGGGACATGGTGGAGGTCCATATCTAGGCACTTGAGCAGACATCGCCAATGACCCTTTAGCTGGCCAAAGGTGTTCTTGACAACCATATGTGCACTTGACAAATGGTAGTTGAACATCTTCTCAGTCGCAGTCAAGAAGTTCAGTGTCTGGAAATGGTTTCATTAACCATGTCAGTAATGGGTACATTGGATCTCCCAGTAGGTGTATTTGTATGTCAACTGTTCCAATTTACCATGTAACATTAGAGAATAGTAACCCTTGCATTGCCGTAGCATACAGTGAGCTGTTTACCAATATACATGCATTATGCACCTTACCTGGCCATCCAATGTACACATCCCAAAAGTAATACTGATAATCAACAACAGCCCACATGACAACAGAGTACCATCCATGTCTGTTGTAATAATCCATGGATCATTGTGAGGTGCCAGTATTGGGATATGAGTCCCGTCAATGCACCACCCATTTGTGGGAAACCAAAATGCTCCTCAAACCCAGTAACAATACTTTGTAAACATTCTCCTGATGAGTACACTATGACATGCTGGTAAACCTTTGTGATGACTCAGCAGACATCATGAACCACAAAACAAGTGTCCAATAGTTCTATAGTCATTGTTGGTTGCCAACCTCCACAGCGCTATTCCTAACTGAATGTCCATCAGTATTGCATTGCACATATTTGTATTGAATTTGTGGATCAGTCTTCCGCACAAGGAATAAAAATGTTACCTTGCTCACCCTGAAGTTCTCAAGCCACTGTGATTCACAGACTGTAGTAGTCACAACATTCCAAAACAAGGAAGATCGGATTTGATCCTGCACCCATCTTGATGGGGATACTGTGATGGTTGGCATAAATAAAAATATAGCTGCTACTAGACATCTTCTTCTCTGTATGTAGCACTGTACACACTCATGATGATCATCCATCACTAGTTGGCATCGCTGATTCATATCCACACACTGCAGCATGCAAAATGCCACTACATCAATATTTATGATGTCTACAGAAACAAAAGAGGATGATAAAAATTAGGATAATTAATCATGCATGTTTTTTTATCTCTTACATTCAGAACACTGTGCTGATTAACAATTCCAGTGACACATGAGGAATAAACAGCACATGTAAACTCAGACAAAGTCTTCGACTAACAATGAAGTACAAATAGAGGAAGAGAAAAACAGATGTAGGAAATTGTTCACACAGAGTGTGTCAGTCAATGTCACGTGATCCATGATCGTGTGGGAGAGGGTGATGCTGGTTACAGGAATGGCTATGAGAGAATAAACGCTCTCCCCCATACCCTATATTATGATCAATTTAGGATAGAGGTGAGAAAAGGGGATTTTGCTGATTCAGGATATGCAAACTTTGCTGGGGCTTGTTTCCATGAGATACCTGTAGTATAAGGACGTCAAGTGACTTGCTTAGGGCAACACGGAAAGCTACTGGATGATGAAGGATTCAAACCCAGGTCTTCAGGTTTGCAGATCATTAACCATAAGCATGTACCATGTGTAATAAAATACCTCAGGGAAATTATTAATATCATCATTGTGACACTTGGACAGCTGGTTCTGATTACTCTATTTTTTTTTGTAATACAAAAATGTGTTATTGAGTGTCTCTCATGAGACATGCTGAGACAGCCTGTGGGATGACCCCCCAACCCCCAGGTTTCAGATACAAGATGTTAACCTAAAAGCCAGGAGATAATTAAAGACTAGAAGAGGCATAAATTGGGGATCTCCTGTTTACGTGACTTAATTGTAGCTTGCCGGCTAACAGGATAGAGATAATATCCATTTTATGATGTCTTCAGAGGAAACACAGTTAATTTCACATGGTGTTACAAAGCATATTACACCTCAGTGAGACCTGGCAGAGTAAGTCATAAAAGTTCTTTGATGTCTGTGAAGGGCAGGAAGACACACTAGATCAAAGGGGTCATATGGGGAAACAAGTTTTTTGCTGATGTCTTAATTTAATTCCTGCTTGATAAGACATCCTGGTTGTATAATTTTTAATAAACAGAGGAGGAGCTGGGTGACATTATGGAGAAGGCAGGTTCAAGACAATTTTTTAATTATGCTATGACCGACCTTTAGAGACATTCTTGTTTGGACTCTCTGAGGTACAACATCTATCAGCACTGTAGGAAGTTAAGAACACATTAGATAGACAAGTCTAAGTGTATGGTTGGTAGGAGTTTGCACTTTAAACTTTGTTCTTTTAAGTGACTGTATGTTTCGTGATATATTGTTCTGTAGTTACATTTTACATTTTTACCTATTTTAAAGTAAACCTCTATTTTAAAGAGACTGCCTGGTGTGCCTTCAAAATTCTTTCTTTGACAAGTGAAGCATTTTGGTTAAAGTTGACACTGTGCATAGCTTAATGGTAATACCAATTTAGGACAAGGTAAGAGTTTATCTGAGGTCTTTCATAGAGTTTTTAAGGGTTCATTTTGTACACCTGGTTAGGTGCCCGTAGGCAAAAGATATCTGGCATCCCCCAAAGAGCAGAATTATCTGAGCATGTACATTGGGTACACTAGCAAGAGGTTTACAATTTGAATCCCTCCAGAATTTGAGACCAAAGGTTGATTTGAACCGACAAAACAGACAGGAGGGTTACCCTGTTTCTGTTACCTATTCACAAGACTGCGCTCTGAGGTTGGCACTATGGGAGCAGAAGACCTGACCTGCTGAGTAGGTTTGTGACAATCGGTACAGTGGCATGCAAACTGTGGTGCTATAACGTGCGTAACAGAGTGGTCATGACGCTTATCTGTAGAGTTCATTTATCTGTTTCTTGCCATGAAAAACAATTATCATAAAATCTCATATGAACGTATCCACTTTTGAGCATTACATTGCACATATACTCAAAACTTGAATACATACACATGCAGGATTGAGGATACTAGGCTTCATATCCTTTGATTACAAGTTTGAACTGATAGGTTATGAATGTACCACAGTTTACTATTCAGGTTTGTTGTGCCATATGTATGTGACCATGGTTGTATTGCACAATACAAGATGTAAGCATGGTTTATGTGCGATGCAATTTTTGGCACCTCTTCCTATTTGTTGAAGAATGACATAAGGGTGTAATGTGAAGTGATTAAGTACCACTGCATTTGTGTTCATATTATTTCCATGGTATCAGGAAGTCCAGACAGTGCCATTTACCAGCATTCATAATCTGTAGGTAGACAATTTACTTCCTTGAAAATTTTCCTCAATAGTAGTGGCACCCCCAAAAAAAACAACCCACCTACTGTACATTGACAATATATTTGCATAGTGTCCATAGTTTTGTCACACCACTTTTACCCATACCCGTTTCACTAGTACTTGTTGTCACACCAGTTAATACAGTATGGATTATACAAAATTAAATTAATTATGTGCACAGGGACCCTCCACCCATCTACACTCAAGCCCCATTCCAGAAGAAAAGTAGTTATCCCACTTTATAGTGGTCTATTATCCCACTTAACAGTGGTCCATTCTACCAAATGATCACTCTACCAATGTATAAATAAATACTCACTGGTGGTTTTGATACCCCCAACTCCCAACTCAATCCAAGCCCTCCCAAAACAGAAAACTTCCAAACTTCAACACCCAAAATTGAAAGCCCAGGTCCGCTATGTTAAATTCATCATTACAAGGTCATCTCCCTCAATGGAACAATTTGCAAATGTGTTATATTTCTCTCATCCGTTGAAAAAAAAAAATTACACAGTTCTGTACCTCCTATACAATTGTAACTTCCTGCCCTCATCATGTAACATCTTCACCATCCAGCAACAAGACTGACAAATACAAGGGACCAGAAGCCTATCAAAGCAGGATTATAAAATTGCAAGAAAAATACTGTACTCTGGTTGGCTGGCTGGTACAATTTATAAAATGTAAATCATGCCATCACCACACTGTGTGCCTGCAAGCCAATCATCACCACCACAGCTTGAATCACTCCAATGACTGCAGATCAAATGAGCAGACCACTATATTGTAGCAGCCAGTAAAAAATACATGATAAATATGAAAAAAATTGGTTCCTCCTTCCAAATGTTTGAACAGGATGAGTTGGAAAGATTTTTCTGTGACATTCCAGACACTCAAATGGTACACCCAACAACACAAAATGTTTCAGAAACTTTATCTGTAACTCAGTCTGTACTCATGGGGGCTGTGAGGAGGAGTCTGTAAGGAGAATAACGTTGGCAGTGACATGCAGGAGTAATTATGTGCTATAGGAAGGGAAAAGACAGGAGAATTTTGGCAACAGGGACAGATGGGTTAAGTTATGTGCTGGAAGAGGAGGAGGAGTCAGACAAGAGAGGAATGGGGAAGGGAGGCAGGCAGATGGAAATATGGGGGATAGGATACTAGTACTGGGGGACTCAATTCTAATGGGGTTGAGGTAGAATAGGAAGGAAAAAAGGCATAGTTGTATATGGGTAGAGGACATGTCAGGGATGACAACTAAAGGAGTGGGATAATCAGTCCTGAAATATGCTAGAAGGTGAAGGGAGATACTGTACTTCACTTAATTCTACATCTGGGGACAAATGATTTGGCAGATAGTACATTAGGTGTAGTCCAAAAGAGGTTTGAGGAGCTGGGAACGTTATGTGAAGTGGGGTTGGGAGGTAAATTGATAACTTTTCCTGAGGTTCTACTAGTGCCCAAGACGAGCAGTGCTGGAAAATAAAGGTTCAAGGAATTTAATGAATGGTTAGGGAAATTGTGTCACATCAAAGGGTATGGGTTAGTGGGAGGATGGGGACAGTCCTAGGAGGACAACAGTATATATGCTAAGGATAGACTTAACCTAAATGAAGAGGGCAAGAATGTGCTGAAAAGGAAGCTTGGGGAGTAAATTGAGGTAGCGGGGCATTTAAAATATGTGAAGGGGTGGCAGGTGGAGAGAGGGCACACAGTGGTCACGAGGTAGGAATCAGTGCAAGATTAAACCTGAGAACAAGGTCGATGATGTAGGTAGAAGCCACAGAGGGGATGCTGGACATGGAGGGCAGTGGGATGGGTTTGGAAGGTTAAGAAGATGGAAGATGGTAACCATAAATGATAGGAGAATGGGGGATAAAATGAATGACTTGCAGGCCCTCAAGGTGGAGAGAGAAGCAGACATGGTAGCCATCATGGAAACATGGGCCACCCATTACCATGACTGGGACCTAGACAGATGGACAAGTTCCATGCAGTGGATGTCCTATACCTGGACTTCATCAAGGCATTCGATTTGGTGCCACATGGGAGTCTTGGAACAACAAGAAAATGTTTCCAATCTCAATATTTTTAATTACGTAATAGTACAAAAATAAAATATTTTTAACACGAGAATAAAGGGGAGCATTGCATAATCGAAATATACCCCATGAGGGTGTGGGTGATGGCATTATTTACCTTCTTATGGTATAGTTCACTCACTCAGTTGATGGTCTCGTGACCGAACAACAACAGGTGTGGGTAAACCCTGTTATCACCCATACCCTCACACGTTATATTGCTTCAGTAATTAAATATTGTTTTCCTGTGCATCACACAGTGTAGCCCACTCTCTAATAGTCTAGTGTCACACACCCCCATCCCAGAAAACTAATCATCATGTACAAATATGTATAATGAAGTCCCATTAACTGGTAGTCTATTGGTGCCCCATCTCAACAATGAACACTGATCACCACATGCAAATATGTATAAAGAGGTCCTACTCCATGGTAGTCCAGTAGCACCTTCCCATGTTGTGAACTTTGTGAATGACAGTTTACAGTTTAAAACAGTGAGCTTGGAGTGCTTACAGAAAGGTGTCATTCAGTGTCACTTCAGTTGGTGGACAGCTGTGGAGGTGTGCGGAGGAATGTGCTTACCGTCGGCTACATTGCCATGCTATGATGGGGGAAACAGCACTGGATGTTGGTTCGTGAGTGAGTGTTTGGTGGAGGTCAACTAGATTAACAGGGAATTTTAATTTTTATTTTTCTATGACCATCACATTCGGGGTTGGGAGGGGGACCACAACACTACCAGGTAGTGGGATCCTTAAGCAATAAGGCACAGCTGTGTGTTGGTTATTGGGGATTTACCCACACCTTGTGTGTTGCGTCACACGCTGGAGTTAGTACCTTTCTGAGATTATACAATGGACCCATGTTTAAAATAAATTTAACAGGATTTTCACTCACCATTGTATAATTTCATCCATGCAATGCCTATTGGTGGTTCAGGGATGGGGGAGGACACTAATAGAGTACTAGGGACTGGTTTGGTTATTTTACTATGTTGTGGATTGGAGAAGACAGGATAGCACCACTAGAATGCCAGAGAGTGATCTGGGGATTTTTCTATGTTATGGATTGGGGTTCGGGGGATTGGGAAGGGGGCTAGCCACAGGGCTGTAGGATATGGCAGCTGCTGTGCTGATGTGTGCAGTACAGCAGTCCACCTGTGGGTGACTACAAGCTAGGTGAGTTTCTAACATGCATAACTTTGTGCGACACATCCCTGAGATGTGAGGGCAAATGCGCTGCACATCTAGGCTGAATATGAGGACGTGCCGTATATTCATGGTCACGCCCCCTGGAGATATGTCGCATACATTATAGCTGCGTTTGGCCACAGCAGGAGATGTGCGACACATATCATCCATATGAACATATCATGGTAAACATTTCTTATCTTGAATGCAGAAAAACACAGATAAAAAAATGAAAAAAGTAGGCAAAAATACTATACAAACAAAGAGAAAACACATTTACATAGGCAGATGCAGAGCCAACCAGCTGAAATACATTACTGAAGTTTATAAAAGCATATACATTTGAGTCATGCATTGGTGTTTTCAGGTGAAATCTATCACCACCAACCCTCCCACCAACACTCACAAAAAAAAAAGTGAACATGGCAGGTTTAGTGTTTTGAACACATTTCCATTAAGAAACAGTACTTGAATTGACTTAAGTGTATTGTAACATTTTTGTTCTTATGAAAATGTGTGGCACACCCAGTTTGCATTATGTTTTATGTTTTTGCCTAACTACAGTTACCAGAATGTGGTAAATTTTTTTCAGACTTCAAATGGAAGCATATATTAGTAAAATATCCTATTTAAATAAATTGTTTCTTCTTATTTTAAGTCATTTACTTAATTGCCATTTTATAAAAGCAATAATACACCCAATTGGTGTTTCATTATGGTGAAATAATCTTGCTTCACAGGAACATTTAACGTCACTTTGCTATGACTCGTGCATAACAAGCAACATGAAGCATGTAATTATTTCAAAATTATGCTCACACTGTCATGTGTTACTTAAGCAATAAGGCACAACAGGGTGTGGGTTATTGGAGATTTACCCACCACTTGTGTGGTGTCATGAGATGCAGCCAAGTGATTAAATCACACAAGAAGTGGGTAAATCACTCAATAACTCACACCCTGAAGTGTCTTATTGCGATTATACAATGGGCCAATTTGTAAAACAAATGTAACCTGTGTTTAACTATGGTTTTTATAAATGCCATTGCTCAGCCGTGGGTTATGCAGGATTTACCCATGGTCATTTGACCAATGAGGTAACAGGATTTTCACACACCATTGTATAATCCTTCATATCATAGTATCATAATTAAAGCAAACAGAATAGGTCTCTTGGTCTATCATGTCTGCTCGGAAGCTAGCCCCCTATTGGAAACTCGCTCCTCCACCCCCCCACCCTCAGAGGTTGACCTCCCTGGCCTCAGCTTCCCCCTGAACCTGTCCCAACCCTTCTTGAATCCTTCCACTGTGGTCTCTTCTACCAGACTCCTGGGCAGTGCATTCCATGGTTCCACCACCCTCTCTGTGAAGAAGTGTCTTCTGCGCTCCCCCCAGTACTTCCCCCCTTCCAGCTTCCACTGTGCCCCTAGTAGTCCCCCTTCTAATTCTGAACACTTCCCTGGCTCCGCCCTTATTTATCCACTTTACATACTTGAAAGTCTCTATCATGTCCCCTCTGTCCCTCCTCTCCTCTCCTCTCCTCCAATGCATACAGATTGAGTTCATCCAGTCTCTCCTCATAGGTCCTACTCTCCATGCCCTGAATCATCCTGGTCACCCTCCT